>VDFB02121304.1:0-415062 GCA_007258455.2 Sequoia sempervirens
GGCGACGGATTGGTCCGCCCCTGCAGTGGCGGACCGCCGCTACTGTGGCGGGCTGGTCCGCCCGCGGTGACGAACCCGCCGCTACGGTGGCAGATCCATCCACCTATGGTAGTGGACCCGCCCTTGCGGCGGCAGACAAGGTTGCGGGCCGCCGCCCTTTCTCCCCCTCCGATTCGAAATCCGAGGCCACCCACAAAAAAAAATTTCCTACCCATTTTTCCTTTCGACGCCCCGGACAAAACCCATGTTTTTGTTTTTGAATCTACGAAAAGTGACAAAATTGTCATTTCATCAAGCATTTTTAGAGTTTGTGAACCTTCCTTTTCTACAACACTCCTAATATGAGTTGTCTCTGTAGACGTCCAATTTGATCACTTCCATATGATCAAACGCGTCTCCTTGTTCATCCGATTGCTCATCCCCTCTGTCAATATTAATTAAACCAGTTGTTTAATTAATACCCTGCATCTTGCACAAGGGTCCTAAAGTATTTAATCTAATACTTTATCCCTCTTCCTCCTCTAAATTAAATAAATATACCCTTTTATTTAATTTAGTCATATTCCCCTTTTAAATTAAAATTTATTTTTTAATTCCTCTTTTCTCTCTCATGGTCACATCCTCCAACTTTTGCAAGTTGGCCTTAATCCATCTTAATTGCTTCATCTTCCTCTAATTAACTAGGGTTAGCATGTGCACACCCTTAATCATTATTAAGGTCACATCCTCCATAATTTCCCACTTGCTTCTAATGAGTCATTAGTCCATCTAACTGAGTACTTGCACAACCTTAATCATTTGGTTAGCCTAACCTAATCCTCCTCCCACTTATGGCAGTGTCCTTAAGTCAACCTTATTAAAGGCTTTCTCCTTTTGGACAAGGCACTCCACCTCCCCATGTGAATTTTTAATTCACCTTTTAATCCCCCAAGGCACCCAAAAGGAATTTTTAATTCCTTCACTTCTCCCCACATGTCCTTCACCTATTCTTTATTCTTTCCCATCTCCCCATGAGCATATTTGAGGAATTTTTAATTCCTCACATGTCCTCTCACCCACATGGGGACAAGGACCTCCTTTATGAGGAGATCTTGTCCAATCCCAAGGTACTTTGTACCCCCCTCCATGTCATGTCCTTCTCCTTCCACCTTATGTCCACTTCACCTTTTAGGGCTACATCACATGCCACATGTCAAGATGTGAGGGCTTGTGAGTTCTCAACTCACCTTAGCCCTACATCTTGATATTTGGTGGCTCAATCTTGACCCTTCATTTCCCCTAGGAATTCTCAAAAATCCTATAAATAACCCCTCTTTTTTCCCATTTTGGGGAGATCATTTTTGCTAGCCAAACTCTTGCAATTTTGTTTCTCAACTTATACTTAGCCATTTTCTTGTTTTCATCCACTTGCACTCATCCTCACAACACCATTTAGCTTGCATCTACTTGCCATCCAAGGAGCATACACATCAAAGATCGAAGGGCCAACCAAAGGATAGACTCAACGCAAGGTATAGAGTTCCATTTTGTTGCTTTTATCTTGCATTGTTTCCAACTTAGGCTAATCTTGAGGTGTAGGTTGTTTTAAGTTGTTTTATTTGCACTCTTTTACTTGTTGCTTGCTTTCTAACGCTCACATTCGACCTATCACAGTATCAAGCATGGAAAATGGGATTCTTCTACAAATGGGAGTGCAAACTATTTCATAAAATGTTTTGAAGAGATATAGTTGCCTAGAATCCATGATCACAAGATGTACAAGTCTTAGAAGCTTATAAGGAAATACAATTAGTAGATGCGATGTCTAATTCCACAACTATTGCTAGTGTTTCCTGCACCCACACTCAAATAAGAGCTTTGAAACAATGTATGGACATCCATAAAAGTATATTCAAAGGGATGTTTGTTAGAAACTATATAATTTGCAGTTGCTATGGTAGATTTATATGAAAAATGGTGAAACATAAACTCCAACAAAGGTTTTATGAAAGAAAATCATGTCAATGGCATTACAGTTTGTCGTTCCTTTGTCTCATGGACAATTAGGACCCTTAACCATTTTTAAAATTATCAAGGATTCAAGTGGAGGAAAGATGGCTTCTATTAAATGGCTTGGTTTTCCTTTCTTTGCAATGTAGATGAATTCAAAGCTAGCTAGAGAAGCATTTTGTGCAACACCTCGAAATAATGGTGGTAGTGGTGTCAAGGATTTCATGGACAACATGGGCCTTAGAAGATTGGTGGAATGGGAGAATTGAAGTTAGAAGAAGTTGCTTGATACACCACCTCCTATTTCAGTGAAGCCATTACCATTTCAAAGCTCCAAACAACCAATGGAATTTTCAAAGAAGGATTCTAATGGTAAATTTCCAAATATAGATACTACTTATCGCATGTTTTTTTCCCAATTCAAAGAAACATCCTACTTAAGTCCTCTCCATGACAATTAGCAAGTGTAAAGCTGGACTCTACTACCTTTTCCAACTTGTTAGGAAAAGGTGTGTTGTCCACATTGCATAATGTTATAATGTAATTTTTTAATATTTTATTATTTGTGGTGTACCTAGGGGATATAGGGATGTGTGCATCGCATGGGCTAGCATTCTTAGTGACACTTTATGTGTTGTATGCAACATTGTGAAAAATATTTAATGTGGTGTCACACATTGGATAAATATTTCATATTGGGAATTTAACTTAGTATTAGAAAGCAAATCTAGGGATTAATGGTTTTGTAAGCTCATGGTATTAGTCACATGGTTATATGTAATACTACTTAGTGGTTTCGTGTGAGCTTATATTTATAAAAGCAATCACATGGGTAGTTGTCTAAGGTTGGTTAGTTGGTCATTTTGGCTAAGAGGTTGAGAGCATCTCTTGGTAGAATTTGTGAGGTTTGAAGCATGGCATGGGATGTGTGGTTACATGATTGTTCACATGGAGTGCTTGTAGAGGGCTTAATGTTTCAAGGGTATTCAAGGAAACTCTGAAGATGTGTTGTAATTTTTGAATTGAATGATAGATGTTTTAAGAGGTTGGGTTTTTCCCTCATGAGGGTTTTCCTAGGGTATATCTTGTGTCATCCTTTATGGTATGTTATCTATTCTTTTGCATATGGATTATGAGTACCCATAGATTTCTCTATTTGGGTTATGTCGAAATTATCTTGGGTGGATGCATATTTCCTTTCACAACCTCCCGACTTGTGCCAAAATGGTAGCTTTGAAATTGGGTAGGGAATTCATCAAAGGATAAAACACGAGATTTTTTAAGAAGTTGTAGTTACAATCACCCTGGTAGACATGTATGTAAAATGTGGAAGCATAGACAAGGCACATGAACTATTTGACATAATACCTCAAAGAAATGTGATATCATAGAATGCCATGATCGCAATATTTGTAAAATGTGGAAGCATAAACAAGGGACATGAATTGTTCAGTAAAATGTCTCGAAGAAACATGTTTTCATGGAATGTCTTGATTGTAGATTATTCAAAAAAACATTTTTTTTAAAAGGCTTTAGGAACTTTAAACCAACTATAATTTCAAAGTGTAAAGCTAGACTATGCAACCTTTGTTAGTATCCTCTTAGCCTATGCCAAATTAGGAGCTTTGGAATAGGTTATGGACATCCATCAAAGCATAAGAGGTAGAACAATTTTGTCGCATGTTATAGTTGTACTGCTTTAATAGACATGTATGCAAAATGTAGAAGCATAGGCAAGGCCAGGGGTGAATAGTTTGACAAAATTCCTCTTAAAAATATGATTTTATGGAGTGCCTTGATTGTAGGATATACACAAAATGGATTTGTTGACAAGGCTTTAAAAAACTTCAAGCAAAACACATTGGTAGCATACTCCCCATTTGTGCCAATATGAGAGGTTAAGAATAGGATATGGACATATATTATATAATATAATGTATAGAGGAAATATAAATATAATAGATAATATATTGCATATAATATGTAACTATATAATATATATTTAATTTTAAATGACTTAAAATATAAAATTAGTTGAATTTTTATCTCTTAAGGATACCATGGGCCCACTTACTACCACATAATCTTTGGATTGACCAATAGCACACTTATTTTCTCATAACATTTATGCCAACTCTCTCAAGGTGCACCATTAGTTGATGCTTTGCTAAGCTAGATACTTTGTAATGAAATAAATTGCACAATATAAGAATAATATAAAATATGATGCAAATTCTTCATAATAACTGAGAGTAACATGCCACTTCAAGGGAGCGAACCTCCAAATATCTCCAATGAGCACAATTAGCAATATGATGATGAAATAAGACTCACAACCTCCTATATATACCTTATTTATGTCTAGGATATCATCAAAGTTGACTTAGATAACCCTATGTAAGCCCTAAACCAACGTTAACTAAATAGCAATATAATAATGATAATATGACTTAATTAAGAGTTAAGATAGCCATAATCCAACTATTCATAACTCAATGTACTCTATTATTAAGGGTGTAACATTCCCCCCTCTTCAGAGAAGCATTGTCCTCAATGCTAAGAAATTTTGGATGCTTTTAAATGAACTCCTTGTCCTCCCATGTGGCGTCTTCAATTGGTAAAATCTTTCATTGGATGAGATACTGGGTGAGTGTTCTAGTCCTTAGCTTCCTTGTGCATTTCTGAAGAATAAATTTTGGTTCCAAAATGATTCTTCCTTCTTCATCTTTTTTGTTGGCAATTCAATCTTGTAGTCAACACTATCTATCTTCTGCATGATATGATATGGGCCATAATATTTTGGAGATGAATTGTTATTCTTTGATTATTTTTTCAATGACATTTGCTTGTAAGGTTGCAATGTCAAGAAAACCCAATCCCCAACTTCAAAACTTCTTTCACTATGGTGTTGGTCCACCTTCTAGTTTATTCAATTTTGTGCCATGGATAGATCATATTTAAATATTGAAAGTACTTATTAATGGAGCATATGGTCCTCCACAATGTGAACTCTTGGTGACACCTTCAATGATGATGTAAAGGAAGGAAGATGATATCCATACAATGACATAATGGAGATATTTTTTATGAACTATGAAAGAAAGTGTTATACCACCATTCTACTAGTGGTAGCCAATCTACCCATTGAGACTATTTATATGAAGTGAAACAACGTAGATATCCTTCCAAACACTTATTAACAACCTCTGTTTACCCATTAGATTGAGGATGCTATGAAGAACTATGAGCCAATTGAGCACCCAAACATTTGAATAAATTTTTCCAAAAGTTACTAGTAAAGATAGGATCACAGTCAGTAATAATAACCTTAGGTATACCATGTAGCTTATGAATATTCTCTAAAAATTCTTTTTCCACTGTATTTGTTGTAAAAGGATGTGAGAATGCAATGAAATATGCATATTTAGTGAGGCAATCCACTACTACCATGATAACATTCTTACCATTAGATCTTGGAAGCCCTGTGATGAAGTCCATGGAGACCTCTTCCCAATGTTGGCTAGAAATAACTAAGATTTGTAAGAGACCAGGTGTCTTAATTGTCTCCCCTTTATTCCTTTGATAAACTAAACATTTTTCCACAAATCTTTTAACATCCCCTTTTAGACCTTCCCAAAAGAAGTCTTTTTTGACTCAATGATATGTCTTAAAAAATCCCGAATGACCACCCACTAGAGACTCACATGAAGCTTTGTGAGAATATTTTGCTTGAGAGAGGAATTCTTACAAAGATACAGTCATTATTTATACCACAAATTATCTCCCTTCCAAAAAAAGTTATCTAAACTATTAGGATCACTTTGTAGTAGTTGAATGAGATTACTTGTAGCAACATCATTCTTCCACTTTTTTTTGGCTTCAACTACTCAATCTTCTCGTAATATTGAAATGGCACACAATAAAGCTCCATCTTTCTCATTCTTAATAGTGCATCTACCACAACATTTTGCTTCCCTTTCCTATATATAGTCTCAAAATCACATCCCAACATCTTAGTGAGCCATTTTTGTAGTTCTTCATAAGGTAATCTTTGTTCCAAAAAATATTTTAGGCTATCATGATTTGTCTTAACCTTGAAGTGTTTATCCATTAGATAAGGCATCCATTGTTTTATTGCATGAAGAATACTATCATGAGAGTTGTGCCTATACTATTTCTTGAAGCATCATATTCCACAAAAAAATCCTTGGTGAAATTTGGAGTGGAAAGCATTGGAGTTGTACACATAGCCTCCTTCAACATTTTAAATGCTACATTAGCAGATTTGTTCTAGTGAAAAGAATCCTTCTTCAATAAAGTTGTGAAAGGTTATGTTAAATAGCCATAATTCTTCACATTCTTCTATAGAATCTAGTCAATCCCAAGAAACCCTTCAATTTCTTAATCGTAAATTGGGAATAGGCTATTCCTTTATTATTTTTGTTAGGATCCACCTTTACTCGTCTAATGGCATGAATTGGTACCCCTTGCAAATTCCCCATTTTCATACCCTTCACCTTAGAAAATGTAATTTCAATGATGCAATTCCGACATCCACCACCTTTTCCTGTCCACCCAATAGCTTGTTTTCGTGTTAGTGGAGGAATTTTGTCTGGGACATATGTGTGTTGTGCGAACGTCTGCGCACCGTGTTGTCATCTTTAAAGGATTCCTACCTCTATAATTTGCAGACGTGTTACATTCCTCCATTGTACGCACATCGTAACACCTCTTGCTCCCTTGACCGATGCAAAACAACTTTTTTCCTCTTTTCCATTCAAATTGTCTAATTCTCCATTCCACTCAACTTCTTCACCATTCTTGCACACTTCACCAGATTCTTGATGCTTTCTTGATCAAATCTCACACTTTCAAGCTTCACCCTCACCTCCATTGTAGCTACAAGTTGTTGATTTCTCAGCTCCTCCACTTCATTCATTACAACATTGTTATTGGAGAACTTGCAAGCTTTCTCTTCCTCTACTTGCCTTGAGGGCACATAGTTGTGAGTGTGATATCCTCCATTGTCACTTGCTTTTGCATCATTGTGTTACGTAGTAGCATATTGTTGTTTGTGTCATTGCTTGGCATCTCTATTTCCATACACTTTATCATTTTCTACATCGTTGCTATTTGGTTATTTGTGAAGGTGAAAACACCAAAGCGAGGGATTGACCGAGGCATTCCTCTAAAAAAAGCCCCAACATTTTCCTTGGTCTTGCGTGTGTAGGTGATTCTCATTTGGATTTGTTTGAAGAATCATGTTGCAAGGAGTTTAGTATCATTTTCTTATTTCCTTGTCAATTCGAGCATAGTTAGTTAAAGTATTCTTCTTGTGGTATTGCATTTTTATACCTTTTTTGTTATTTAATCATAGCATTAAATATCTACTAATTAGACTGTTAGTTTTATTTTTCATGTTTTAATCTATCTCAAAAGTCTTCTATCTGTACAAATACTAGCACCCCATTGAGATTCCAACACGCTACACTAGAGTCTGTGTCTTGCACTATCATCCTCAAGTAGAGATCTATCTAAGAAGTAGGTTAGAATTTGGAAATCTACTCACTTGACTCCCTGAAACATTCAGGTTAGTAGGACAATAGCTATCAGATTGCTCTTCCTTTTTGACCTTAGCATCTTAACCTTTTTGAATCATTTAGCAAGCTTGAGGTAGATCAAGGTAGCCTGTTGCTTAGGACCCTCTTGTGACCTGTGGTCTTGGAGTAGCTAGACCCCCTCCTCTACATTTTGGTTAACCCAATGTGAAATATTTTGATTTCTTTTCATGGGGTTGAAGGAACCTTCTCTCATATTTTAGGCATGTTGTAGGTTTGTATGTTGCAAGGCACATAGCCTTGCAACCCAACCTACGAAATCGACATAGTTAGAAGGATCCCTAGGCATTGGGAGGCCAAATCTAGATAGGTCATCATTTGATTTTTGAAACCTTAGAGTGTTCTAAGGAAGTCCTCTCGAAGTACGTTGGAATGGCCTCTTTTATGCATCTCCCTATCCCCTCTGCTTAGCTTGCGAATTGATCGCCATATATAACTTTCACATTGTAGGACTTGACTATGAACAAAGAGCCTTCTCCTCTATACATTCCCACTCGCATCAATGGGAATGTATCATAACTAGTGTTTTGGTCGATCCCACGTGTCATGTGAATGTTATAATAGAGGAGACTCTACTGATAAATTTCTTACCTAAGGATGGGTATGTTGAATCAATGAGCACAATACATACGCACGACAAACTCTTGGTCCCTTCAATTGGTTCCATTACTCTCTCAGTCTTGGTAAGACCTAGGACTATAAATGCTCCTTTTGATATCATCCCAGAGTTGGATTTGTTCAGAGTGAAACTAGGCATCCCATGGCTAGTTTCCATGAATGCAGTCACTTCAACAATTCATAAGTGTTTAAAGTTTTCTCATGAGGGCTTAGTGCACATTGTGCATGACACAAGGTATACAACTTTGGTGTCACATGGGGGCTACTCGTTAGATCACTTTTAGCTTGCCCCAATTGGTTTGCTTCCTCCAAGGATAGACTTGTTGTATCACACCTATGTCAAATATAAGAATGGAGGCATAACATTGAAAGTGACCTACCCTGTCTCCCCTTACACCATTTTAGTCAAAGGTTTCATGATCACACAACAACAAGTTGCCTCCTCCTCTCAACAAAAGAGGAAGGAGAAGCTTGCTCGTGTCTAAGAGCCTTCCTCTTCTTTTGTTATTTCATTTGCTTCTACCTCTCACCTTGTTGTGGTGCCTTCAACCTTTGCTCTCATGCCTCGCATGGGGAGTCCAATGGTGCCCGCTTGGAAGAAGGTCAAGCATAAAGTATTTGAACTTCTCGTCTTACCCACGGTGTCAAGGGCCATTGCCTATTGTAATTTGTTTTGCATTAGATAATAAAATCATTGGGTGGCTGAGTTTCTGTGGATGTATCCCATATTAGGTGAGCCACATTTAATTTATGTGTTGATCTCTTTTGTGTTATTCTTCATTGTTATTTCTCAGTTATTTAATTTGCATATAGTTATTAATGTTTATTGCTCCGGTCTACCTGAATCCTAACAAAACAACGACCAAGAGATAAACTAATACATAATTTAAAAAGACATTTAGGGTAAAAGAAAAAAAGTAAAAACCATTAAAAAAGGTGAATGTGGAAAGAAGAATGCATACCAAATAGTTGAGGAAAAATAGAAACCCTAATCGATAGGAAAAGCCCTTGAATCTTCCCAACCTTGCATGCAAATGCGAAGGAGATCCAACAAGAGGCCACAACAATGTAGAGGAGGAAAACACAGGTTAAATGAACATAAAATGAAATAAAAATGACTTCAAAAGCCATTAAAAAGATATTAAAGAGGGTTCATTAATGAAAAAATAGTTCATTAATTCGCCTATGTGAAGAAGGTGGGAATATGTAGGGGCGGTGATTTTCACCGTCCTTACACATTTAAAAATTCAGACAAATCAAAAATTGTAATGGCGGTAAAAAAAGACTGCTTCTACACTTAGAAGAAAATGGGGATGTGTAGAGGCACTGAAAATCAGTGCCACTACACATAAAAAAATTTCTAACTTGCTCATGTAGGTTCACTGAAAAACAGTGCCCTTACATGGGCAAAAAAATTTCTAACTCTCAGAAACTGAAAAATCAGCAAAATATTTGTTTTGAAGGTTTTTGAAAATCGACGAAAGATGAGTGCTCAAGGGGATGATTCGAGGCTTAGGGCCATGCGTAAAGGCCAATCAAAAAATTTCCTTGTTTTGCATGCTTAGAGTGCACAAGGCCTACAAAACGAACCAGTTTCGTAGGGAGTTATCCCGTGAATCAAGCACAATTGGATTCAAGGATAACAACCACCCATGATTAATTCCTTTTCAATATCCTTATATAAGGTTAGATTCTACTCTCTCATTCTCCTAAAATATATTTTTGAAGCTATTAATGTTCTAGTCCTTAGTATTTATGTTAAGAAATAAATGATTTTTGACCAAAATGAATTAATTAATATCCCTTATTTTGGGATACATATCCCACCATTATTTTCTATTTCCCACAAAATTATCATCTTGAAACCACACATTTTAAAACTTGAAGGGGATTTTAGGGATGTCAATGTCAACATGCTAGGATAGTAAAACAAGGTGACAAGAAACTATGCTAGGGATAATACTGTAGTCCACATGAAAGCTATTGTTGCACCGAATAAGAGAAATAGAAGCCTTTCCAACCTCTCTATGATGTGTTTAAAAACCTCCCTTTGATTATTCCAATTGAATTGTCTATTTGTTAGAGTAATCACACATTAGATAAAAAATTTAATTAATTATTAGGCTAATTCATTTCATGCACTTAAGCTAAACTTAAGAGTGCTTCTTTTTGTTAATTGAAGTGAGCTATTATTAGATTATTTTGTCTCATCATATAGGATGGCGATAATTTTCATGATCTAATCCCTTTATCATTTAGGGTTTGCTCATATAAGCACTCTGCTTCATTGTATTATCTCTCATGAGGTTCAAGCAAGCTTTTCATTCTGTAAGTTTTTCTAGTTGAGGATATAATAGATTATTATTTACAACTCTCTTACATGGAAGGTGTTTTTGTTCATTGTTTAATCCTACATCTTGTTTTATTCACAATTCTTCTAACATGGTATCGAAGCATGGATTCAACAAACCCCTTCTCATTTTTTGAAGGTTTTTTCTTAACCAGGGTTACAAAAGCAATTTGAAATCTTTATTACTTTTTTTTTCAATTTTGGGAGTTGGGAAAGTTTTTGATGCACCTTGGCATGAAAAGGACCTCACCATTATGTTTAGGAGGTAGATTCAACGAATCTTGATATAAAATTTTCCCTTTTTGACATTGAGAGCTTCCGAGGCAATTTTTTTACAAGGGCCTCTATGCATCCCTTGTACAACCCTACTTGTATGGTGACTTTTATTAAAAAAAATATTAAAAAAAACAATTTAAAAAAATTGTTATTTATTTTTTATTTAAAAAAATAACAAGAAGCTTTTATTTGTTGCGGTGATGTGTACAAGGGTATTTATAGGACCTACGAGCTCCACGTACTCATTAGCAGGATTACAATCCCCATGGTCAACAACTGTTATACTAATTGGTGGTGGCAACCAATCAACAACCACCACAATACCACCCAATGACACAATTTTTTTCACTGGCATTTTAATTATTTCCAATAGCCACTCAAAAGTTTTCCGTCGACTCCATTTTTATAGACAATGAGCCATTTTCAAGCAACAGAGGAATCTTTTCAATATATTCTAGATTTTTAGAGCATATTCTGACGATTGGCCTTTTTATCAATGGCCATACTTTTTCCAATAGAGGGGAATATTTGCACACTTTTTTGAGTGTTATGCACTATAAAATCATTATGCTTAAAATAGTGCTAAATGCTTATAATAGTGCTAGTGCTATTAGATGTTTGCCCAAATGTTAAGCAATCCACAACTTCCTAGTTGTCGAGCTAGGCTACCAATAGCTTGTGAGCTACCTAATTTGGTTGCCTTCCCTACCTACAATCTTAGTGCCACCCTAGGGTTGCATGGGCGACCAACACCCAACCCTTAGGGTGTTATTTTTTTATTTTTTGCAACTTAAGTAGAATTAAGAAAAATCATGATAATTTTTCACTTGGTTATCAAAATTGGGCAAACAAAATATCATTAGAAATCTATCTCTGAGAACTATCCAATGGTGCTAGCTTTTTATTACATTTTG
This sequence comes from Sequoia sempervirens, assembly GCA_007258455.2. Lineage (NCBI taxonomy): Eukaryota > Viridiplantae > Streptophyta > Pinopsida > Cupressales > Cupressaceae > Sequoia > Sequoia sempervirens. Next base: position 11,766 of record VDFB02121304.1, read on the forward strand.
TTGTTGATACATTTTATCACCAATCAAAGTTAGATGTATAGTTTTCACTCTCAAGCTCACACTTTTGACCAATTTCTCTATTTTTCACGATTCTAATGGTGTTGGAAAGGTATTTCAAATCTCTTCACTTTTATATCCATGCATTGTTTCCATATTTTTCTACAAATATATTTTATTCAATTTTTCATATTTTGGTATATTTCTTGGATGCTTTTGCTCTAGAAAACTTTTTGTTTATGTGGGATGACTTGTTTTAGTATATTCTACATGTATTTCTATATTTCTATCATATTTGGGCATTCTAAGCATCTTTTTAATACACTTTCTCTTTTGTACATGCACTAAGATAAAGTGCCACTATTGTGCATACTTTTTGTGGATGTTGCACATCTTGTTGTGTCTATTATACTCACACTATGTTATAAAGTGCGATGGGAGGGTTGTGCAGTTCCTTTATTTTTCCTTGATACCTTTTTCAAGTGAGTGTATCTTCCATGGCAATATTGGATCCTATTTATTCTTACCTCCTATGTGTGTGCATTGTTTGCACACCCTATTTTAGTTGCAAGTACTTTCATGTGCATGTTCATATGTTCCTGGTTCTCTTTCATGCACTTCTTGGTGAAACAAAATTTTAGTGGACCTGTCTTGGCTCTCCCTTTCCACATTATGAAGGTTTATATTGTTGGTGCTAATACTTCCTTGGTTCATTTTGGAGTGAGCTACATATCGATGCAGGGGCATTGTGTCCATGTAATTTTGTTTTGCATTTTTGGTTTTTGTTTTGTCTTTTGGCTTGTCACTTTGTGATAGGTGGTAGTGGACTTGTTTACTTAGTGAACCTTCTTTGTTATGTATGTATCAAGCTTTCATTTTGGTAGGGAGATATGCTTGGTAGTTGCTTTCTGTTGCCAAGAGAAAAGAAAGAAATGGTTATTGCAAGAGGGGGATTGATGTAATGTGAGAACTCTGCCAGTGAATGGAGAAATGGATGTAGTTTAAAGAGAAAGAAAATGATAACAAAAAATTAGTGTGAAGCCAATGAAAACAATTTTGCAATGGTTTAGAAGAGGAAATGGAGGCATCGATTCGAGGAGGGTAACTTTGGCCTGCACAAGAGATAGGTGGCACTGGAATTGAATTGGAACGATGAGGTTTGGATCGATTTCAAAAGACATAATTGGAATCGACTCCTTCCCAGATTCGATTGCTTGAGATTTATCTTGTTCCCTCTTACAAGTTGGTCAAATGCATTTTTCTATAGACAAGGGTGTTTGGTAATGTGATTGTGCCCTCCTCTTTTTTAGATTAATGAGGAGTCTTTGCATAGTAGTTATCGGTTCAATTTTGATATATTTCATGCAGTGAGTCCGCTTGTGCCTTTTTTTTTGTTTCTTTGCAAAAGTTATATGAGAACAAATAATTGCCTTTCTAGGTTGCGTGCTTATAGTGGAGTAAATTGCATTTGTTTACAAATTTTCTCCTTCCTATCTTTAATCTTGCCAAGGGGTTTAATTCACTAGTTTTTTGTCATCACATATTTATTTTTATTCCCATGTACTGGGCAAATGCAACAATCAATTACCCATGTATTTCAGTGAGATGGAACATTTATCATATGTATACTCTTGCATTCTTGTTTCTGGAAGTGAACTTCTATTTTCACTTGATCAAAGTTCTTCAAACTATTGGTAGTTATATTTTCAACTTGCACCTTGCATGTTGAGTAGTGTTAATAGGATCACTCATGCAGATTCACGTGTCATTTGTATCTTTGAATTCTATATTTTTTCCTTTAGTTTTCATCTAATTTGAGTAGTGTCATGGCGAGCACTCATGTAAATTCTTGTCCTATATTTGATCCTAATGATCATATGTTTTAGAGGAGGTTCTTCATTTCAACACTATAATACACATATATATGTACACATATATGCACATATATATACATATACATACATATAGATAAATACATATAAATACATATATACATACATATATAAATACACACACACACATATATTCATACATATATCTGAATACCATTGTCTTTTTTGGTGTGATTTTTTGGTATGTGGTGACTAATCATGCAAATACTGTACACTCATAACATATCCTCGTCGGGGTTTGGGGGCAGTAGCCCTCGATAGCAGGGGTTTGGGGGTGGCAACGTCCGATATCAAGGGTTTAGGGGTGCAACCCCCGCTTGTTTTTTTCATTAACACTTCAAGATTTTCCCACTGACACATCAAATGAAAAAATGACTTTGTAAAACCCTAATTTTGGAAGCTTCCAAAAAGCTTGTTATAAGCAGCTAGGATGTAAGTTGCGATGTGTGTAATTCACGAGATTGTAATTTGTTTTGCACTAGATAAAAAAATCATTGGGTGATTAAGTTTTTGTGGATGTAGCCCATATTGGGTGAACCATGTTAAATTTCTATGTTGATCTCTTTTGTGTTATTCTTCATTGTTATTTCTAGGTTATTTAATCTGCATATAATTGTTAATTTCTTTTGCTCTGATATGCCTGAATCCTATCAACTAGTATCAAAGCCGCATGTATTTTGGTTGATTGGTAGGAAACCTCTAGATTTGAGTGGGAGCAATGAAAGAAGGAAAATTCAAGGTCGAAAAGTTCAACGACCAAAATTATCAATTATGGAAGATGTAGATGGAAGATTATTTGTATCAAAAGGATCTATGACATCCATTGCAAGGAAAAGAAAAGAAATATGCTATGATGTCTGACGAAGAATGGGAGATTTTGGATAGAAAGGCATTGGGAACCATTTGGTTGTGCCTGACACCATCTATGGCATTCAATATATCAGAAGCAAAGACAATAGAGGCTTTGATGGAAGCTTTGGCTAAATTATATGAAAAAACCTCAGCCTCAAATAAGGTATTTCTGATGAAGCATTTGTTTAATCTAAAAATGATTGAAGGTAGATCGGTGACATATCATTAAAATGAATTTAATACAATTACCAGTCAGTTAACTTCTGTGAAAGTGAATTTTGATGAAGAGGTGATGACTCTCTTGATTTTATGTTCTTTGCTAGAACGTTGGAATAGCTTGGTAATGGTTGTAAGTAACTCTGTCTCTGGTTCAAACACATTAAAATTTGATGATGTTGTTGGTGTTGGACTTGCTGTTGCACCAAAAGATCGACTTGTCAATGCCCGATACAAGCTTCGGTTAAGAATGACAGGAGGTGGTTAGACCATGTCACAAACCCAAGCACTAGTGTTGCAAGGAAGACCAAGGGTCACACCTTGCAACAATTTGCCCAGCACAAGTGAGGGGTTTGAACTTGTGACCAGTTCTGATACCAATTGTTGGACTTGTCGTTGCACCAAAAGATCGACTTGTCAATGCCCGATACAAGCTTTAGTTAAGAACCATAGGAGGCAGTTAGACCATGTCACAAACCCAAGCATTAGTGCTACAAGGAAGACCAAGGGTCACACCTAGTAACAATTGGTGTTATCCTTAGTGAGGAAATGCAATGGAAAAGCATAGGTGAGACTTCAACATCGGGTAATGCTTTGACTATAGAGAATAGGGGAAGAACAAAGGAGAGAGGAAAAATCCAAACAAATCATGGGAAGTCACAAGGGAAGTTGAAAAAAGGCAGATCTAAATCTAGAGGAAGACTGGATTGCTGGCACTTGGTCGCGTCCACAAAAGGATATAAAAGTCACGAAAAATCCTACCCTGGGAATTGGACATTCTAGCAGGTGACTAATATCTTCTTATGGTCGTTTATTTACATTGTCAAACTAGGGAACATATACTTGAAATGGAGCGGCACTGTATGTGCACTAAGAACCAGTTTCAGTCATGATTTACCAGAAATAAATGCATGAAAGGAATTCTACTTATGCTACAGGAATGTAATGCGAAGCCTTCTAAACTTAATCAAAGCAGAAATCATGACAACTATGACTAAGAAAAAAACTATGAATTGGCCTTATGCTGCAGGAATAAACACAGGGATGGATTCCCAATGCTGCAGGAACAACATAAGACTGAGTTTGCACTGAAACTTTCACGAATAAAATCTAACTTATGATCAACAAGAAATAAACAACTAACTAACTAACTACAAATACTTACTAAGTGGCCCCCCTTAGCAAGCATCAACTAGTTATGCAAGAATTGAACTCATAACTTCATCAACTTTTATTCATAAACTCGAAATGATATACATTGTTCTACTCATATGAAAACTAACACAAAAACACTATCTCTTATTATAATACTAACTTTTACATACTCTACTTGCTCACTCGCGCAGGAGGAACACTTATTTAAACCAAAAAAACAACTAACTACCTAACTCTATCAGAGAAAGATGTGGACATAATTGTATCCTGAAATCGAGGAACAAACTTCTCATAAATGAAAGCATATCCGTTCAACACGATCCCGAGAGAATTTAGCATTCCACTCTTCCTAGATTTAATGATCATTTAGGTTTCTTCCCAACGACCCGATCAGAGAATCTTCACTGGAACAACTTCCTCAACACTGTGCTGCAAATGGACTTTACTGCAAGGGCGAAGTCTGTTGCGCTTAACTTACAGTTCATGCTCCCTTCAACAACTTGCGATGCACAAGGCAAAAAAAGCGAAAGAAAGCATGCGTGGAAAACAACACGATACATTAATTAATCACATATTAAATCTATTTCATTATTCAAAAACCACATGCATTATATCAGTCATTCGAGAGGTCAAACAGGGTAATTAATAAGACACATAGAGATGTTAAGCTATAGGAATATAGGAATGTATTGCTACAGAATACTACCCATTTTTAGATAAAAAGTCTTTAATCAAAGAGTCAAAACATCCATTAGCAATAAGAGTAGAGATATTAAAAATACATCATAATACTCAAATTATGAGCATATTCTGAGCTCATCATCTAACCCATACTTAACCTAATGATGGTTTGCCAGCATTAAGTTTCTTGGTTGTTTCTCTGAAATCCGTAGGAGTAGTATGGCCTTGTGGTGAAGTTCCAAATTTATAGTAGAAACCTCTAAAATGTTGCCATCTTTCATATTTACAGGTTTTTGTATCCTTATTAACATCTGTAGCTCGATAGGGATAAAGTGGCCACATTAAAACTGGAGGTCGAAATGTTATTGGCAACCATAACTCGAACCTCTTCTGAAGACCAAGTTGTGTGTACTTCTTTGTCCTTACAAGGGCTGCCTTAAAATTTAGGGGGCTATGAGGCTTAGATTTCCTCAGACCCACAGTCAATTTCTCCCATCTCTTTTCAATTCTGGAAGAGGAAAGCTTCCAAAACAAATATGGTTGGCCTTTGAATTCTTCATACACTTGCTTTCTGATATCGAATATTTTTATTCTTTCTGTTTGATTATTGAACCCATATGCAACAGTAAGCCAAGTTTTCAGCATTGTGTAGGGATCTGAGCTTTCAAGTCATAGTGGGATAGGCTGATCCCTTTCAGCCTCTTCATAGGCTTCCAATTGTCTGCCATAATTAGTTTCATTGGCCGCCCATGACATGAGTGACCTCAAATGAATATCACCAATATAAAGAAGTGGATTTCACTCTGTTTCAGAGGGAATTATCAATCCATGCAAATAAAATTTACATAAATAATTCTTTAGCCAACTAGGGGCTACTTGATAGGCATCATAAAATTCTTTGGCTGTATGAATAATAGGATCTAAATTCCTTAAAATTCTCATTAATTGAAACCAAAGAAATTGTTCCTTTAGGCACATAGCATAGACCCTAGGCGGTGGTCTACATTCCACAATTTTACCAGTTATTTTCATCATTTCATTCATTTTCTCTTTCATTTCCTAGATTTCTTGTTTCTGCCTTTCAATTTATTCTTCTCTTCCTCCCAAAGACTTTGTTGAATTTCAATCTTGGCTAAGTGGTGGAAACTTAAGGTTTGAAATGTGACCGGCCTCCATGTGGTCCTAAGGTATTCCAAAAATTCAATCAAAAATGTCTTTTTATAGACAACCATTGCTTGACAAGTTGCAGGGGGTAATGGGGTTTCATTGTACACTTCCAATTGTTCAGGTTGTTCTTCCTCTTGCTGCAGGATGAATTCCTGTTGCTGCACAAAAGGAGATTGTACTTCCTCTCAAATTTTCCTAGCTGCCTTAGCCAAGTCATCAAGACTTGGCATTCCCCTTTCATTACTAACATGTTGTGCTTCCTCAACTTCCATTGGCTCATTTTTCATTTTCTCAGAAACAACAGGTGGGCTATGTGGAACATTCTCATATACATTCTGAGAATCATCATGACTGTATTCTTCAGAGTCCTCTAAAATTATTATAACTTCAGGTTGAGTAGACATTGAGGTGACTTTACGTTGTTTCCATGCTGAAACTCTTTTTGGCAATGTTGCAGCTGTAGGAGGCACTCTCATGGCTTTCCTCTTTTTGACTTTCCTAGAGGATTCAGACTCAACAGAAGAAGATGATGGTGAAACTGCAGTGGCAATAGGTGTTGCTGTAGGAGGAACTGCTACAGGAGATGTTGCAGGAGAGGAACACTATTGTATTTGAATATGAGGGTTAGAATTTGGGGTTTGTTCCGCCCTAGATAACTCTCCTACCTTCGTTTTCCCTTTTTCTCTTCTACTAGCAGACCTGGTTTGTACTCAGGTAGAGGGCTCTGGTGTGGAGGCCGCAAGAATAGATGTTGCAGGGATAGGTGCTGTAGGGAGTGCTTTAGGAGGCTCTGGAAGTTGCAAACCCTTTTGGGCAACAACTTCTTGCCAAGAAAGGGGTAATACATCCCTCAGGGAATGCTCAATCAAAAGTTTAATGAGGGCATGATGGGAAATAGAGTTGTCCCTTCCTCTCTGGGTTTCATGGGCACATTGCTTCAAAAAGGTTTAACAAAAAATTTGGAACATTGATAGCTAAACTGTGCTTCATATGACTCAATAATTTAAAATGGTAGGAATGTAAATAGGAAAAGAGTCCCTCACAAGTCAAGTACATGATTATGAATGTGGCATATTCTGAATATGGAAAAGGCAGTGACACTCATTTGCATCCTTGTTTAGAAACCTCCAAGGGTCCATCAGTTGGTACTGTAAATTCTGCCCTAGTAGAGACAACATCTGAAGAAAAAATTTCTCCTACCACCGGAAGCCCAGTTACTTTTGCAATCCATTCTTGTGTTACAGCCATTGTTAAACCCCACCCTGTAGCTTCTCCTTCTGAAATAGTTCTCAAAAACTCACCTGCAGCTTCCTCATTAAAGGAATCTAACCTCAAAAAATAATTTAGCCAACCACAATTGTTGAATGCCTGAACCGTTTGAGGATTTTGTGTCAAGAGTTCATGAGCTACAAGCTCATGTCTTACTAATTGGCCACCCATATTCGCAAATTATCCCTGCTGAGATTCCTGAAACTCAAACTTTTTCTAAAAATTCAAAAAAACTTCTTCTACTCTACTTCTTTTTGCTTCTTTATGTCCTGCCGTCACTTTTCTCTACTTTTCCAAGAATGACTCAAAAGATAATTGCATGAAATGATTGTTAGGAACTACTCAAATCAAGCAGTTAATTATTGTTTAGGATAAAACATGCAGTCATATTTGGAAAGTACAAGAAAATAAAAATATCTTATCAGTTGTGATAGTGACATAAGAAAAGGTTTGAAATGGATTATCCCGCCCCCTACTAAAAATTTGACATGTGTCCACACATGTACGAAAGGACAGGCGAAGAATAGGCAATAATGACTGATATGTACATAGCAGTTGATGAATAAATGAAATAAATAATGTGACAATAAAAGATATCGTGTACCTTGTAATAAATGCTCATACATGCTGGGAAATATCACAGATCAACATGAAATGACGGCTGGAATAGAAACCATAAATGAGGGCGGTACGACAGGATGGATGACATGGAAGAAAAGGGAAAGAATGGTGGTGATAGATGGAAGACGGAGAACATGACTTCCTTTAAAAGGAAACCTTTATTATGGGCATGCAACATGGAATTTAAAGAGATGCTGCAGGAGAAAGGCCGAAGCCTTTCGTTGCAGGAAGATTAGTGGCTGCATTCGAAACAAATTGCTTCATAAATTCATCTTTGGACGTTGGCTTATGATACAACCGAAGATGGTGTCCATTAACCAATAGCTTGAATCGGACTGGATCTATTGTAGCTAACTAAATTGAACCATTATCAAACACATTTTCTATTTCATAAGGATCAAGCCATCTTACACTGATTTTCCTTGTATCTAGAGTCATAGAGCAGCACCCAATCACTGACAGAGAATTGCTTAGTGCGAATATGATTGTCATGCTATTTTTTCCTTTGTTGTTGGATAGTTTTAGTATGTTGCAGGGAAACTTTCCTTATCTCGTCCAATGCATTCAGCTACAGGAGGCGTTCATTTTGAGCCTCTGAAATATCAATGTTAAGCTAGAGAGCAGTCCTTAAGGTCTTATGCTCAAACACAATTGGCAACATGGCAGTCTTACCATAGAGTAACTCAAAAGGAGTAAACCCTATAGTTGTTTTCCATGTTGTCCTATAGGCCTAGACTGTTTCAAGAAGGCGACTGCCCAATCCTTCTTGTGTAATTTGACTGTCTTTGTAAGGATTGCCTCAATTTCTCTGTTGGTAACCTCTGCCTAACCATTGGCTTGAGGGTGATAGGGGCTAGACTTTCTATGCCTGATCTTATAATCATTCATCAATATAGTGATTAAGTTGGATGTAAACTAAGCTCCTTGATCAGTAACAAGTTCCCTTGGGACTCCAAACCGAGTAAAAATTTGGTCATACAGGAACTCAGCAATTTTATTGTCACGGGGATGTGTCATTGCTTTCACTTCCACCCACTTGGTTACATAATCAGTACACACCAAAATATATGATTTCCCATTGGATGGAGGGTCAATAGGCCCAACAAAATCCATGCTCCATTTTTCAAAAGGACTGACTACCACTTGTGGATTCAGGGGCATTTCATCAGACCTTGTTGGTCTCCCCATGCGTTGACATGTGTCACATTTCCTGGTGTAGGTTGCAACATCTTTATGTAGTGTGGGCCAATAATATCCTGTAGTAAGCACTTTCATAGATGTTCTCTTGGCTGTAAAGTGCCCTCCACATGACTTATCATGACAGGCATGCAAAATGTCATAGGTCTCATCTTCCCTAACACATCTTCTCATGACTTGGTCAGGTCCTGCGTAAAATAAATAGTTTGCAATCCATGAAAAGTTAAAACTTTTCTCTACCAACAATTGTCTTTCCTTTGGTGAGAAGTGTGCTAGAATCTTGTTGGCTGCTAAATAATTTGCAATATCTGCATACCATGGAGTTTGAGCAGTAATAAAAAATAGATGTTCATTGGGAAAGCTATCATCAATTACCTTAGAGGTGTCAGGTGTAGTTGTTTGAAGCCTTGACAAGAAATCAACCACCACATTAGCTCGACCTAGCTTATCAATAACTGTGATATCAAATTCCTGCAACAATAGGAGCCATCTTGCTAATCTGTCAGATATGGCATGTTTATTCATGAGGTACCTTATTGTTGCATGATCTGTATGGACAAATATTTGGTAACTAGTGACATAATGTCGAAACTTGTTCAGGGCATACACAACTGCTAGCAATTCTTTCTTTGTGACAGTATAGTTTAATTCAGGGCCTTGAAGGTTTTTGTTGATGAAGTATATGGCATGCTCAATGCAATTCTCTTTCTATCCTAAAACTGCCCCTATGGCATAATCATAAGCATTTGTGCATATATGAAAGGGAAGACTCCACTTTGGTCCTTGAAGAATAGGTGCCTGAGTAAGTAAGTTCTTAAGCTGTAGAAAAGATTTGTCACAGGCCTCAGTCCAGTTAAATTCAGAATCCTTAGTCAATAAGACATATAATGGACTGACTATTTTGCTGAAATCTTTGATAAATCTTCTATAATATCTAACATGTCCTAAGAAACTTCTAACATCCTTTTGTTTTATAGGTGTTAGAAAAGTTAGAATAACTTCTATTTTTGTAGGATCAACTTGAATTCCTGCTTGAGAGATATGATGGCCTAAAATAATTCCCTCTTGCATCACCATAAATCATTTCTCACTATTCAAAGACAAATTTTGCTCCTGAAATATTTTTAACACTTTTTCCAAATTGGCTAATGCTTCTTCATAAGTAACTCCATAAGTAGTGAAGTCATCCATGTAGATCTCCATAGAATCATGAGAAATGTCAGCAAAAATACTGATCACTACCATTTGAAATGTGGTAGGTGCATTACACAGTCCAAAAGGTAGGACAAAGTAGGAAAAAGTACCCCATGGATTAGTAAAAATTGTTTTGTCTTGATCCTCAGGGGCAATTCTAATTTGATTATACCCACTATATCCATCCAAAAAGGAGAAATACTTTTTTCCAAACAATGAGTCGAGTACTTGGTCAACAAATGGCAGTGGAAAGTGATCCTTTTTAGTTGTTGTGTTCAGCTCCCTGTAGTCTACACAAACTCTCCATTTTCCACCTTTTTTAGGGACAATCACCAATGGAGATACCCACTGACTGTCTGAAATGGGGTAGATAAAACCAACATCAAACAATTTCTGGAGCTCTGTTTTAACTATTTCCCTGAGTGTTGGGTTTATCCTTCTTTGAGGCTGTCTAACAAGTAAACAGTCTTCCTTAATGTAGATCCTATGAGTACAGAGCTGATGATCTATTCCCTTCATATCCCCATAGTCCCATGCGAAATATTTGTGTTGATCTTGCAGCATTGTGACTAGGGCAGCTTGTTGAGATTGAGGCAGCTTATTATTGATGTTCAGACAGCGGCCTAGAGACACCTCTACTTGCTTGGTAAGATCATTCATGGAGGCTGTTGATAAAGGTGGTGTCTATATTTCATGTAGAAGCAAGTTGTGATAAACTGCAGGAGATTCAGGTGGCAGACTCTCAGAATTCAGTTGCTGTAGGAAACACTGCTGAGGACAGCTATCTGCAGTAGATGGTCTACTCAGATAAGGGTTGGACTGCAAAATGTGTAAAAGCAGGTCATCCTCACTCTGAAGCTGTGAAAACGGATTAGTGTGCAACATCATTAGGTGAACCAATGAATTGACTTCTTCAATTTCCTCTCCTAAATCTGGCCAAATTGGTTGAGACAAGTCTAGCTGAGGCTAGACAGGTGGATATAAATCCAATTTCTTTCTTGACTGACCATCAAAAATTGTCATATCTCCTGAACAACATCCTATAAAAGCATCATTCGTAGCTAACCATGGTCTACCTAGGATAATTGGATATCCTCCCAAAGTTGCCTTAGTGGACAATATGGTGAAGTCTACTGGGTATTCTCAAGACTCAAGGATGACAATGATATCTTCTACCACTCCATCAGGTTTTACTGTGGAACTATTAGCAAGTTACAGGACGGTAGGTGTAGACTGAATTGTTGAGATTTTCAAAAACTCCATTGTATACTTGGTCATTACATTGATGGCTACACCAAGGTCTATCAAAACATTCTTTACTATTTGACTATTAATATTAATTTGTACCATAGGACTCCCAGGGTCAGCATATTTTGGAATGACTACCTTCCCTAACATAATATCTGCCAACTATCCTAGAACATGGATAGTTTGGGGATCCTTTTTCTTTCTTCCTGGTTTCTTTAAACAAGCCTCCTTAATGGATTTTCCATAAATTGTGACATCTTTAATGGCTTGAAAAAGGGGAATTTGAATGTATACATTTTTTAGCTGATCCGAAATATCAAAGGTAGGCTCTTCCATAGACTTTGATGTAGTAATTTGCAATCTTTGAGGAAAAGGCGGTTTGGCCTGATGCTGCAGGACAGGTTCCTTAGAGACAATATCTGATATAGGTATATGTTCTACAAGATCAGTAGGCTGTTTAGAGGCAGAATCTAGAATCTATGTAATTATAGGCGGCTGCAGAGGAGGAAGAGTGGTTCCAGATCTGAGATGGATATCATGAATATTCAGGGCATAAGCTAGATACTGATTGGCTTCTACAAGATACATAGGATTTTTTTGCTGCTGCTGCTGCTTATTATTAGGATTTGGAAATGGTTGAGCAAGTATAGGGGTTTGTTTTGGAGGGTCAGTATTTGTTGTAGGTGCTGCAGGAGGTGGCATGAGAGCCAAAGGTTGTGACTGTTGAAGTTGCAGGGAGCCAGGGGATTGGTTATGCCATTGCTGTGGACTTCTCCATTGAGGATTTTGCTGCCAATTACCTGGGGGTGGAGTCCATTGTCCTTGTGGCTGCTACCAACCTCCTTGAGGAGATTTCCATTGAGGAATCTGATAGTTAGGCCAGTGAGGTTGAGAATCATTCCAAGGTGGTGTTGGGCCATATGTAGGTTGCTATTGATTATTGTAATTAGAATAAGGATTACCAAAAGTCAAAGGGTCTTGAGGCATACCTTATCTTTGAGCCTGTGGTCGACTTTGTACGACGACGAATACTTGGTCATCATCACCTTCTACCATCTGCTTAGCCTCCAGGTTAGCCACTATCTTACATCTGCAGTCACGTTTCTTCTGTCTATAATGTGGACAGAACTCAGCCAAGATTGCTTCAACTTCCTCATGTTTCTTCCGAACTTGCATAGTATCCAACTGTGTAGCCATATTGTTTATGATATCCTGCTTGAAGTCAGACAACAAATTTGTGATCTCCATCCGTGAAACTCCATTAGTAGAAAATTCTCCCACTGTGGCTTGATGAGCTCTACCCTTTTTAACAATTGTTCGAGAGTAATTGAGACATATCTTCTTGATATCATCCCAAGGCAGTTTGGTTATATCTCCTCCTCCCATCAGATCTAGGGCATCTATATAGGTTTCACCGATTCCTCGTAGAAAAAGTAGTTTCTGAGATTCTTCATTGAGAGTACGGTTTGAATTCTTTTTCAGGGAAAACAAGAATCTTGAGATATAGTCTTCCAGGCTTTCATCCTCCTTTTGTTGAATTCTAAATATATCATCACCCTTACTACCACTCTTACAATATTCTTTTTATTTCTCAAGAAATTTTGTTTGCATGGCTGCCCAACTATCAACAACACCTCTTCCAAAACTCATAAACCATCTAAGGGTTCCTTCTTTCAAAGTAGTAGGAAACAACTTCAGCCTATGAGCATTTGAAGTGTAATCATAGTTGCGACAGAGGATATCAAACTCAAATAAGAAAGTTTCTGGGTCCTCCATAACTAGTCCATAGAACTTGGGAAGTAATGAAGAAGGAATATTTTTAAGGTTATCATTATCTTGCTGAGCAATGATGGGGAATTCAAAAGTAGGAGGTCGATTAGGTGGATTACGTGCCATAGTTGCTTGATGGAGTATCAAAGCAAATGGATTTTCTTCAGGTTCTTCGTCAGCTAGATCAAATGGCAGTTCAACAAGCAGGTTTTCAGCAAACGGATTGATATCTTGATCTCCTCCTTCCTCAAATAGATTATAAGCTGGTTCAAGATTGTTATCAAGGAATGGAAGGTTAGGGAAGAATCTTCCCAGAGCATCTCTTCTTCTATGCATGCAATAGAATGAATTTTGAAAATGCTTGAATAACAGATTAAACTACTGCTAACAATGACTATGACAGGTTCTTAGCTTGACACCATCCCCAACAACAGTGCCAAAAATGGTCACGTCCACAAAAGGATATAAAAGTCACAAAAAATCCTAACCTGAGAATTGGACATTCCAGTAGGTGACTAATATCTTCTTATGGTCATTCATTTACATTGTCAAACTAGGGAACATATACTTGAAATGGAGCGGCATTGTATGTGCACTAAGAACCGGTTTCAGTCACAATTTACCAGAAATAAATGCGTGAAAGGAATTCTACTTATGCTACAGGAATGTAATGTGAAGTCTTCTAAACTTAATCAAAGTAGAAATCATGACAACTATGACTAAGAAACAAACTATGAATTGGCCTTATGCTGCAGGAACAAACATAGGGATGGATTCCTGATGCTGCAGGAACAATATAAGACTGAGTTTGTGCTGAAACTTTCAAGAATAAAATCTAACTTATGATCAACAGGAAATAAACAACTAACTAATTAACTACAAATACTTACTAAGTGGGCCCCCTTAGCAAGCATCAACTAGTTATGCAAGAATTGAACTCATAACTTCATCAGCTTTTATTCATAAACTCAAAATGATATACATTATTCTGCTAATATGAAAACTAACACAAAAACACTATCTCTTATTATAATACTAAATTTTACATATTCTGCTTGCTCACTCGTGCAGGAGGAACACTTATTTAAACTAGAAAAACAACTAACTACCTAACTCTATCAGAGAAAGATGTGGACATAAATGTATCGTGAAATTGAGGAACAAACTTCTCATAAATGAAAGCATATCCGTTCAACATGATCTAGAGAGAATTTAGCATTCCACTCTTCCCAGTTTTAATGATCATTTATATTTCTTCCCAACGACTCGATCAGAGAGTCTTCGCTGGAACAACTTCCTCGACACCGTGCTGCAAATGGACTTTACTACAAGGGCGAAGTTTGCTGCGCTTGACTCGTTCATGCTCCCTTCAACAACCTGCGATGCACATGGCAACAAAAGTGAAAGAAATGATGCGTGGCAAACAACACGATACATTAATTAATCACATATTAAATCTATTTTATTATTCAAAAACCACATGCATTATATCAGTCATTCGGGAGGTCAAACAAGGTAATTAATAAGACACATAGAGATGTTAAGCTGCGGGAATATAGGAATGTATTGCTATAGGATACTACCCATTTTTAGATAAAAAATCTTTAATCAAAGAGTTAAAACATCCATTAGCAATAAGAGTAGAGATATTAAAAATACATCATAATACTCAAATTATGAGCATATTCTGAGCTCATCAACACTATGGAAAGCCAGGACACTTGAAGAAGGATTGTTGGTCTCGAAAGGGAAAACAAGGAGATAGAAAACATGATGATAGTAAGGAAGCTAATGTTGCAAGTAATAAATTGCAGGATGCTTTAATTTTGTGTTTAGATAATGTTAATGATTCCTAGGTAATAGATTCAGGGGCTTCATTTCATGCCACACCCATAGGAAATATTTTGTAGATTATGTTCAAGGTGATTTTGGACAGGTATATTTGGGTGATGATGAACCTTGTCAGATTGTTGGAAAAGGAAAGATAAAAATCAAGTTGAAAAATGGAAATGAATGGTTGCTACAGGAGGTAAGGCATGTTCCAAATTTGAGAAGAAATTTAATTTTTGCAAGACAACTGTGTAGTGAAAGCTGCATAGTTAACTTTTTAGACAAAGTATGAAAGTTCACTAAAGGTGCATTAGTAGTAGCTAAAGGCGAAAAGGTAGACACATTGTATTTGTGTACTAATAATACTTATTCTACCTTAGCTACTATAGAAATAGTTGCTACTGAAACAGTTACAACACTTGCTAAAGGGACAAAAATAGAATTGTGGCACCATAGACTTGGGCACATGAGTGAGAAAGGGATAAAGATCCTTCACTCCAGAGAGTTGCTACCAGGTCTGAAGCATGTTGACTTGGAGTTCTATGAAAATTGTGTTTATGGAAAACAAAAAAGAGTTTGATTTCTCAAAGTTGGGAAAGAGAAAAAGAGTGAGAAATTAGAGCTTGTGCATTCAAATGTATGGGGACCAGCTCAACTATCTTCTCTTGGTGGCTCTTGTTATTATGTTACTTTTATTGATGATCCAACTAGTAAAACATGGGTGTATTTCCTAAAAGAAAAATCAGAAGTGTTTGAAACTTTTAAAAAGTGAAAAGCTTTGGGTGAGAATGACAGAAGAAAAAAGTTGAAGTGTCTCAGATTTGATAATGGAGGTGAGGATTGCAGCAGAGAAAATGAAAATTATTGTTCATACAATGGAATTCGTAGGTAGAAAACAGTTCTTGAAACCCCACAATATAATGGTGTGTTTGAGAGGGTGAATAGGACCATTATGGAGCGTGCAAGGAGCATGAGATTGCATGTTGAACTACCTTTACAATTTTGGGCAGATGTTGTACATATCGTTGTTTATTTAATAAATAGGGGACCTTCAAATCTTTTGAATGGTAGCATTCGAGAGGAGGCATGAAATGGTAAAAAGGTAAACTATTCATACATGAAAACCTTTGATTGTGAAGCTTTTGTCCATGTTGATATTGAAAAAAGAACAAAGCTTGAGGATAAGTCTAAAAAATCTACCTTCATTGGATATGGAGTAAATGAATTTGGTTATCGATTATGAGATTATGAAAATCATAAAATAATTAGGAGCAGAGATGTTATATTCAATGAGAAGGTCATGCATAAGGATCAACTGCAGGAAAAGAAGCATGAACATGCCAAAAAGGAATATGTGGTGCTAGATGAGATTCCAGAAAATAAAATACCAATGGTGCCTGATGCTCAACAACAACAAGTTATCCCATAGACTCCTGCAAGTGTTAAATGTTCTACAAGGATAACTAGACCTCCATAAATATTTTCTCCATCATTATATTCTATATTGTTAACTGATTTTGGTGAACCTGAAGGTTATGAAGAAGCAATGCAAGTAGATACCAAAAAGCAGTGGGAGCTAGGCATGAAAGAGGAAATGGATTCCTTGCTGCAGAATCAAACTTGGGACTTAGTCCAATTACCTGTAGGTAAAAGAGCATTTTCAAATAAATGCATTTACAAGTTGAAGGAAGAAGATGGAAGCAAGAAACAATATAAGGCCAGACTTGTGGTAAAAGGTTTTGCACAGAAAAAAAGGTATAGATTTTGATAAAATATTTTCTCCGGTTGTAAATAGATGACTTCTATTAGAACTATTCTAAGTCTTATGGTTGTGGAAGACTTGCATCTTAAACAACTAGATGTGAAAACAACATTTCTCCATGGGGATTTGGAAGAGGAAATATACATGCAACAACTACAAGGATATGAGGTCAAGGGTTATGAGGAATATGTGTGCAGGTTAAAGAAGAGTTTGTATGGCTTGAAGCAAGCACCTCGGGAATGGTATTTGAAATTTGATAGTTTTATGGCTAAACAAGGTTACAAAAGATGTCATTCTGATTATTGTGTTTATTTTAAGAAATTGGACAATGGTAGTTATATTATCATGTTACTTTATGTTGATGGCATGCTTGTTGTTGGGTCTAACATGCAACATATTAATGAACTTAAGCAAAAATTAGAAAATTCCTTTGCTATGAAGGATTTGGGTGCAACAAAACAAATCCTTGGTATGAGGATCACATAGGACAAGACAAACAAAAAAATATTTTTGTCTCAAAGTGAGTATGTAGAGAAGGTGTTGAAAAGGTTTAACATGCAGAATGCAAAAGCAGTTAGTACACCTTTGCCTAGTCATTTTAAGTTGAATAAGGAGATGTGTCCATAGACATAAGAGGAGGAAGACAAAATGTCTAAGATACCATAAGCATCAGCAGTTGGTAGCTTGATGTATGCAATGGTATGCACAAGGCCAGATATTACACATGTAGTGGGAGTCATGAGTAGATATATGAGCAATCCGAGAATAAAACATTGGAATGTGGTAAAATGGATTCTCTGATATTTAAGAGGTTTCAAAGAAACTATGTTTTGGAGGAACAAATTTTGCTCTAAAAGGAAATGTTGACTTTGATCTGGTGGGTGATATTGATAGCAGGAGGAGTACTACAGGGTATGTTTTTACTGTAGGAGGAAATGTAGTTAGTTGGATTTCAAGACTGCAAAAGGTTGTTGAGCTTTCAACCATTGAAGTTGAGTATGTTGTTTCTACAGAAGCTACCAAGGAGATGATTTGGCTACAATGTTTTCTAGAGGAATTGGGACAACAAGAAGAAGATAGCCCTTTGTACACTTCAAATGAAAAAAATGACTTTGTAAAACCCTAATTCTGGAAGCTTCCAAAAAACTTGTTATAAGCAGCTGGGATGTAAGTTATGATGTGTGTAATTTGAGAGATTGTAATCTATTTTGCATTGGATAATAAAATCATTGGGTGGCTGGATTTCTATGGATCTAGCCCATATTGGGTGACCCACGTTAAATTTTTGTGTTGATCTCTTTTGTGTTATTCTTCATTGTTATTTCTGAGTTATTTAATATGTATATAATTGTTAATGTTTATTGCTCTGATCTTCTTGAATCCAAACATGATTAAAAAATTATTCTCATGAAACCCGTGCTTGATTTTATGGCATATATCTGAAAACCCATGTTTGTATCGTGTGATTAAGAAATTGTTATCATGAAACCCTTGCCTACTTTTTTGGGCATATATCTAAAAACCCAAGTCTGTATTTGTTTTACCTGTGTTTAAATTTTTATCCTTTGGCTATCCAATACAACACAGTAGCATTCATTTACTGTAAAATGTGTTAGTAATTATCTACTTTCCATTGCACATACAACAGGGCACCATATATAAATAGGAAAAACTTTGTATCCTTTATTCTTTACTTGATAACTTACGTTTTCATTGTACTCTTAGATGTTCACACAAAGATATATATCTATAAATATATACATGTATACATATAAATACATATATATGTATATATATGTATTTATATGTATACATATATATGTACGTATATATATGTATGTATACATATAATTACACACACATATATTTTTATATATCTATACATATATCTATATATATCTATTTATGTACATATATATGTAAAACCTTGACGGTTTGTTGTTGTTTGCTCTCCATGGTCTAAGGTAATGTCAACCATCATTTCTCCTTTGAAAATGCAAACAACGGTACTCTTGAATTTGATTATTCCATATTCTTGTGCACCCTTGAAGGGTTTCTTGGTTGTTTGATTATTAATCACAACGTTTTTTACTGATTCCATCTTTGTTTATCATGCCATCTCCATCATAAATTCATGTATTTGTTTGATTAAGGAATTATCTGACATTGTCTGCCTTATGATTTTGTTATTTGCAAACAGAATAAATGTTTTATGACTTTTACAGTTCACATGCAGGTTCACTGATAACAATGGAATCAAGGAAAAAGAGGAAAAGATTGAGTAGGAAGCGATTAATTAGTGCACCTCGTGGAGTGAGGTTTAATATTCTTGATCCTATTGAGAAAGAGCCAACAATCCACATCAATGAAGATGGCAATTCAGAAAATGCATACCATACAAGTGAACATTTAGGTTCTGAACCTGCTATTCAAAATACTCAAGCAGGCTTGGAACTACCTGTTCATGTTCCTGAGTTAGCTGATGTCCATGTGACGTCCCAAAGTTTTCCCACAACAAATTGGACTATGTATCACATGGAATCCCAAAGGCAAGCTGATCTAAACAGATGTAGCTCAGTCTAAAGGAAAATCAAGCATTACATGCTTGTATAGCAAGTGCCATGTAAAATAATCCATAGTCATTAGCATCGTCTCCAATTGATATTGACTCAATTGATACCTAAAGACACATCACTTCTTAATCAAATCTATGGATGCCCAATTAGGATTTTTTTTGTAAACTTTGTGACTTTGTTGTGTGCTACTATCTTTTTTGTGAACTTTAAGACTTCGTTGCGTGCTACTGTCTTATTTACAACTTTGTTTTAATAATGTTTTTTTGACTTTACAGTATATGTATTTTAGAACTTCCAATATATATTTCAAGTTTGTTGTTATCATGGCAGTTTTGTGCAATAGTTTTGTAATGTTATTTCATGCAAACATGGCGATGAAGAGGTAGTATGTAGAGTACTACTTGGAGTGAATGTGTAGTGGTGTTCGGTGTTAAGGCTTGGCGAATAATGTGTAGTTCTGGACTATTATGACTGCTAACCTAAACCTCCAACATTAACCCCTAAATTTTAGTCATTCACTTTTGAGCGTTTATGAATAATGAAATTGTTATAATTGCACCCTAGTACTGACATATACAAATACATACATACATACATACATACATAGATATACACACACACATATCTGTCCATTTTGTATGAATGTGTCAACTTTGGGTTGCCATGTTTATCATGCCCTTTGCACCATTTCATGTTTCGCATGGTCGGGTCCAGTGGTGGATTATTTCCCATGGTTTTTTGGGGTGAACCCTCCACGATTTCATGATTTTGTGTGATAAAATGATGTGTATTTGTATGCATTCATATAATTGTATGCTTGGACCTTTTACAAGTCAAGTTTGTTCACTACCTATGTATGAATGCCTCAGGTTTGTGTTGCTAACTAAATATAGTAGAATACATCTTAATTGTGGAGCTACTCTTGATTTGTATCTATACATGTATATGTACATACATACATACATAAATAAAAAAGAATAATGAACATTGTAAAAGAACACAATGTCTACTAGGTCATTGCCAAAGTAAAGCCTTGAAAGACTTTACCTGAAATGTGAGCTTACAAATTAACATGCTCTACAAACCTCCTAGCCATTTCACATGCCTACCACTACAAAATATATAATTGAAAAAACATACATGAACAATAGTTAATGAAAGAACTAAAATGACTTATTAGTTATTGAAGGAACTAGTGCATTATTAAATTGAAAGTTAGTCATATGAACAAAATATCCCAAATTATGTGGTGTGTTAACAAACACATTGATTGAATTGCCTGCCATGAACATTGTCACATCGCCTCTCCTTGTTCTACCATGCCTACAAGAAAACAATTACAACCAAGGGTAGTAATGAATAAGCATCAAAGGACCTTTGCAATAATGCATGTACAACACATAATTAAACAAGTTCAACATCTTAATATTTCTAGATGGAAAACATATATATATGTAAATCAACACACAAACACACACACACATATATATAATGTGAATAGCATTGTATACCAAGATATATTCAAGTTATATTCAACAATTCTCATCATCACTGGATATATGAGGAATGTGCAAAGGATGCCAATTAATACTTTGTAGTATGGAGAGGATATTAGTAGAGGAGAATAATTGTGAATGTCGCTGGCTACTTTCCCTCATAGTTAGTAATTCGAATCTAACAATTCAATGCATTCAATTTGGTTGTCGTGTTTCAAATTTGAATTTGTTTGGGAATGATCTGATCATTTGAATTTATAGTTACCATTTACATAGGTTTTTTTATGTTCAAATGACTAAATTTTGCATTATATTTGGATTTGATGTTTATTAGGGGAGCCTTATATAATTAACTTTTTTTGCATGTTCATATACAAAATGGTGTTAATTTCTAACTTCACACACCATTAACTCATGAAGAATAATAAAACATTAGTATGTATTCTTATGTGTTCAGCTGCCAACACAAGCTTCAAACTAAGTGACATTAGTTGATAGATTCATATACATAAAAACATAAGCATACATGCATAAATTCATAGAAACATTTGCATACATATACAAAGAAAAACCTACATACATATACTTTGCAAAACATAGAAGACCTAATAGCCTTTCACTATATCCACCAATTAATATTTTAAAAAAATCCTACTTGTGTCAATATTAGAGTGCAATTATAACAAATTTATTATTCATATACGCTCAAAAGTGAATGGATCAAATTCACAGGCTAACATTGGAGGTTTAGGTTAGCGGTCATAATAGTCCATACCTATACATTATTTTCCAAGCCTTAACACTAGGCACCACTACACATCACTACAATTAATAGTCACGTTGGGTTTGGTGGTAGATTAGTTGCCAATTGAAACTTCAGATATTCATAGACAATGGACATATTCATATATATTGAGAAAATTTGTCTCAACCTTGCAATTACATAAGGTACTGTTCAACCAACGATGAAAAGGGAGGCGTGGGGGGATCCTCCCCATGAGGGGTCCAAGGGGATCACCCCTTGGGCTGGGGGTCTAGGGGCAGTGTGCCCCGATGAGGGCAACATTCCCAAAAGCCAAATTTTATACACTTTATTATTTTAAATCTGGACAATTCATCATTATGTCTCATATCTGATGGTCGATATTTTACTAGCTTGACTTGCCCTACAAGGAAACTCTATTTTATGAGGGCGTTGTATTACGGCTATGTATTACGATGTATTCTGAGAGTCTGATAGTGGGTGTGTTGCCTCTGAATCTCTAAGTGGTGATACTCTTATTAGAAGCTTGCTCTACAAGTATATTGTAATCTTTGTAATTTCTAAATAATATATTGAGTAGCTTTTGGTGTATGGGGTTTTTCTCCCTAAAGGGTTTCCCTATGTAAATCATTGTGTTGTGGTATGCATGATATTTATGTCTATTTTTGTTTAAGTTTCTATAACTGTGATAGGTCGAATGTGAGCATTAGAAATCAAGCAACAAGTAAAAGAGTGCAAATAAACAACTTAAAACAACCTACACCTCAAGATTAGCCTAAGTTGGAAACAATGCAAAATAAAAGCAACAAAATGGAACTCTATACCTTGCGTTGAGTCGATCCTTTGGTTGGCCCTTCGATCTTTGATGTGTATGCTCCTTGGATGGCAAGTAGATGCAAGCTAAATGATGTTGTGAGGATGAGTGCAAGTGGATGAAAGCAAGAAAATGGCTAAGTATAAGTTGAGAAACAAAATTGCAAGAGTTTGGCTAGCAAAATGATCTCCCCAAAATGGGAGAAAAGAGGGGGTATTTATAGGATTTTTGAGAATTCCTAGGGGAAATGAAGGGTCAAGATTGAGCCACCAAATATCAAGATGTAGGGCTAAGGTGAGTTGAGAACTCACAAGCCCTCACATCTTGACATGTGGCATGTGATGTAGCCCTAAAAGGTGAAGTGGACATGAGGTGGAAGGATGGTACATGACATGGAGGGGGGTACAAAGTACCTTGGGATTGGATAAGATCTCCTCATAAAGGAGGTACTTGTCCCCATGTGGGTGAGAGGACAAGTGAGGAATTAAAAATTCCTCAACTATTCTCATGGGGAGATGGAAAAGAATTTTAAATTCCAAAGGGTGTATTGGGGGATTAAATGTGAATTAAAAATTCACATAGGGAAGGGAGATGCCTTGTCAAAAAAGAAATGCATTTAATAGGGTTGACTAAGGACACATGTCATAAAGGACATGGGGAAGAGAAAAAATATTCCTTGAAAAATAAAAGGAATTAAAAATTCCTTGAGAGGTTGATTAGGCTAGTTAGTGAGGGATTAGAGGAAGGTTAGGTGGCTAAGAGAGATTAGAGGCCAACTTGCAAAAGTTGGAGGATGTGACACATCCTAATCAAGGATTAGGCATATGCACATCCTAATGATGAGATTAGAAGATGGATTAAGATAAGATAAAAATGATGGAGGATGTGACATGAAGGGAAATATTTATTTAATTCAATTGATGGAAAGAGGATTAAAGAGATAAGGTATTATTGATTAAATACCTTAGGGATTTGGTAGAATTAAAGATATTAATTAAATAATAGCAGTATTACTTAATTAACGAAAATAAGACGAAAGATGATGAATTTGGATAAATTAAGTGTCCAAATTTAGACATCTACAATAACTATTAAAGATTTGTAAATTTTTTGCATTATTCTCCTCTCAAGATTAGTGTGGGAAGTTGTTTCGCTACTTTAGCTTCCTTATAATATACATATGTATGTATATATGTATACATATGTATTAATATGAAAACGAAAGCTTTCCCATTTCAAAGGTATTGAAGTATTCAAAGCTTAAGACTAATTATATGCCCTTTGAGGCCAAGAGGAAGCTTTGTGGGTCTTATGATATGTTGATGGATGATTGATCTATGATTTGCCTACGCATTTGTGGAACACCTTTTTTAAGAAGAAGCATCCTATTATAGTGGATTTGAGCCACAAGCAATGGAGAAAGCTAATTGATCTAGCTTGCAGTTATGCTTTGGTTTACCTTTGAGGGGGTACATGTGTGGTGAAGGTGGGGAAGGTTTCTTAGGAGATGGATGAAATTGTGGATAATGCTTGTGCTGTGATTGATGGGCTTGCAAAGGTGATACCGAAGAATTGGCAGAATGCCAAGTCTTTACATTTGAAGATGTTGGGAGTGTATGGAAGAAATGACAAAATGTCAGGTATTATTTTGTGTTCAGTTGCCAATTGAAACTTTAGATATTCATAGACAATGGATAGATATAACCCATTTCAATGGTATTGAAATATTCAAAGCTTAAGACTGATTATATGCCCTAAGGCCAAGAGGAAGCTTTGTGGGTCTTATGATATGTTGATGGATGATCGATTTGTGATTCCATTATTGCCTATGCATTTGGGGAACACCTTTTTTAAGAAGAAGAAGCATCATATTATTGGGGAAGACCTTTTTTAAGAAGAAGCAATAGAATGGAGGTCTATTACATGCCCTACTCTTTAATATAAAGTAGGCTTAGATATTCATTAACCAAAATGAGTAAATAAACCAATAAAATTCTGAATTTGTAAGTGGGATTAGTAAAAATGATCTTCATCTACTTATAACATTTAAATAAACACTTCATGAAAATAACTTTCAAGATTGTTCGAGATAGAGTTTATAAATTCTATGACCATCCATTCAAAAATATAACATGTATATGTGTGTGTGTGTGTGTGTAGGCATAGGCACACACACACACACACACACACACACATAATAAAAATGCATGTTTAAGTATCACTTTTATGAATTTAAAGGAGGCTTTTATGAATTAATCGATACATACAAAATGGAGCCTTCCATCAATTAACCACGAAATGTCTAAAAGTAAAATGAAAATATGAGTTGTTAAGCAAAGAATAAAAGATACAAATTTCAAACAGTACAATGAAAATGTAAGTTGATATATGTATGGTGCTCTATTATATGTGCAGTGGAAAACATTCAATTACTAACACATTTAAAGTAAATGAATGATATTGTGTTGCATGATGAAATCAGTAAAAAAAGGTAGTGATTAATTATCAAACAACCAAGAAACCCTTCAGGAATCTAGGTAAATGCAAAATAATCAGATTCAAGAGTACCATTGTTTACATTTTGAAAGGAGAAATGTTGGTCATCGTTACCTCAAACCGTGAAGAGCAAACAACAACAAATCATTGAGGGTTTACATATTTATGTACATAAATAGAAATATATATATATATCTTTGTGTGAACATCTTAGAGTATAATGAAAACGTAAGCTATTAAGTAAAGAATATATCTTATATATGTATGGTGCTTTGTTGTAGGTACAATGAAAAGTAGACAATTACTAACACATTTTACAGTAAATAATGCTACTGTGTTGTATTGGACGACCAAATGATAGAAATTTAAACAGGTAAAACGAATACACACACACATATATATATATATATAATGAAAATGCAAGCTGACATGTACACTTTTTTTGAAAATAAGGGAGTCTTCTACGAATTAGCTGAGATATATATAAAGGATGGTTGATCATGCTTATATCGATTTATTGAATGAACAAGAGACACAAAATATAAAGGAGCCTTTTAGTAAATGGACACATAGTTTACTGACTTTGTAATGGGGTTTGTAAGGAATAATTTTAAAGACATCAGTTGTTTAGTCCCATTGATATTGGAATATATATCTATGTGTGAACATCTAAGAGTACAATGAATGTAAGTTGTTAAAGTAAAGAATAAATGATACAAAGTTTGTCATGTATATGTATGGTGCCCTGTTGTATGTGCAATGGAAAGTAGACAATTACTAAGACATTTTACATTAAATGAAAGCTACTGTGTTGTATTGGACAACTATAGGATTTAAATTTAAATGGAGGTAAAACAAATGCAAACTTAGGTTTTCAAATATATGCCCAAAAAAGTAAGCAAAGGTTTCATGATAATAATTCCTTAATCACACGAAAACAGACACGTTTTCAAATATATGCCAAAAAAATCAAACAAGGATTTCATGAGAATAATTCATTAATCACACCAAAGCAGATAGTGGTTTTCAGATATATGCCGAAAATGATATAAGCAAGGGTTTTTTACGATATTAGCATATAGTAGTTTAGGGTTTAACCCTTAAAAAATCTTTAATAAGAGAAATATAAACCAGAGATTTCAAATATATGCCCAAAAAAGCAATAGTTTATAAGATGCTAATAGTTTCATGATAATAATGTCTTAACCAGACAAAATGAGATGTGGGTTTGCAGATATATGCCCAAATACACATGGGTTATTAAGAAAAAGGTCCAAGCAGACAAATACATTATTTTATGTAGACATGTGGTCAAACCCACGAGATGCCTCATCATTTTATTAGACAAGATCATAAAACCATGGAGGGTTTACTAGACCGTGAGTGCACAGTAAAATGGAGAGTACGAAATAATAATTTTACTCCAACAAATCAAGGGAAATAATCCACCACCAAACCCAACCATGTGAAACATCACATGGTGCAAAGGGAATGAAAATGAATGATGAAATTGATAAAAACAAGTAGTAATCATTATTCAATCAACCAAGAAACCCTTCACGGGTCCACAAAAATGCTAAATAAAAAGATTCAGGAGTACCATTGTTTGCATTTTGAAAAAAGAATGATGTTCATCGTTACCTCACACTGTGAAGAGCAAACAACAATGAACATTCAAGGGTTTACCAGATTGTGAGCACGTGGTGAAATGATAGGAAATAATCATTTTACCCCCAAAGACCGTGGGGAATAATCCACCATCCGACTCAATGTGATTATTAATTGGGTTGAATGTGTAGTGGTGTCCGGTGTCAAGGCTTGGCAAATAATGTGTAGGTGCTAACCTAAACCTCCAACGTTAACCTTTGAATTTGACCCATTCACTTTTAAGTGTATATTAATGATAAAATTGCTATAATTGTACCTTCTATTGACACAATTAGGATTTTTAAAAAATATTAATTGGTGATTATAGCAGGCGACAATTAAGGTGTGTGAGGCCTATGAACATGCGACACTTCTAAATGGGGAGTTTTTGACCCTTGTGTGCTTATCGAATCCTCCCACATTCATTGGAAATGCCCACAAGCCAAAACAATAGGTTATAAGCTATTAACCCACATGTGAATAAAACCCAAAAATA
This sequence comes from Sequoia sempervirens, assembly GCA_007258455.2. Classification (NCBI taxonomy): domain Eukaryota; kingdom Viridiplantae; phylum Streptophyta; class Pinopsida; order Cupressales; family Cupressaceae; genus Sequoia; species Sequoia sempervirens. The sequence continues at coordinate 38,905 of VDFB02121304.1, forward strand.
TAATCTCAATTTGTCAAATGGTTTAAGGGCTACGATTGCGTGAAATTAGCCATAGCAATAATTGGACCCTTTCCCCTAGTGCCCCTCATACAATTTCCACACATCATACTACTTTTTATAACTTCATCACGACTCCCTTTGTTCTCTCTAGTGATATTTTCTATTTTTAAAAATTACCCAGAACAAGGTAGATCCCCACCCTTTCTAATGCTAGGGTTGGCACACCACTCCTCTCAAACTCTATGTTGCCTCCTTTTGCTAATTTTGTCTTTTTTCCAAACATGGGCAGCCTCTTCTTTAACTCCACGCCCCCCAACTTTCATGTATTAGCTGTTTTAAACCAATAATAAGGGGGCATATTCTAACACCTCCCTCTCCACTTAACCAATTGATCCATTACAAAAAATTGTAGCTATACCAACTAGACCTAAGCAAGTTAGCTACTCTATTACCTCATAAATCATAACAACATGATCCTCGGCACATACGATATCACTTGCATTGCACCCTGACATTCACAACACTTGTAATATTCATCAACTTGAAATACGAGAAGGTAACAAATTTGTAGGTCTTCCACATGTTTGTGTACACTAATACCATATTTGATATCCATTCACCATCATGTGGTCTTACACATGGCAATCATTTAACCCTTATCGAATTCCCAAATTTGAATTTTAAATAAGCATTGACCATCGAATCTCAAACCTAACCAAGACAGTCCTAAATTACATGCCAAGTATTTGCCAATGATAAGATCACCAAAATGTGTTAGCCAAAGCATTACCAATATTAGCCTAAAAAAGATGAAAGCAGATATAGAAAGCATTATATCTGGTAGACTGGTAGTACGCATTATATTTGTCTACAACAGTGTGTTGTTGCATTATATACAGGGGGTGGATTGACGTGTGTCTATAACTATAGAACCAGGCAACTCAATGGTCTCCACAGAGGGTTTGCCATTCAAGAATTTGTATCCAAGATGCCTAGATGATAACCTTTCACAAAATTTGTGGGTTTTAATTGTCATGTTACAGAATTGAATGATTCTATGCAAACAGACAAGAATTCACATCTCTAAACCCTATATTGGTATATTCCCGTTTCCAAGTGGTTTTAATAGATTTTTTTTAAATCATTCATTTAATATATTTGGATTTTGATAGCCACGTGACATAAATAGCAAGTGAAAGAATATGAAGATTGGCTCCAATAATGACAACTTTCATCTTTAAAAAACTCAAGAATATTCTCACCTGCAACTCAGGCATTCTGTAGAAACTATTCTGACCATATTTCATTATCTAGACTCCAGCAGGAGACGGAGAAAACAAATAGTTACTAAAATGTTATAAAACAGCTAGCAACATTAACCTAATATTCATCATTAGGTGTCCACCAGAACTTTCTTCAAAGCCATTCGTAAAGATCATGCTTTAGAATTACCTGCAGAAAATAAAGAATTAATACTCAGGCCATGTTGTAAAAGCAATAAAGAGAAAAAATGCCATGCCATGAGATACTTCTGAAACTACAAGGTTCTTCGAGATTTGTTTTTATTGGAAAACATCAAGTTTAGGAGAGTGTAAACCCGTCCAGTTAACTTGGATGGCATATCAATCCATCCAATCCTCTCGTTGAGAAAAATGGTCAGCAGACATATCCCAAGCTGGTCATAGAGAGCGTAAATCTAAAACAAGGTTATATACATAAGATAGACCTTGCATTTCTCTTCACATGTGTTAAAGCAGACTTCATAGTTGTTGGAACTAAAGATGAGGAATGCAGCTGCAAGTATCGTGAAAAGCACGGCCATTCACTCCAATGGTAAAGTGTATACAAGCATAAACACTCTATAATACAGCAATAAATTTGACCACAAACCAAGATGTTTACAATCCAATGAAATAACTGGAACAATTTTCTTCAAAAGATACTGATAACCGTAACAATTTTCTTCAGCAGTTGAAGGAACTTCCCAAATACAACAGTGTAAGGCTCAACCAGCTATTCAATACAGAAGCTGGACTGATTTTGATTATAAGGTACCTGCGCCAATTTGCTTCACAAGGTTAAGTAACCTGCAGGATATGACAAAATGATAGTGTTAGGCTCGCTTTGCCAGTGTCCAAACAGAAGCTTCCTTCAAGAAAATAATTCAAAGCACAATTCATGTGAAGCATTCAATCCTCTTGCGGAGAAAAAAAACACATCAGAAGAAAACACATATAGAACCAGACATTCATTCTGTACGGATATTTCAACAGAATTTTTATCAATGATCAACGAACATGAATCTGAATGACTATGAGTTAGCAGAGCCACACCTACCATTCCATGATGCAACAGGAAACAAGGAACTTCAAATGTCATCCACACAATTAAGGTGCAAAAAAAATTCACAATTTGAAAGCATTCAAGAGAGAATTTGTACATAAATTCTTCTTTATTGAATTTTGTGCATGAGTTTTTCTGAAGGTACAAAAAAAATATCACAATTTGAAATCATTCAAGTGAGAATTTGTGCATATATTCTTCTTTATTGAATTTTGATTATTATTTTGTGCATGAGTTTTTGTTGAGGATGTGGTGACCAAAAATTAATCACAATGTGAAATCATTCAAGAGAGTATTTGTGCATAAATTAATGGGGAGGTAGCCATGACCAGAAGTAGCAAATGGCTGATGGCTGCTGGGTGGAAGTCCATCCATGCATCAAATAGGTCAAATCGAATGCTACAGCAATACAGGACATGCACTTATATCGCTTTTAGTGTTATCCATTCAAATTTGCCCTTCAAATGCTAAGGATTCATCTCAGTCTCACAGGCATTATGTAAAAACAGCTAGCTGACGAAGCCCTTGTCCACTCTACTTGCTGCACACAACCCCTCTGAAGATTACATATCTTCAATTACTGTAGACCTGTATTCTCTAGAAAACACTTTTACATGGTAAAAATGTCCACTCTTTCATCCCTCACAAGTGATTTGCCTTTGTTACAGAAAAGTTTGATGGAAGCACGTAAAGTGTTTTATCTCGAGAAAGAATGAGAGATCTTGTGGAATGTTTACTACAGCATATAGAAGACATGGGTATCCACATGACATAGTCACATTGTTTCACTGTAAGCAACAAACAAGTATCCAACACGATCAATTTACACTTACCAACATACTCGCAACCTATGCCAAAATGGGAGCTTTGGAACAATGTGTGGACATCCATCAAAGCATAAAGGATAGAGGAATTTTGTCAAATGTTGTAGTTGCACTGCCCTGGTAAACATACATACAAAATTATGATATTGCTATCAGGATTCAACCGTGTAGTTTCGAGTCAAACTCATTGACCCATGTTTCATGAGTAGTGGTTCAACAAGAACCCATCTCTCATGATATCGAATGGTCCACTTAGCACTCATTGCATCTAGGTGATGCTCACAGAGTGAAGCACTGGTCCGTCCCGGAGGTCACCCATCCCAGTATCTGCCTAGCTCGCTTAACCAGGAGTTTTCTCCAAGGTTAAGCCCGCTTGAGTTGTTACCCCATTTGCAAAACCTTCAGCAAGTGTTGTGCCTTATGAACCATTCATAATAGAGCCCCTTTAGCTCATCAATTGATAAGTAGGAGGTATTTTTCCACAGCGTGTCAAATTATGATATTGCTATCAGGATTCAACCGTGTAGTTTCGAGTCAAACTCATTGACCCATTTTTCATGAGTAGTGGTTCAACAAGAACCCATCTCTCATGATATCGAATGGTCCACTTAGCACTCATTGCATCTAGGTGATGCTCACAGAGGTGAAGCACTAGTCCGTCCCGGGAGGTCACCCATCCCAGTACTGCTCCAGCTCAAGCGAGCTTAACCATAATTTGACACGCTGTGGAAAAATACCTCCTACTTATACATACAAAATGTCGAAGCATAGACAACGCACATAAAATATTTGACGGAATCCCTCAAAGAAATGTGATCTCATGGAATACCATGATTGCAGGATATGCACAAAATATATATGTTGAAAAGGCTTTAGAAACTCTCAAGCAAATGCAATTCGCAGATGTAAAGCCAAACTCCACAACTGTTTCCAGCTTCCCCCCTGCCTATGCGAAAATGAGAGCTTTGAAACAAGTTATGAGCATCCATCAAAGCATAAAGGATAGAGGAATTTTGTGAAATGTAGTAGTTACAATTGCCCTCATAACATGCAAAATATGGAAGCATACACAAGGCAAGTGAACCGTTTGACAAAATCCCTCAAAGAAATGTGGTCTCATGGAATGCAATGATTGTTGGGTGTAGGCAACTTGATTTTGCTACCTTAACTTTGTCATTATCATCCAATTTTTAATAACCCTAGTCTCATGTTGTCAACTAACTCCATCATTCCAACCAATCAATTCTATGTCATTTGTCAATCAACTAATTTTGTTGTCCTTATCTTGTCACACTGCCAATTTATCAAATTCATCATGATAATTCACCTAATTGATTAATTAATTACATTATGTTAATTAATTAATCTCATTTACCCTTATATCATCCTATACCTAATTAATTAGTTAGCTCCTAATTAGTCCATGCATATATAACCAATTAAAAGAAATAAATAATTATAATTATCCTTGCCCACATTTCACCCATCAATCAAAGTTAATTAACAAACTAGCACTTGCACCTAAAGGAGGTTCAAGGATTACACCGATAGAAAACTATATGTATGTTAATATGTTAGAGAGCACGTGTTTATGCATGGGTGCGTATGGATGCTATGTGCTGTGAATTCTAGTTGCATGTGGTTGGATTAAACAATTAATAATAAGTGCTAAATAATGGAGTGAATAAACTTAGGCAAATGGAAATAGAATGACCCCATCCAGTTGGAAAATCAATATTTATCTGGCTTTTACGTGATAAGTGAGATTTTGGAGGCTTTTACTATTAAATGGCAGCTGGTTTATCATTAAACGGCAGCTAAAACTTGTTTTCTGATGACTCAACAGTAGTTTGCAGGCGTGCGACTTGTTTCAGGCTCAAATCTCACACTATATGTAGCCTATCAGCTAATAAGTCAATCTCACATTTCACTCATGTCAATTTAGTCAATTCCATCTTTCACTTTCACAAATCAATCAAAGTCAATTAACAAATAAGTCAATCTCACATTTCACTCATGTCAATTAAGTCAATTCCATCTTTCACTCATCAATCAAATTTACTAATTGGCTGATCAAGTTAACTCTCAATCAATTTAGTTGACTGATCAATCAAGCTAGTTGACTGATCAATCGATTGAGTTGAATAGTTAATCATAGTTAATTATAAATCATATCTTTATCCTCCAAATCGATTAAATCAATCTTGGCCATTCATATTTTCACCTCTAAATCTATAAATCCATCATTCCTTCCAAAAATTTGGGGAGCATTCTGAAAAAGTCTCTGATCCATTTATGAATATTTGAATAAAATCATTGTCATATTATCAAAGAGCTTGCACAGCAGTTGAGCATTCACAAATCCGTCAAAAAACATTAATCAACGAACCTAGCTGACCAATTAACTAACTTGATTATTTTGTTGCTATCATGGTTAAGCATGCTTGAGTTGGAGTAGTATTGGGATGGGTGACCTCTTAGGAAGGCCCAATTCTTCACCTCTGTAAGCATCACCTAGATGCAATGAATGCCAAGTGGACCATTCATTATCATGAGAGATGGGTTCAATGAGTCATAAAACATGGGTCAATGAGTTTGACTCGAAAAACTACACAGTTGAATTCTGATAGCAATATCATAATTTGACACGTTGTGGAAAATACCTCCTACTTGTCAACTATATTGATTGTTCAATCAACTAATTTGATTAATTTAAGAGTTAACGCGATCAATCAATTAGTTAAAAATTTGTTCGATGAGTGGAAAGCGGAACTAATTGACATGAGTGAAACATGAAATTGACTCATTCGTAAACCGACTTTGATTGATAAATGAAATGTGGGTGAAGATAATTAGAATTATTTATTTATTTTAATTGGATATATGTGCATGGATTAATTAGAGATAATTAAGTAGACATAGGGTAATATTAGAGGGAATAATATAATGCAATCAATTAATTGACAAAAGCGATAAAGTTGATAAATCAAAGGTGTGATGAGACGATGAGAATAACTTGACAATAGAATTGGTCAATTGACAAATGTTGATAGACTTGATCAATTGGAATGACTGTGTTAGTCAATAGCATGAGACTAGGGTGATTAGATGGGATGATTACAACAAAGCTAAGGTGGCAAACTTTAGGCATCTACAATAGATATGCACAAAATGAGTTTGGCGAAAAGGCTTTAAAAGCTTTCAAGCGAATACAATTCGTAGGTGTAAAGCCAAATTCCACAACCTTTGCCAACATCCTCCTTGCCTGTTCCAAAATGGAAGCTTTGAAACAAGATATGAATATCCATCAAAGCATAGACAATGCACAGCAGTATCCCTGAAAAAAATGTGGTCTATGGATTGCAATATTGCAGGATATGCACAAAATGGATTTGTTGAAAAGGCTTTAAAAACTTTCAAGCAAATGCAATTGGCAGGTGTAAAGCCAGATTCCACAACCTTTGCCAGCATCCTCCCTGCCTGTAATAAAATGGGAGCTTTGGAACAGGGTATGTACATCCATCAACGCATAACAGAAGGTGGATTTCTGTCAGATATTATGGTTGGAAATGCTCTGGTAGATATGTATGAAAAATGTGGAAGCCCACGCAAGGCAAGTGAAGTGCTTGACAGAATGCCTCAAAGAGATGGCATCTCATGGAATACAATGATTGCAGGCTTTGCAAAAAATTGATTTATTGAAAAGACTTTATAAACTTTCAAACCAATGCAATTGGCAGCTATAAAGCCAAATTCTTTGCCAGAGTCCTCCCTGCCTGTGCCAAAATGGGAGCTTTGGACATGCACCAAAGCATAATGGTAGGGGGATTTTTGTCAGATGTTATAGTTGGAATGCTCTGGTAGACATATATGCAAAATGTGGAATCATAGACAAAACACCTGAATTGTTTGACAGAATGCCTCAAAGATATGTCACCTCATGGAATGAAATGAAATGATTGGAGAATGTGCACAAAATGGATTTTGCAAGGAAGCTCTCAAAATCTTTGAATTAATGAAGCACTCTGGAACACATCCTAACATTGTAAGCTTTGCTTGTGTTCTAGGTGCATGCAGTCATGGAGGTTTAGTGGATGAGGGCTGCACATACTTCACACGTCAGTAGCCCTTATTGCATCACATATATAGTTGATCATTAGGAGTGCACGGTTGACCTTCATGGTCATGCTGGCTATCTTGGGGACACCCCAAACCTTATTACTAAGATGCCAGTTAAATCTGTGGTGCCTGTGGATCATATATGAATATAGGTTGAGTATTGCCAGCAACACTGCTTTTTTAGTTGGATTGTTGCAGCATTTTTAGAATCCAACTAAAAAAGGAATTATGCTAATATATACTTAACTATGTAGGGTAAATCATTATTAGGATCTTGGCCGTAATTTTCATTTTATTAACATACTCTAAAACTCTTGTCGAAACCTTATTTTCAGGCTGTAGCTCGCTAAATTGGAGAAGTGAAAGGTCAATACCAGCGAGGAAGAATTTGAAGGCATTCCCTCTCTGAACAAGGGAACCTGTAAAAGCATATAGATGGCTATCTTGGTCGGTATCAATGCAAGTCGATTAAACGAATCTGAACCATTCATCATTTTTTGCCTTTAGGCTGTTTTTCGCCTTTTTTATGCTTTCCCTGTCGATATTGGTTTCCACTCCTCCAAACTCTTCCTCGCTGGTATCGGTATTAAACCTTATGAATTTTTTTTTCCATTCATCATTTTTCGCCTTTCGGCTGTTTTTCGCCTTTTTTATGCTTTCCCTGTCAATATTGCTTTCCACTCCTCCAAACTCTTCCTCGCTGGTATTGATATTGACCTTATGAATTTTTTTTTTATTTTTTCGCCTTTTTTATGCTTTCCCTGTCAATATTGGTTTCCACTCCTCCAAACTCTTCCTCGCTGGTATTGATATTGACCTTATGAATTTTTTTTTATTTTTTCGCCTTTTTTATGCTTTCCCTGTCAATATTGGTTTCCACTCCTCCAAACTCTTCCTCGCTGGTATTGATATTGACCTTATGATTTTTTTTTTTTTTTTATTTTTTAGGGTACATCAGGGATGTCCCCGCTTTTTACAAGCGGGGTGTTCCCCAGCAGCTGGGGGACCCGTATCTTGGGTACCTGGGGCGAGCTTGGGTGGGACTAGTCTCACCTTTTAAGGGCGGGTGGGGAGTCAACCCAAGACCAATGGGGAGCAAACCCACTGGCCAAGCCGAATAATTAATATCGATATCCACTAGGGAATATAATTAATAATTAAGGCATTAATGCGCTTTAACTTATTTTGAAATAAAATGCTTAAGTGGAATACAATCCTCGTTATAGACATAAAATTTGTTGAAATTATAAATTATGATAGGCGCATGGCATGAATGATGAGAGGAAAAGTGAAAGAATTTGTTTAGACACGGACAAAAAGCTTCATTGCCTAAGCAAGGATTTATAAATAAATCCTTACCTGCCCCGCTCGTATGGGTCGTGCCAGCCATGATCTATGAGAGTTCCTGCTCTTTGCAGCAGGAAAAAAATTGTTGCAATTGTGGCCCTTCCTATGTTGGGTTCTGAAATAAAAACACAGATTCGAAATCAAAATTATAAATAAATTTAGTATTTATTTTTTGAGAAAATTTTCCCAAAATTGAAATAAAAAATAAACAATGGTGAGAAAAAAAACTGGGTCCCTGCTACATGCGTTATACTTCAAAATAAAATTATAAAAAATGAGCCCATCAGAAAATACCTTTGCAATGAGATATTCACTTAAAATGCAAAAATTCTCGAACGCCACTGGTATAAGGAATGGAGGGTTGACAGCCATTGCCTTATAAGGAAAGCTCACGGTAAAGCAGCTTAAAACTGGTAGTAATAAATGTTTTATGGTTCTTCCCTTAATAATTAAAAACAGTAATGTTTCGTTTAAATATTTCTCCAACGCTACTGGTGTAAGCAATAAAGGGTTAACAGCCATTGCGTATAACGAGAAGGTTTTGCATCAAAATAAGGCGTACACTATGAAACAGAAACCCCTTTCACAGTTCTGTCTGCCTGCTCTCATCGGCAATACCAGTCTCATTAAAAGGAAGAGGTAAATAGGGCATCCACACAGACAGGCCAGTTTAATTCACATGCACAGTACATATATGATCTTTGTTTTGAAAAGCAATCCAACCCATCGTACAGCATTGGGGTTAATTATGGAGAGGAGATAGTAAGTATTCTAGTTGCTTTAATACTTATACTTACACAGACGTGGCACAAAACTGTTTCAGGACGTGTCTTCCGATCTTTACAATAAGATGCCCTCTTGTCGAGTAATATAGGTATCCAATGTAGGAATACAAGTGTATTTATTTCGTAACTAGCACTTATATCTATAGGAGATTTATGGGATATGTCCATAATAAATTAAAGGTAAAATTTAATAGAAGCATACAAATAAATAGGTAAAAAGGTATACGATCAAAGAAGAATGATCTTAAACAATAGTTCTTAGAGAGCCAGAGTCTCTCAATTGGCTGAGAAACTATTTAGTATTTGAAAAACTAATTAAATCGATGTAGTAGAAGAGCTAAGTAAACACATGAAAAGTAACCACATGCTTTATAAGAGTTTAATTATAACACAAGGATCTGGAATTAGCATCAATTTAGATCTTGGTTTCACAGGGTTGGACAAAGAATCATCTCATAAGTCGAATTGAGTGAGACATGAAAATAGAACTAGACTCATTTACCCAAGTCAAGTAGTCTCCAATTAACCTGATGGGAAAAACTTGTGCCCACAAACTTAGTTAAAATACCAACCATCAAATAAATTAACATAATATCAAAATATTTTAGAAATAAAATCACTAATTATAGACCATCTCATAAAATTTAAAATGTTGAGTGAAGTATATATATATATATATATATATATAGCATGGATGTATACATATATATAGTAATGGTATATACATAAATATAGATGTATATATATATGTACATATATATACATACATATGTACATACTTACATATACATACATACATATATACACATACGTACATACACATACATACATACATATATATATTGAAAATAGTAAAGAAGAAACATTGCTAGATTTGAAACAAACAAGTTACAACGTACACATCCCATAAGAGATAGTTGGGCACATTAGTGGCAATACAAAATATCATCAATATCTGAATCAAAATTTGAATCCAAAATCAAGGAGCACAATAAGACACATAAATTAATGTACCATGGTGGTAGGAATAAGATGTTCATATCACTTTGTCCATAAGATGGTTGCAAGTAGTAGAGTCACAATCACATATAAGTTTTTTTGGTGTAGATCTAGGCCATGCGCCTTTCCTCTTTTTTAGTTTTTTATTGTGTCTTTGCAATGTGAATGTTAAGCGGGAGAATGTTAGGGTTAGGTGTACCATTCACCTTGTAACTTTTATGTCTTGACTAGTCATATTTAAGCATGAAGATGAAAAACATTATATGATCTTCAAAGATCATGAAATGTGGAGATTATTTATTCTTTGAAATACTTGGAATACTGTGTGGGAAGGTATTGAATAAGGATGTTACATTGAAAATATCTAAACTAGGAGTTATAGAACATCCTTCCAATTAAATACTCTCATGGAGTGCTTAGATTTGAGGAACTATTCATTTTGATTGTTATGACACAATCTATGATATATAAAGACGTGTAAGAGGAGTTACTTTCTAATCTAGGATGTTCACCATGAGCATGTGGCTTTGGATTTTTGCTATGGCTTATGTTCTTGACTCATAGTGTTGGGACCACTTATTTGTAATGTTTCTAGATAATGGATACATAAGGTAGAAGTTTGTTAGGTTCTTTTGTGGATACTCTTATAGTGTTAGATTAGTATTAGTCAAAGTGATAAGCATATTAAATTGATGTAATTTTTTACTTTGATAAATACAAGTTTGAATCTTTTTGGCGGTGTTTTTTCTTGCAAGGTTTTGTCCACACATATTTGGTGTTCATATGTTTTAAATAGCCACTATGACATTAATCTTTATGGTTTAATTACACGTTTAATTAGATTGAAAAAATTGATTGGTAATATTTTTTTGTGTCATTCACCCTATATTCAACAAGCATGCAAGGTAGGATTTGAAGATGCACAAGACAAATGAATAGTGAGAGAAAGAGAGAGAAATATGATCATTAGGGCATATAGGAAGAGTGCAAAAGTTAAAAGATCACATAATTGAGCAATGTGTGTAACATAATGCTAGTGTTTGAAGGATTGCTTAAGGTATTTAGCACTATAAGAATAAAGCAATGAAGCACTAATGCACATTAATTCAGGTCATATGCAAAGACACAAAAAATAGTAACCATGAAATAATATATCATAGCATGATATAGGATGAAATTATAAAAATTTCTCAATGTCTATATGAAAATATCATAGGATGAGATAATGCAATAAGGTGAAATCAAACAAACATCCTATGAATATTCATATTAAAAAATCTTTATGTCCACTTCTCCACTATGTCATTAATCTTTATGGTTTAATTACATGTTTAATTAGATTGAAAAACTTGATTGGTAATATTTTCTTTGTTTCATTCACCTTATATTCAAAAAGCATGTAAGGTAGGATTTGAAGATGCACAAGACACATGAATAGTGAGAAAGAGAGAGAAATATGATCATTAGGGCATATAAGAAGAGTGTTGAAGTTAAAAGATCACATAAATGAGTAACGAGTGTAATATAATGCCATTGTTTGAAGGATTGCTTAAGGTATTTAACACTAGAAAAATAAAGAAGTGAAGCACCAATGTACATTAATTTAGGTCATATGCAAAGACACGAATAATAGTAACCATGAAATAATATATCATAGCATGATATAGGGTGAAATTATAAAAAATTCTCAAGTTGGTAAATCAAAAGTATGATATTCCATAAATGACAATGAATTATGAAATATCTAATTTATAGAATTTCAAATAGTTTTGTGTACACTGAATCGGTCAAACTTATGGATGTGGAAATAACAATTTCATTGCGATCATTACAACGTAGATATGTGATGTGCATAACATGGTAAGAAGTAATAGGGGAATTTGTGCAATGTGTAATGCCCACTGGAAAATTGCATTCATGATTTTGGAAGGTGGTACTATAGCATCAACGAGCAGTAACTGAGTTATCATTTCAAATTTCATTGGTTTAGATTGCTACATTGAGAAATTGAAAGTAGGGATTAGTTGTGTGAAGAAAAAGTTAAAGGAAAAACCATGAAAATATTAGAAAAATAAATCCTTAAGTATGAAAGAGAGGCAACATGAAGAAAATATTACGAATGTCATTTCAAGTTCTTTTGGCAGGCCAACAAGGCCAAGAACTTGTTGTGTGCCTACATCTGAGACATTAATACCTGTAGAAGAAGAAGATCCTGAATTAAAGTTGTTTAATTTTAAAAGTAAATAGTGAAATGAAGAGAAAAGATAGAAAATTATGAATCTAATCTCATTGAAGAACTGGATGTCCCCAACAAAAAAAACATTGCGTATTGACGAAGTACTACAAATTTTACACTTATGTAGACCTAATTTTCATTTAATAGATTGGAGTGCAAGTGGAATGCATGCATGAAAGACAAAATATTAGTTGCATTGTTAATGGTGGTCAACAAAGGACTTGACATTTATGAATTATGGTGTTAAGTCTTTAACTAAACAAGAAACATCAACCAATAAAAGCATTCAAATTTGATGACATTCCCACATGTAAATTATATTACAAAATAAAACAGAAATAATGTAAGACTAAATAGGCACCTCACTGATACACAACCATTTCTATATTTCAACATCAAAAGGAAATAGGTCAGAAAATTAAGGTGCTTACCTATGCACCCAACAAATATGCTTGGGCTACAAAATGTCCAAAGGGATCAATCTACCATCCAACTCGTGGAGTTTTGTTAAATTGTTGCTTGATAAAATGATGTCCAAGAGTTGTTTGATCAATCATGTCAATATAATGTGATGTTGCTTCATCATACATACAATAGCCACCATTTTAGAATTACAAATAGTAGACTGTATTGGTAAATTACTAGTGATACAAATAAAACCATCTTTAGACTTGTACAAAACTATAATAGTTTGTGGAGAAAAGAAAATTGCACAAATTCAAGTTGTCATGCATCAATTAGCTTCAACACTTGTGTCTATCTTTCCTCACTTTTCTCCCTCCACCATCTTTAGAAAAAAACCTATTACCACTTGTAAGGTAGGGGGACCTCCATGTACAAGGCCCCAGGTCATGGAGGGCCAAGACGCGGAAAACTGCCCTAACTTACCTTAGTTAAATGTGATGTTTAGGGTGTGAGGATGAGAATGATGAGGACTATAAAGTCCTACGATCACCCTTGAATCCCGAGTTTCGAGGAGGGCTAGGCGACCCAGTTTTTAGGTTCAACTCTACGCCTCAGGGAGCTCTCTACTTGAGGACGGAAGCACGGTCCTTGGACAACAGCGTGGCGCGCTGGTGTCTCTAAACTATGTTGTCGTCCATATGGCCAGACAACAACAAATACAAGTTGAAACCTGTTTAAACGACTAACAACCTAGCTAACTAACTAAAAGGCCAAAATGATATGATTAAGTAAAGTACTCTCTAATTGTATAAAGCAAAAATGCAAGAGTGAGAAAGGCAAGGATGATCTCACCAAGAAATTCGGTCGCCAGCTAGCTCCTCGAAGGCACATCCACCTACACATAGAAAGAGGGAAAATGTTGGGTGGCTGTATAGGGGCCTACCTTAGTCAGACCCCACTTTGGTGTTCCCACCTCCACGAACAACCAAAGGAAATGACATAAATAAAACAATATAATGAAAATCACAAAAGCACTACAGAACAGTAAAGTGCTAACTCAACCAAGTGATAGAAGGAAGGAAGGGAAGCTTACCACCTCCACCAAGAGCGCTTAAGGCTGCTTGGGGGAGAAAATGAGAGTCTCGAGCCTTTGCTGCAATGGTGTTTCATTCCCAACTTGTTCTATCAATGTGATGGAGTGTTGTGTTTGTTGCAATGGAGAGCTTGTATGCTCGGAGTGAGTGAAAAAATGAATACAAGAGAGTGAGTATTGAAGCTTGAAGTGTACAATAGCTCAGAAGAAGTTGGATTGAATGTTGAAGGGATGAATTTGAAGAAGGAATGGAGAAAAATGACCATATTCGAGGCGGTCGGCTGAAGGGGGCGTTACAACTTCACACCCAATTAGAAGTGTAACGCCTTTGCAAGTTCAGTCGTGGGAATCTTCCAGGGACGTAATATTGTCGCCCAGATGTCTACGCGCCACACGAGCATCTCTGATAGAAATTCCTCCACTGACACTCAAAACAGGCGCCAAGTGGAACACAAGCACGGGCTTAGGTGGAATTAAGCCTTCAAACTTGGTTTTCTAAAGTGGAGAGGGAAAAAAGGGGGATTTACACATGGGGTGTAAATTCACTCCTATACATTTTTCCCCCACTTTAGCGAGCACAAATATTGATGAGTGCTCGGTAAAGTAGATCAAGAAGAGTGCAAGGTTAGAGATGTATACCTAAACTATCGAGGAAGAAGTGCTCGGTCTGGTGTACTTGAAGGTCAGGGCAAGTGAAGGACTCCATAGTTGCTCATAACTATGAAGTTGAAAAGAGAAAGCGCCTTACAGGTTCTCGGTCCTGTAAGGAGGGTGTCCCCCAAAGACTCTAACATGGAGGAGACCCAAAGGAAAAACCCTACAGGCCATCCATCCCATAGGGAAGGTATTCTCCATGAACTCAAGCATGAAGAACACCCATGGAAGCACCCTATACGCTCTTAGTCCCATAGGGAAGGCATTCTCCATGAACTCAAGCATGAATAATACCCAAAGGAGCGCCCCATAGGCTCTTAGTCCTATAGGGAAGGTAACCTCCAAGATCTCTCCCATGGAGGAAACTCGAGAAAGCACCCTACAGGCTCTCAGTCCTGTAGGGGAGCCACCCCCAAGATCTCTCGCATGGAGGAAGCTCAAAGGAAAGAACCTCACAGGCTCTCAGTCCTACAAGGATGTATCCCCCAAGATCTTTCGCATGGAGGAAACCTGAGAAAGCGGACTCTGTAGAGTCGGGAAGCAACCACATAGGCGAGTGAACATACAGTCGCACAAATTGTCGATAGTTTTGAAAAATTTCGAAGGGGTCCCTTGGGAACCTACCATGAAGGGAGAGTCCACCCAAGGGACATGTAGTTTAGAAGTAGATGTTCTCTTTCTCGAATCAATCCTTCATCAAGGAATCCTTTTGAAAGATGTTCACTTCATCAAGGAATTCGAAAGGAAGAATATCCTCCCCATGCAAGGGGAAGATCAAAGTTGTTCCCACTTCGAAGGAAAGTTTAAGTCCTTTCTTTACGAACCCATGATGAAGGAAACACATTCTGTTAGGGTTCCAAGTTGAGAATGTGATTCTGAAGAAAAAATTGGCAAAGACTTTCGAGAAAAGATTCTTTGGTAGTGAATGCATTTTTTGAAAATAGAGACATTTAAAGAAGGGCGTTGTCACACATGAAAAGGACAACCCAAGCAGAGAAAAGAGAAAAATAAAGAAAAAGCAAGAGAGAGAAAAATATAAACAAAGGGCATAGGGGGATCTGGTTTAGCAAGGTCAGATCTGTCTGAGCTCATAATAATAGGTAACCACGGTGCAAGGTGAAAGGTCATCAATCCCCAATCAGATTAGGAAGAATGCATGGAAAATAAAGTAAAAATAAAAAATTGGATCAACATGGAAGGGAGGCCTAAATGCCCCCAATGCTTTGCATCGTCCCCAATTTATCGAAAGTCAAGCACAAACATGGAAGAATGATGACACAAATAGAAGAACCTGTTTTATGACACAAAAACCACATTTGTATCCAAGCATCAACAGGGGTGACGAGGGTCATCCAAGTACACATAGCACGAGTATGGGGGAACACATCACAAAACACACACACAATATCAAGAAAAGGCCTCCAAACATTGATCAACCAAGAGGTCATCTACTTCGCACTCTAGATCATCATAGGGGGAAGGAGGACGAGCCTGTAGTGGTGGGATGTTAAGAGGAGGGGTGTTTGGCCCTCCTACAATAAGGGCCAAGGAAGAGGGCCCCTCGAGGTCCTCTCCACCGAGCTCTTGTGGAGTCAAGGTCAGCGATTTCGCAAAGATTGTTGACAAGGCCAGGACCTCATCCATGGAATTAAACATGCACCCCACAGGAGCACCATGTATAGTTTTGGAAGATGGGACGGGTTGCGCCTGAGGTTCATCGCTAAGCTCACTAAATGACTCAGGAGCGGTGAGAAACTCAGGGGAAGCTGAGACTAGTTCCATCACCAAGATAGAACAAGTCAACACAGGGTCACCTTGCGAGGAAGGTAGACTCCTCTTACGTCCTTTGTTTTCGAAAGGACCACCCTCTGCCTCTTGTTTCGTCGGAGGAGGTGAACTCCCCATGAATGAGGCTAGAGGCACAAAGGAAGAGGAGGAAATAATGACAGTGGATACAACCGAGGTATTAACCATATCCACGGGCTTCGAGAAAGGCTAGATATCCAAAATGGTCATCAGCAAAGGCAGCTCCACCGAGGGAGCGATGAACACCTATACCCGTTTAGGGTTAGGTACATTCGTACTCACAAGGGAAGCCAAGAGTAGTACAGGACTAGACTGAAGGGAGGCAGAAGGAAGGGAGGAAGAAGAAGTTGCAGGAGGCCCTGAAGCAGGAGCGGTCATTTCTTCCTCCTTCCTTTGCGAGGTAGCCTGCTCAGCCAAGAGAGCCTTTCGCCCGCGCTTGCGCTCAAGCGCAAGGCGGTTTCTTTGGCTTGTGGAGCTAGAGGCTACGAAGGAACAAAAGGTTCTTGCTCAACCATAGGAACGTCCACCATGGCCGTTTCTGACGGAGGGACAGGTTCCTACACGTGAGCAGGATGAACGAGCTGAGGAGCGACAAGGGGAGTCGACTCAAGAGCCTCAGTGACGAGCCTCTATCCATTCACTTCCTTAGGAGCAAGAGCAGTAAGGGGCCATAAAGGTCAAGACAAAGAGGACTCTCCATGGAATACCTTCTTCCTATCATACCGAATGGGTCTAGGATTTGTCGACAGAACATGAAATTCAGATGTAGGACGCTTGGGCTTTCACCAAGTGGGCACCATAGGATTCTCATACAGACGAGGAGTAGAACCCGATGGTACCACAATAGAGAAAGAAGAAGTGTCAGGATAACCGGCGGAAGAGGAAGAAGGACGATCATGAGACCACTTCTCTTCTTCCTTCTTTCGAGCCTTAGCAACATCGCTATCAACCTTTAAGCAAGCCCTATGTGAAATAACATAAGGTGAGGGAGGGTATCTAACTTTCGACCTCAAACGCCCTTTCTTATAGTTCTAATACGTTCGATGTAGAAGGTCTGTCCTCGGTGGGAGAGGACCAACGGGCATAGGCCAAGAGTAGTTCAAGGAGTAGTTGCCATGTGCAACTAGTGGTTTATAACCGGTGTCATGGATTACGTGTATGGAGCCTCTGTGGATAAATTTTAGACATTTAGGCACAACAGAGGGTACTGTGCTCATCGCCACCAACTAAGGGATACCCAATTTCACCCTAAAGAGCTCAGACCCAGGGATGATGTCAAACAAGAGGTTCACAGATTTAGGTCCCACCAAGACCGACAGGACGATACTAAATAAAGGGGGCACGAAAATCCCATCATGTGTGCGGATAGTACTCATGGGTGCATCATACCCATCGTTATGTAAAAATTTAATTAGCATAATCTCCTCAGTGATTATGTTTAGTTGTGACGTCAGATTGACGAGGACACCCAATATGATGTTCTCATTGATCTATGCAGGAATATAAAGAGGAGATGGTTCTTTTTTAAAACCCATCGGTAGGTCCTGTGAAGTAAAGTTTATGCCAGTACCACTGTCCACAGGCTACACAGAGGGGATAGGTTGATGCATGAAGGAGCCATAACCCACACTAGACAATGCTTCCACAGAGTCCCTAAAGGTAAAAGGATAAGACAGTGACCCAACCAAGGTTTCGTCACGCAATACCTTTGGAACCTTCCAACTATGCCAACTAGGGGTCGTAGGTTGTGTTGTAAGGCAACAACCTCACAACACTCCTAGAGTATGAGGAAAAGAACTGTTAGTATCACAAAAACAAAACCAAGATGGTTCATGTCAGGTTCACCAAAAAGTAAGGTAGGGGGACCTCCATGTGCAAGGCCCTAGGTCACAGAGGGCCAAAATGCGGAAAGCTACCCTAACTTACCTTAGTTAAATGTGATGTTTAGGGTGTTAGGATCAGAATGATGAGGACTATAAAGTTCTACAATCACTCTGCAATCCCGATTTTGGAGGAGGGATAGGCAAGCCAATTTCTAGGTTCAACTTTGTGCCTCAGAGAGCTCTCTACTCGAGGACCGAAGCACAGTCCTTGGATGACAGCGCAACGCACTGGCATCTCTAAAGTGTGTTGGCATCTGTATGACCGGACAACAATAAAGACAAGGTCAAACCTGTTAAAACAACTAATGGCCCGGATAACTAACTAAAAGGCCAAAATGATATGATTAAGTAAAGTACCCTCTAATATTATAAAACAAAAAATGCAAGAGTGCGAAAGGAAAGGATGATCTCACCAAGAAATTTGGTCACCAACTAGCTCCTCGAAGGCACGTCCACCTACACACAAAAAGAGGGAAAATGTTGGGTGGATGTATAGGGGCCTGCCTCAGTCAAACTCCACTTTGGTGTTCCCACCTCCACGGATAGCCAAAGGAAACGAGATAAAGAAAAAACTATAATGAAAAGCACAAAAGCACTACAAAACAGTAAAGTGCTAATTCAACCAAGTGATAGAAGGAAGGGAAGCTTACCACCTCCACCAAGAGCACTCAAGGCTACTTGGGGTAGAAAACGAGAGTACTCGAGCCTTTACTGCAATGGTGTTTCATTCCCAATTTGTTCTACCACTGTGATGGAGTGTTGTGTTTGTTGCAATGGAGAGCTTGTATGCTTGGAGTGAGTGAAAAAATGAATACAAGAGAGTGAGTATGGAGGCTTGAAGTTTGCAATAGCTTATAAGAAGTTGGATTGAATGTTGAAGGGATGAATTTGAAGAAGGAATGGAGAAAAACGACCATATTCGGGTTGGTTGGTCGAAGGGGTGTTACAACTTGACTCCCAATGAGAAGTGTAATGCCTCTGCAAGTTCAGTCACATGAATCTGCCAGGGACGTAAGCGCACTGTGCGAGCATCTCTGACAGAAACACCTCCACCGACACTCAAAACAGGCACCAAGTGGAACACAAGCAATATGCTTAGGTGGAATTAAGCCTTTGAACTTGGTTTTCTGAAGTGGAGAGGGAAAAAAGGGGGATTTACACATGGGGTGTAATTTCACTCTTATACACCACTAAAGAATTTTTTTTATCAACAATAGGAAGCTACCAAATATAGTAGTAGTTTCATCTAATAGACAGTGGGTAGTATTTATCAACTAACACTAATAGTATTGAATTGACCCACAAAAAATAAGCTATACAAATCTAAAGGATAATTATTTACTATGTAAGTGGAAGTTTCTCTTAGGATGGCTCAAATTTTTATCAAATTTTCCAATTGTCAAGATGGTATCTATTATCAGTGTTGGCCTCCCATAATGGTTTAATAACTAAGCCTTTAGGGGTGTGACCTAGAGATTGAACATCTGCACTAAGTAGCTATTTCACTCATCATGAAGGTGCATTTCACTTGTCAACCCAAGGATGTAAACTTGAAATGGGTCAACACAGTATGTGCACTAGGACTCTATTGCAGTCATCCATCAACTAGGAAAGAAACAATGTTGGAAATAAAGTGCTAAAAGGAAATCAACTTAAACACTGAACATAAATCAACATCTACACTAAGCATTAACAACCAGACTGGAAATGAAAATCTCAGCAAATAGATAGGGAACTACTCTATCTGCCTTGGTTGCAGGAACAGACAGTTGTTGAAATTGAAACTAACTACTGAAGAGAAAATAACTTTTAAACTAATAGGTAGAATTCTCACCATGTGGGTCCCCTTAGGTGAGTCTCCCTTACACTAAATCAAATGCAACAACTCAAAATGTCATATTATTTCTTGAAAGCATAAGTACATCTCAGTAATATAACTGTAAAACTGGAAAATTGAGTACAAACTCAGAATATCCAACCTTATCAAAAGGAGCATTTGACCATTATTTATAGGGAGAAAACTATTGGCTAACCCTAACTACCTAGGCAGTCGACTCCATCAAAATAAGAGGATGTCACTTATTGAAAGCATAGAAAAAGATAGAAGTTATGCATGCACTAAATTGGTCAAAGCAAACTCGCTTCAACGGGAATCTAGCACAACACACTCCATAGATTTTCCCAACAACAAATATTACCATTAAAAAGGTAGCTACATTCTTTTCATTCGAATTAGGAATTTCCCTCCATGAGATTTTTCCTGCTTTGACTTCTTAATGATCAACTTCTTGACTTCTAGGTAACCGACCAACTGGAAAGAATTTCTCACATGTAGAAGGCTTTGTTGACATGAGCATTTTAGTGGAAACTTGCACAATAGCATTAGCACACACAAACAAATGTATATCTATAATTACCTTAGTAGCATTCATTCAACCACTAGTAAATTCAACATAGATAGTTCTCATACCATGATAATGTCATTAAAGTCACAAAAATAAACTTATGCCCCAAGTCTATGGTTTTAAGGAAAATATCAACAACCAAGTGTCAAAGTCTATAATAGCAACAAAAAATATATAATGAACCCTATCAAAATTGAGCCATTAATTGGGCTCATCATTCCCCTGAACCTAACATTTTTTTGGTCCTCCAGTAGAAGGAATACTATTCTTTTTCCTAATTAGTGCCCTAAAGTCACCAACTTCCAGCTGCCCCACATCAGTCTCTGCGGTGTCTAAATTAGGATCCCTGTAGAATCCTTGTTTGCTCTCTAGTCTGTTCCATCTTGTCCATTCTGCAACTATGTCATACTGGTAAAACTTGTAATTTGGCACAGGCCACAATAATGTAGGTGGTTGAAATGTTAAGGGAAGCCAAAACTGTTGCTTCCTTCTACCAATATGTATGTACCTATCAACTCTTTTGCATGCTGCAACATAGTTCTGTAAAGAGTGGGGTTCAACTTATTTCAACTCCTCTGACAAACCGTTCCACCTATTTGCTAAATATCCCATTACTAATTTTCCTGTGGTTTCAACTACCTTCTCATATTCTTTGTAGGTCTCTTCTCTAATTGGCATAATCTTATCTTTGTAGCTGGGGTAGTAAATAATTTTGTGCCATGTCATAAAAATATCTCCAAAGTTACTAGCATCAGCCCTAAGAGGCAAGGAAATATGAAATTCCCTTTCCCTGTAAATTCTATACTGCTGCCCCCAACTAATTTCATTTTTAATCCAGGACATAAATTCCCTTAAATGGAGGTCTCCAATATACAGCAAGGGATTCCAATCATGATCATCAGACAAAACATAATTGTGTAGGTGTAGTTCACATAACAAATTTTTAACATCAGGAGGAGCAAATTGATAAGCCTAGAAAGATTCATGTGGAGTGTCAAGAGTAGGACTCAAACTTGAAATAATCCGTGATAACTTAAAGGAAAGATTTCATTCCTTCAAGTGCAGGGCATACACTCTAGGAGGAATTCTACATGCTAGAATTTTGGGTATTAAATCTACCACATTATCTACCCTTTCCTTCAAGGTGACAATTTTTGCATTCTTTTCTTCAATCTCTACATCTTTCTTCTTAATCTCATTCTGCAGCTTGTGCTTTTCCTTTTTCCATTCCTTTTCTTTTCTTTGCATCTCACTCCATAATTTTAGAGTTATGCCATTCCATGAAAAGGCAGAAAGTTTATGTATTCCTACCAAAATATTCCCTG
The DNA here is from genome assembly GCA_007258455.2 of Sequoia sempervirens. Taxonomy (NCBI): domain Eukaryota; kingdom Viridiplantae; phylum Streptophyta; class Pinopsida; order Cupressales; family Cupressaceae; genus Sequoia; species Sequoia sempervirens. The sequence goes on from VDFB02121304.1 coordinate 61,129, forward strand.
GCACTGATTCTTGTTGTTCACATAACACTAGTTGCAGTGATTCAGGTTGTTCATCTTGCTCTGGCTACAGGAACTTTGGATTCTCATCTTGTTCTTGCTACAGGGGATTCTGACTTTCATCTTGTTCCTAGTTCTCAACCTATTCTACAATGGCAGCAAGCTCTGCCAATCTAATATTTTCCTATTCCTCAAAAATATCTTTTTCTTTAACATTTACCTTCCCCATTAGGGCTTCCATCTATTCCCTAGATGTTTTTCTAAGCCTAGGGCTTCTCTTTAGAGGTACACTAGTGGTTGGCCCTACTGATTTTGATCTATTAGGAGGGTTTTTATCTTTTTCTTCTACTACAGGAGGAATAGTGTTACCATCCTTTCATTTCCTAGGGCTTGGTGTTGCTTCCTCTACCGTTTGCTTTTTAACCTTCCCTTTTCTCATTTTTGCTTCTTTCATTTGTGCCTCTTCTCTCCTAAGGGTATCCCTAGTTCAAATTAGGGTTTTGGAAGGGACATTATCATCAGAATATGAGGATGAACTTCCCTCACCTGAATATTTTGACTTAGAAGAACCAATTTCAATGGCTTGTTCGGTTGCAGGAGGGTTTGCACCAGAGGTTGATGCTCAAGGAGCGGTTTCAGCAACCCTCTCTTCACTATTATCCCTATGAGGTTGAGACTGACCTCTAAGACGTACATGTTTTGGTCTAAATTGATCAATGTTTATAAACTCTTCCCACATCATATCAGATACTTCTTGTAGAGATTTTTCCACTATCAATTTGATTAAACAATGGTGAGAGACATAATTATCCCTACCTTTTTGTGTTTCGGCCACATTGATGGCAAGGAGGCGATATAACACATTGGGAAAGTTCATTCTTCGTCCATGCCTCATATGGTTCAAGAGCTTGAAGTGTACAAAATAGAGGTATGACTGGCGGCCCTCACAAGTGATGTACTTGACAATGTGGATAGCTACCCATCTCCATGGCTCTGGGAGAGAAGTTCTCTTCATACCCTATTTATCCACCACCAACAAAGGGTTACTAGGTTCAGTAAATTCAGTCTTGGCTGGCCTTGCATCTTTGGTAGCAGGGTATGGCTCACCATTAGTAGGTAAACCTGTTACCTCCACAATTCTTTCCTCAATAATGATCACCTCCAACCCTTTTACCATTGCCTTCCCCTTCGAGAGTGTCTATGCAAATTCCTATGCAATGTCTTCATTGTAGCTGTTGAGTTTCAAGAAATAGTCCAGCCATTCGCAATTTCTAAACTCTGCCAAAGAAGGTGCATCCTGCATTACCATGTCATGAACAGTGGGTTCATTCCTAATTAGCTAACCTCCCATTGTTCAGTTGCCCGCAATTTTATAGTAGTAAAATTGCACCCCTCACAATTTCACATACATTCTTGTATCCACTCCCTTAGCATCTTGAGTAGGGTCATTTTAGCCCTTGCATCATCCTTTTTCCCCTCTTAGGATGCTCCAACACCCCTTTTTAGCAGTTCCCTTCATGCATTAACTTTACATCGAACTTTGGGCTTTTCCTGCACGTGTTGTTTTGTAGTGTGACGTGTCTGGAAACTAGTGCACCGCACAGACGTTTGCATGCCACACTAGCATCCTGCGACGTGTCAATGCTCATATGACTGTTTCTGAGGATTTTTTCCACTTGTCAGCTGAATTTGTTGGTGGAAACAGCTTGGGATTCCTTGTAATTTCCCAGGAAGCTTCTTTCCTTCCTTTTTAAACCATTATTTCCATCCATTTGCATCTTCTAACTCCTTCCAAGTCTTGCTAGCACTTCTCTAGCTCCATTCTAGCTTTTAGCCTCACTTCATCATTTGCTCGCACAACTTCATATAACTTGTTGTAGCAGCTTCAAACTCTCTCAACCTCCCCTTATAACACCCTTTGCAACTTCATCTCCCTCATTTTCATGCTTGTGAGCATCCTAGGATTCCATATCCCCTACTATTCGCATACTTACTTGGTGATACGGGTTCTCCTCGAGCGGGGTTTTCTTTTATCACCCGCTTATTTGGTGGTGTGGGTTCTACTCTTGAGCGGGTTTTTCTTTCACTACATGCTTTGTTCACTTTTCTCTTTCTCTCTATCTTCTTGGTTGTCTGTGGAGGTGGGAACACCAAAACAGGGGTTTGACTAAGATAAACCCCTATACAGCCCCAACATTCTCTCCAGATATCATGCTTGCAGTTTTTGAAGACATTCGTTTGGTGGAGGCTTCATCACTCATGTGGCTGTAAGTATTTCTTTCCTTTCTTCTTCTTATCTTTATTAGTTTTACTTCACCCTATCTCAATTTCGTCACTTTCTTGCATTTTAAGATTTCTTAGCAACTCGAGTTGAAGTAGTCACTTTAGCCATTTTCAGAGATAAACTCACTTTCTGCTCCATACGAGATGCCAACACGCCATGTTGTCATCCATTTTCTGTGCTGACATCCTTTGGCTGAGAGCTTGTTAGTTTGTCCTGAAAATCTCTATGACTTGCTCTTTCGGATTCTGAAACTTCCATGTTGTTACATTGAGGTAGTTTAGGGAAGTTCACCCCATGAGACTATCTAAATGAAGAGAACTCGTGAGTAGCGAATCCCCCTCTTCTAAATTTTGGTGAACCCGACGTGAAGAGCAGTGCTCTTTGAAAAACTAGGAATTTATTTACCCCTACTCAGCGGTGTCATAACTTTTGACTCAATGCTCGGAATTCAGAACCACTTGCACCGTTGGAAAGGTCTCCTAGAGAACTTGTTTAGTCCCTAAAATATAAGTGCCTTTGGCAATCAACTTTTAGGGACCAACGCAAGTTCCCACCCCAAATTTTGCTCTGAAGACTTTCGAAAATGAAAATTACTAGAACATAGAAAATACCAAAAAAATTGTAATGGATTTAATATCTGCTTTTATTAGTTTAGTATCTAATTTTGTTCAAAATGTTAATGATATTCCATTTCATGCATGTGATAGTGACTTGGATTTTCCCATGTCACTTGGTATCTTTGATCCTTCTCATGAAAGTCCTCTTACTTCAAAGTATATTTTGTTGCAAGAAGATGAAATCATTGATACCTTTCTTAATGTTACTTTACCTTCTCTTCATTCTAATGCACTCTCTTCTAGAGATGATGCATTTGTGAATGATGAATCTACCATTCATTCCAATGTGCTCTCTTCTAGAGATGATGCATTCGTGAATGATGAATCTCATCTTTGTTCTAATGCACTCTCCTCTAGAGATGATGCATTAGCGAATAACGAACCTCCTTCCACATCTAATTCTCCCTGGATTGATGTTGAGAGTGTTTCTTCAAATAATTATTCCACATTTGATCATGTTTGGATCGATGTCAATAATATGTATTAAAATAATTGTTCTACTAGTTGTGATGATTTTGTAAATGTAGTCTATGTCGTTGCTCCCTCTCAAAGGCCTAAGAGACCGGTCATTTACGTGACTCCAGCTAGTCCTAAAATAATTTGTTCTATTTATGGTGTTCCATTTGATGGTGGTTCTCTTGATCTTTCTAAGGCTCCCTCTTATAGAGCGGTAGCCCATAATTATGAGAATAGAATGAATAAATAACCAATCCTTCCTCAAGCACCTAAGCCTATGACTAAAGCACCTGGTGATTACAATCTTGTCGAGCAATTCCAAGTTACTCCGGATAAGATCTCACTGTGGGACTTGCTTTAGTATGCTCTAATTTACCAAGGTATGCTTCAGGAAGCCTTGCAAAAGATCCTCTTGCCTTTTTCCACTAGGCTGATGGATGCTAATGCGTTGATGACATATATTCGTGCGGATTCGCCGAATATCACGTTCTATCTGCAAGAGTTGCCGCCTCCGGAAGCACAAAAGCAAGCGAAACCTTTGATGATTATTGTTAATATTAATAAAATTGGTATTAGACGTACTCTCATTGATGTTGGTTCAGCACTCAATGTATGTAGCATTGATCTATTGCCTAAGATTAATATTGGCTCATTTTCTATTAATGCTTCTTTTGTTGTTATTCATGGGTTTGATAATGTTGTGCGACAAGCTCTAGGTATGATAGTATTACCTTTGTAACTTGGACCTGTTACCGTACCTACCTTTGTATATGTTATGGTAGAAAAGATACCTTATAACCTTCTTCTTGGTAGATCGTGGATTCATGCTATGGGTGCAATCTCGTCTACCTTGCATAAATCTATTAAGTTTATCTGCAACAACAAAGTCGTCACAATCAAGGCTGACCCTGAGGCTATGCACTTATGTGAGATGGTAGCTGTTGGTCGAGCCTCGGTTGTGCCTACTCTTATTCCTTCAGTGTCTTCTAGTGTTTTGATGTTTACTCCTGCAATACCTACTACAAAGGATACTCGTGAGATAAATGTCCCTAAGGAAGATCCTTCTGGAGCAAGAAATTCTGAGCCTACCTCTTCCCAAAAGAATGTGTGTCTTGGTGATGATTGGGGTCCCTTAAACTATACCAATTCCTTCATTCAGGAATATAAAGTTGACCTGATCCACTTAAACCTTCCAATAACATCATCTACACCTGCTATCGAATATGGTCATTCTTCTGCATCGCGGAGCAATGTAGATGCAAGTTGCAATGTTCTTAGTATTGATCCTCCTTCTAAGGAAGATGATTATGCTTCTGCTAAGGAGGATAACGTTGACAGTCCTGTTAAAGAGGATGATGGCGATCCCATAGAGGAGTGTGATCCCCGTTGTTGGGACAATGCTCTTTATGAGGATCATCCTTCTTTTTAAGACTTGCAAACACATTATGGCCTTGGTTTTAAGCTCGTCTCTAAATATGGCTATGAGCGTAAAGGTTGTGGGCGTAACGAACAAGGTATTTAGGTCCCTATAGAATTTAAACCCCGTAAGCATAATTTGGGACTTGGTTGCTCAGAAGAACTATCTAAGCGAAAGCCATGGTTGAGTGACATGAATTCTTCTCAACCTCGTCCTGTTGAAAATATTCTTCCTCCATTGTCTTCTATCTTCGTGCCTTCTTTTTCTTGTGAGAAGTCAAACCTTTCTCCACAAGAGAAAGGATTGCTTCCGGCTCCTCATCCTTTATCTAAGAAAGAGCGTATTTTGTTGCAGCTTCTAAAATCCCACTTAATCACTCTTCCTTCTCTTACACGTAATAAAATTCATAAACATGATGACAAAGAACATCTTTTATGTGCATACCATCGAGTGCTTGGTCATTCCACTAGTGAATGTAAGGTCTTGAAAGATAAAATACAACAACTTTGTGATTCAGGTGCCATCAAACTCATGTTTGACTGATGCACCTTCCTTTTCCTCGCATGACAAGTGACATCAAGGTTTACCACTATCCTGTATGTTTTAAGTACTTATCATGGTTCTCCTCCCCTGTATGTTGGGGGCAGTAATAACTGATTTTAGAAATGTACATCCTTCTTAAGGACCCCCCTCTCTTCTCCCTATCTTTCAACTGAAGTGTCCCTTGAGAGGACCCCTCTTTCTCTTTTGAAGGGTTCCCAAGGAACCCACTTTGAAAGCTTCTCCTTCAAACAAATTTTTCGCATCTAGCTTGGGGGCAGCCTGACTAGACCTCACCTTTCAAATAGCGCGTCCCTTGAGTGGACCCCTCTTCCTTTTGAAGGGTTCCTGAGGGACCCCTTCGAAAGTCTTCCAACTTGATGATGGTTTGTGTGACTGTCTGCTTACTTGCTCTATAGGATTGAGAACTTGTAGAGCTCCTTTACATACTTGGTGGTACGAGTTCTCCTCCTCAAGCGGGGTTTTCTTTTATCACCTCCTTGGTGATACGAGTTTTCCTCCTTGAGTGGGGATTGCTTTTATCACCTTTACTTCGTGGTATGGATTTTCCTCCTTGAGCGAGGATTTCTTTTATCACTTTTACTCTATGATATAGGTTTTCCTCCTTGAGCGGGGATTTCTTTTATCACCTATATTTTTTGATACGAGTTTTCCTCCTTGAGCGGGGATTAATTTTATCACTTCTAATTTGTGGTGTGGGTTCTACTCCTAAGCGGGTTTTGCTTTCACCACACGCTTTATCCATTCTAGCTACTCTATCTCTCTCTTCTCTTTTGTATATACCAAATCAAAGATATGTGTCTTCTTCATCCTAAGTATATGCTCTTTCTCTCTTTGTTCTAGAACTGAGACAACCTTTTTCATCGAGGTCTCTTTACTTTGCTGACTCGAATCCTTTAGCTTTTTATGTTCTAACATTGTTGTCTGGTGCAGGTTCTTGTCTAGTGTATTGGTTTTGTAGGTCTTCAGCTTGAGGGCATGCTTTCATGGTTCGAAGAGTTATTTGCTTCCTCTACAATATCCTTTTGGCATATGATGTTATTTATGTTCAGTAGATTTACTTTAGAGTGCATATTATTGTAGATTCATATGCTCGCTAAAGTGGGGGAAAAATGTATAGTCGTAAAATTGCACCCCTCATAATTTCACGTACATTATTGTATCCAATTTAGTATCCACTCCCTTAGCATCTTGAGTAGGGTAATTTTAGCCCTTGCATAAGTCTTTTTCCCCTCTTAGATGCTCCAACACCCCTTTTTCAGTAGTTCCCTTCGCGCATTAACTTTACATTGAACTTTGGGATTTTCTTGCATGTGTTGTTTTGTAGCATGATGTGTATGGACACTAGTGCGCCACACTAGCGTCCTGCAACGTGTCAACGCTCAGACGATTGTTTTCAAGCACATTTTCCACTTGTCAGCTAAGTTTGTGAGTGGAAATAGCTCAGGATTCCTTGTAACCGCCCGGAAAGCTTCTTTCCTTCCTTTTTAAACCATTATTTCCATCCATTTGCATCTTCTAACTCCTTCCAAGTCTTGCTAGCACTTCTCTAGCTTCATTCTAGCTTTTAGCCTCACTCCATCACTTGCTTGCACAACTTCATACATCTTGTTGTAGTAGCTTCAAGCTCTCTCAATCTCCCCTTATAACACCCTTTGCAACTTCATCTCCCTCATTTTCATGCTTGTGAGCATCCTAGGATTCCATATCCCCTACTATTCGCATACTTACTTGGTGATACAGATTCTCCTCCTCGAGCAGAACTTGTTTTTATCACCTCTTTAGTGATACAGATTCTCCTCCTCAATCGGGGTTTGCTTTTATCACACGCTTATTTGGCGGTGCGGGTTCTACTCCTGAGCGAGTTTTTCTTTCACAACACACTTTGTTCACTTTTCTCTTTCTCTTTATCTTCTTGGTTGTCCGTGGAGGTGGGAACACCAAAATGGGGTTTGACTAAGGCAAACCCCTATACAGCCCCAACATTCTCTCTAGATATCATGCTTGCAGTTTTTGAAGACATTCATTTGGTAGAGGCTTCATCACTCATGTGGCTGCAAGTATTTCTTTCCTTTCTTCTTCTTATCTTTATTAGTTTTACTTCACTCTATCTCAATTCCGCCACTTTCCTGCATTATAAGATTTCTTAGCAATTCGAGTAGTAGTCACTTTAGCCATTTTATGAGATAAACTTTCTTTCTAGTCCATACGAGATGCCAATGCACCTCTGAGACACCAGCGCGCCGCACTATTGTCCATTTTTTGCACTGACGTCCTTTGGCCGAGAGCATGTCAATTTGTCCAGAAAATCTCTATGACCTGCTCTTTCGGATTCTGAAACTTCTGCGTTGTTTCATTGAGGTAGTTTAGGGAAGTTCGCCTCGTGAGGCTCTCTGAATGAAGATAACTCGTGAGTAGCGAATCCCCCTCTTCTAAATCAATCAAATAAGCACTATGCTAAATTTCATTTTCTTGCAATTTATTTGTGAAAACCCCAACTTCTTCTTCCTACAATTCTTTCTTCTGTCTTGCTGATGCTAATGTCATGTAGCTCACCAAATTACTTTTGTTGGGTGAAATTTGAAATTATGACTAGGCAATAAAGATTCATTAATGAAGGGTATTATCAAGAGAAATGGTGGCGGCTCAGTGACATTTCACACATGCAAGTTGTCCTTTCAATTTATTATTCAAATTGGCTCAGTTTAAACTTTTTGTTGATATGGATGACACGTGGACTTGTGAGTTGACACTCCCCCCAAACCTAATTTACAATATGTGTTCGCACAAGCTAGTTGATAATTATGATTGGACAAGGTGAAGTACAATTTCATGCTATGCAAAATATCTACATTTAATTACAGTAATTAAAGAAATGCAGTAAAGATAATAAAGATATAACAGATTATTTTGCACATACCTGAAATATTGGAGTATCGTTGCAAATAATGTGGAGAAAGTATCGATTACCTTTAAGAAGTACGGTTGAACATTTAATGTAGTGGTAATGAAATGGAATGAAGTGATAGCAAAGTGGAGTGAGGGTGGAGTTATGGAAGAGAGAGAAGATGGAAATGGATGGGCAGATGAGTGGATTAATGAAGAAGTGGGCTCCCAAAAAAGTGGAAGTCTTTATTATGAAGTGGTTGCATGTGTACTTTGATCAGTCAGAAGGAGGGACACTAAGACTGCTTCCTTTGGCTGCAGGAAGTTCAGAGGTTGGATGTTGATTAAATTACTGCATGAATTCTTCCTTGGACATTGGCTTGTGATGCAATCTTAATGGTGACCATTGACCAAAAGTTTGAATCTGATAGGGTCAATGGTGGTGAGTTGTGCAGCTCCGTTGGGAAAGACTTCTACAACTTCATATGGTCCCAACCATCTAGTCTAGAATTTTCCTGCATTGTCTTGATATCTAGAGTCATAAAGGAGTGCCCAGTCACTAGGTTGGAACTTCTTGTCCTTTATGTACTTATCATGCCATTTGACCCTTTGATTCTGCACTACCTCAATATGATGCAGGGTTTTCTTTCTCATCTCATCCAAATTATTCAGCTGCATGCTCTTGTCCTTTTGTGCCTCAAAGATATCCATCCCTAAGTTTAGTGCAGTCCTAAGAGTCTTATGCTCAAATTCAATGGGCATCATAGTTGTTTTCCCATACAGTAATTGAAAAGGAGTGAAACCTATGATTTTTTTCCACGTGGTCCTATGGGCCCAGACAACTTTTGGTAGCCTATTTGCCTAGTCTCTCCTATGAATATCCATTTTTTTGTCAGAATTGCCTCAATTTACCTATTGGTCACCTCAGATTGGCCATTGGCCCGAGGATGATAGGGAGTATACTTCCTATGCCTCACATTATATTCATTAACTAGTGCTGTGAAAAGGGTTGATGTAAATTGAGCCCCTTGATCGGTCACTATCTTCCTTGGAACCCCATAACGAGTGAAAATTTCCTAATAAAGAAATTTTGCAACCTTATTATCTTTGGCATGCTTCATTGCTTTAAATTCAACCCACTTGGTCACATAGTCAGTGTAAACCAAGATGTAGGATTTACCATTTGATGGAGGATCAATAGGTCCTACAAAATCTAGTCCCCATGATAGGGACAGGGTTGGATTGAGACAATCACAATATCAATGCTATGAGTCCTTGCCTTGAGAACTCCTAAGGTGTCACTTCATCCACCATTCAACCTGTAGGTCCTCTGCTAGTTTAGGTACCCCTGGTTCATTGCCAACCCTGCTATCAATTCCAATTTGCTGCTACCAAGCAACTCTTGGTGCCTTTCCTCTCTTATTCTTCTTAGCCTTTAATCCTTCTAAAGACTAATTCACCTCCATTTGCTCCCCAACTTGTTTACAGGGGTGTGGTATGTTTCCATGGCTTCAAAACAGTCTTGGGAAGATTCTTGTTCAACCTTCCTTCACTACTTCTCTATCGCTATCACAAAAACCTTGGTCTAGGGTTTGGACAGGGCTACAAGGGTTGAGCCCCTTTTAGGCCTCCTTGCACAAATGAACAGGTTATATCTCCTCCCCTTGATAAGATTGTACCAAACGCTCTTCTGAAACCCTGGCCCAAATTCCAAGCTCTGACAGATTTTTAAGGTTTGGGACCTTTTCAGTCCGTACAAAGGTACAATCCAATTTTTGGTAAGAAACTAGGGTTTCTTTAGACCTTTTCTTGGTCTGTTTTTCTTTTTCCTGCCTCCACTGGATCTGACAAGGGTTCCACCTCTCCTGCCAACCTTCTTGTGACCTCCTGCAAACATTACACACCCTGCATTGTATTTCTTTGTCACCCCTGCCACATTAGGGTTTGTTTCCAACAACCTTTTCCCAACCGGGCAACACAAGCTCGCCTAGGAAAAGATCATAATCCTGCCTTCATAACACACAAAGACTCCCATATTTACACTATATACAAGGATGGAGTCTAGCTTAGTTTCCACTGCTTCCATACTTTCTGGTACGGGCAGAAAACAAGCTAAAACCCCATTTTTTCTGGATTTTACCAGTCAGAACAGCAAAACAGAGAAAAACACAATATTTACAAAATAAAAGAAAGCGATGAGTAGAACAGTCTAAAGTATCAAAACAGAACTTCTAATGGCCTCACTACATTCTATGAACACTATAAAATGCTTCCTCTAATCCATTTGGCAGTAGGCACGCGGCCAATAACAGAAAAACAAAACTTTTTACACACAAAAATCACTGTTTCTTGCTTGTTCTCATGAAACTGCCACGCTCAAAATCCTCCAACCACCTTCAAAGGTCGAGAAATATCTTTTACAATGCTCTGGAAATGGTTAGGTTTCCTTCTCCAAACCTAAGATCGGTCAAAAACCTCTTGTTGTAAAACACAGTGTGTTTTTCAATTTTAGACAAAACTTAGGAATCAACCACACAAAGGATTCCCAACTTATTTAACTTTTAACCTAAGAACCAAAAGGTCCTCAAACACAATCTAAATGGTGTTAAAGACCTTACACAACAAAATGAAATGATTTTTAAAACAAGACTTCAAAATATGCTTGCACCTTGGCACCTTGGCACCTTGGCAAGTGCTCTTGCACCATTCTCCCCCTCTCAGCACAAAGATCAAGGAACTTGAGGTGGTATCAGTGATAGATCAATGCCTAGCCTCTTAAAATCAGCTTCCTCAACCCAGGTGGCCTCAGATTCATGTTTGTTCCTCCACTTGACAAGGTGCTCCATGTATACCTTGTGTCTTGTAGCTTTCTTCACCCTGGACTCCAAAATATTCTCTGCCTGAGGCTTCTCTTGATTAGGAAGGGGTATATTACTATATCCTTAAAGATTTCTTGATTGTTTTGAGCTTCATCACTGACTGTCCCCTTGTACCTGATCAAATCAACAATGTTAAATACTGGAGATATACCCAAATCTGGTGGTAGTTCTACCTTGTATGCATTCTTCCCATACTTAGCTAACACTTTGCATGGTCCTACTCTTTTCATCTGCATTTTGGTTGACATTCCCTAAACTGCATCCTTGATTTGTTAAGATGAACCATAACATAGTCACCTACTTGAAACTGCTCATCTCTCCTTGACTTATCAACTTTATCTTTCAATTTTTGTGTTGCTAGCACTGTGATTGTCTTCTTAACCTGCTCATGAATCTCCTTCACCATTTGAGTGAAATATTCTGCATGTCCACTCCTATTCTCTTGAGATCCAAGGTCTCTGAGTTCACAAATTCCTCTTGGGTGCATCCCATACACAACTTCAAATGGACTTTTCCCTGTTGTTCTATTAACACTGTCATTGTAGGCATATTCAGCTTGAGAAATCACCACATCCCATGTCTGTCCATATTCCTTTGTCAAGCACTTCAAAAGATTACCTAGCACTCTGTTAAACACCTCTGTTTGACCATCGGTCTGAGGATGGTAAGCTGATCAAAAAGACAGATTTGTTCCCAATCTGCTCCATAGAGTCTTCCAAAAGTGACTCATGAACTTCACATCCCTGTCTGATACAATGCTCAATGGCAATCCATGGATTCTTACTATCTCCTTGAAGAAAAGATGGGCAATGTAGCTAGCATCATGTGTAGTCTTGCAAGGGATAAAGTGACTCATCTTGCTAAATCTGTCCACAACTACATAAATACTGTCAAAACCAGTTTTGGTCTTAGGAAGTCCTACCACAAAATCCATACTGACACACTCCCATGGTCTATTGGGAATGGGCAAAGGTTGATACAAACTTGCATTGCTGGCTCCCCCTTTGGCTTTCATGCAAACAACACACTGTTCTACATATTTCCTAACATCTCTTGCCAACTTAGGCCAGTAATAAAACCTTTGTACCAGCTCTAAAGTTTTATTTATTCCAAAATGTCCACTAAGACTGCCATTATATTTCTCTTGGATCAGATTTTCCCTCATTGATCCTCTTGGGACACATAACAGATTACCCTTAAATAACAGTCCATTTTGCAATGTATACTCAGCATACTGACTATGAAAATGATTTTCAAAATCAGAGCATACCTTGTGGGCTTCTGAAAAGTCTTCATCATCACTATAGAGGTCTTTGAAACTCTCTAATCCAATGCTCTTCAGTTGTATTTCTTGGACTGTCAACATTCTCCTGCTTAATGCATCTGCCACCTTATTCATTTGTCCCTTCTTATGCTTGATGGTAAAAGTGAAAGCTTGGATGTATTCCATCCATTTCAAGTGTCTATTACTCAGCTTCTCTTGGGTGTTGATGTAACTGAGTGCCTGGTTATCTGTGAAGACCACAAACTCTTTGGGCAATAAATAATGCCTCCACTTCCTAAGGGACTGCACTAAAGCATAGAGTTCCAGATCATAGGTGGAGTATTTTTGTTTGGATTCATTGAGCTTTTCACTAAAGAAGGCTACAGGCCCACCTTCTTGACTAAGTACTCCTCCTACTGCTACTCCACTTGCATCACACTCAACTGTAAACAACTTATCAAAACTAGGCAATAGCAAAATTGGTTGAGTTGCCACTTCTTGTTTTAGTTTTTCAAACCCTCTATCAGCTTCTTGAGTCCACTTAAACTTTGTTTTTAAACCACCTTTAATAGTATCTAGCACTGGTGCACATATACCACTAAAATTCCTGATGAATTTCCTATAAAACTGAGCTAAGCCATGAAAAATTCTTACCTCTATTGTTGTGGTTGGTGTAGGCCAATTTAGGATGGCTTCCACCTTGCTTGGATCCATCTTCAACGTTCCTTGGGATACTACAAAGCCTAGATACACAAGTTCTTGCTTGAAGAACTCACACTTCTCGAGGTTGATTGCCAATTGTTCTTCTTGCAACCTTTTGACAACCATCTCCACATGTTTCAAATGTTCTTCTGCTGTCTTACTGAAAATCAGTATATCATCAAGGTAGACTACTACAAAAATCCCTGTGAAATCCTTAAGCACCTCATTCATTAGTCTCATGAACGTGCTAGGGGCATTTGAGAGGCCAAATGGCATCACTTTCCACTCATACAAACCATCATTTGTCTTAAAAGTTGTCTTCCATTCATCACCTTCCTTGATTCCGATTTGATGATACCCGCTCTTAAGATCCAGCTTCGTGTAATACGTGCTCCTCCAAGGCAATCCATTAAATCTTCAATTCTAGGTATTGGAATCTATACCTAATGGTGATCCTATTAATTGCTCTAGAATCAGTGCAAAGTCTCCACTTACCTCCTTTCTTTGTTGCTAAAACAACTGGGACTGCACAAGGGCTGATGCTCTTTTGATTCAGACCTTGATTCAACAATTCTTCCACTTGCCTAGCCACCTCTTGGTTGCTCCGGTCAGTTGTATGCTGCTTTGTTAGGCAATGAGGCTCCAGGTATGAAGTCAATTTGATGACTTATTGCTCTCTTTGGTGGTAGAGTTGCAGGTGTTCCATCACTCACTATGCTCTTGTATTTGTCAAGCAACCTTTGGACTGCTTCAGGTATGACTGTCTTCTCAGCCTTTTCTTCCTCTTTGGACTGCATTAGGACCACATAATCTTCATTCCCTTGGTGTATATCCTTGATGAACTCCTTGCCACTGCTCAACATAATGTTTGGAACCTTGGACTGTCCTTCATCATCCTCAGTCAATGATTGCAGCTTGAAGGTTCTTCCATCCTTCTTGAATTCAATGGTGTTCTCCTTCCCATGATATATAGCACCTCTGTCATATTGCCATGGCCTGCCTAGCAGAAGATGGCATGCATCCATGGGTAGTACATCACAAACCAACTTGTCTTTGTAGCCTCCAATTGAGAATTCCACTGTAACCTGCTCATTCACTAGAACACTATGCCCTTTATTCAACCATGTGACCTTGTAGGGATTGGTATGAGGTACCTTCTGCAATTTTAACTTAGTTACTGCCTCCTCAGAGATGATATTATCTATAGAACTAGAATCTACAATGACCTTGCATACCTTTCCAAATATCTTGCACCTTGCTCTAAACAAAGCTCTCCTTCGCTTGGGTTCTTCTTTGACCGGTTGTCTGATCAAAACCCTGTTAAACATCAAATTTTCTCCTACTTCTGATTTTATATGACTGATCTCAGGTGATTTGACACTCATGGTGTCCTCTTGTGCATAGGCCACTCTCTTTTCATTGCTAGAAGAAGAAGCTTTCTCTAGGCATCTATAAGCTGGATGACCTAGCTAGTTGCAATGGTAACATTTCATGGTGGCAAAGTAAGAGTTACTTCTGCCTGCTCCTCTTCCTCTGTTTGAACCTCCTTGAGGTCCTCTTCCTCTGTTAAATCCTCCTCTTGAAGATGTTTCACCTCCATGCTCAATAAGCTTAGATTCTCCTTGATTTCTTTGATCATTACCTCTACCTTGGTAACCTCCACGCTGTCCTCTTTGATCTCTACCTCTGCCTCTGCCCTTAGAGGACTGATCATGCTTCCTTTTATTCCTCTCTTCAATCTTTATAGCTAGCTGATAACATTGATGGACTGTCTTGGGGCTGAGTAAAGCCATCTCTTCCTGTATGTTCCACTTCAAGCCATTAAGGTACCTAGCCACTTTCAGGCTCTCATCCTCTGTCACATTTGATCTCAAGCAAAGCTTCTGAAACTCTTCAGTATAGGTGTTGACATCTAGGTCTTTCTGCCTTAGACTCTGTCTCTTCTTGTGAAGTTGGATCTCATAATCATCTGGCATATATGCTTCCTTTACCTTAGCAACCATTCCTTTCCAGGTCGATATGGGCTGCTTGCCTTCTTTCTCCCTTCCAGTTTGGACAAATTTCCACCATGTCAAGGCTGATCCTCTCAACCTTGATTTTGCCACCTTCACCTTCTGTGCTTCTGTGACTCCATCACACTCAAAATGATTCTCCAAGCCTTCTATCCAGTCCATGACTAGGTCAGGTTCCATCTTTCCACTAAAAAGTGGTATGCCTTCAAGTGCTTTTCCACTCAAAGATTTTAATGCCTTTAAGAAAGGCTCCTCCTTCAAAACAGGGTCAGGTTCAGGGGTCTTATCTTCCTCTGCAACCTCTTCTTCTTTTGGAATTCTTCCCTCAAACTGTGCACTCCTCACTGCTGCCTCAAGTTGGGCTATTCTTTCCCTCAACTACTTATTGTCTTCTTCTTGCTCTTCAACCATCTTAGCCAGTTCTGCATTGGTCACCATGGTGGAAGAATCACTTGACTCAATGTCTGACATGCAAGATTTCTTTCCCAAATCTTTAACTTGCTCTGATACCAATCTGATAGGGATAGGGTTGGATTGAGACAATCACAATCTCAATGCTCTGAGTCCTTGCCTTGAGAACTCCTAAGGTGTCACTTCATCCACCATTCAACTTGTAGGTCCTCTGCTAGTATAGGTACCCCTGGTTCATTGCCAACCCTGATATCAATTCCAATTTACTGCTACCAAGCAACTCTTGGTGCCTTTCCTCTCTTATTCTTCTTAGCCTTTAATCCTTCTAAAGACTAATTCACCTCCATTTGCTCCCCAACTTGTTTGTATGGGTGTGGTATGTTTCCATGGCTTCAAAATAGTCTTGGGAAGATTCTTGTTCAGCCTTCCTTCACTACTTCTCTATCGTTGTCACAAAAACCTTGGTCTAGGGTTTGGACAAGGCTACAAGGGTTGAGCCCCTTTTAGGCCTCCTTGCACAAATGAACAGGTTATATCTCCTCCCCTTGATAAGATTGTACCAAACACTCTTCTGACACCCTGGCCCAAATTCCAAGCTCTGACAGATTTTTAAGGTTTGGGACCTTTTCAGTCCATACAAAGGTACAATCCAATTTTTGGTAAGAAACTAGGGTTTCTTTAAACCTTTTCTTGGTTTGTTTTGCTTTTTCCCGCCTCCACTGGATCTGACAAGGGTTCCACCTCCCCTGCCAACCTTCTTGTGACCTCCTGCAAACATTACACACCCTGCACTGTATTTCTTTGTCACCCCTACCACGTTAGGGTTTGTTTCCAACAACCTTTTCCCAACCGGGCAACACAAGCTCGCCTAGGAAAATATCATAATCCTGCCTTCATAACGCACAAAGACTCCCATATTTACACTATATACAAGGATGGAGTCTAGCTTAGTTTCCACTGCTTCCATACTTTCTGGTACGAGCAGAAAACAAGCTACAACCCCATTTTTCTGGATTTTACCAGTCAGAACAACAAAATAGAGAAAAACACAATATTTACAAAATAAAAGAAAGCGATGAGTAGAATAGTCTAAAGTATAAAAACAGAACTTCTAATGGCCTCACTACATGCTATGAACACTATAAAATGCTTCCTCTAATCCATTTGGCAGTAGGCACGCGGCCAATAACAGAAAAACAAAACTTTTTACACACAAAAATCACTGTTTCTTGCTTGTTCTCATGAAACTGCCACGCTCAAAATCCTCCAACCACCTTCAAAGGTCGAGAAATATCTTTTACAATGCTCTGGAAATGGTTAGGTTTCCTTCTCCAAACCTAAGATCGGTCAAAAACCTCTTGTTGTAAAACATAGTGTGTTTTGCAATTTTAGACAAAACTTAGGAATCAACCACACAAAGGATTCCCAACTTATTTAACTTTTAACCTAAGAACCAAAAGGTCCTCAAACACAATCTAAATGGTGTTAAAGACCTTACACAACAAAATGAAATGATTTTTAAAACAAGACTTCAAAATATGCTTGCACCTTGGCACCTTGGCACCTTGGCAGGTGCTCCTGCACCACCCCATTTATCAAATGAAGTGATTACTACCTGTGTGTAAAGGGGCATCTCATCAAATTTTTTTGGTCGGCCCATCCTCTAGCATCTATCACACTTCCTTGTATACCTGCCTACATCCTTATGAAGTGTGGGCCAGTAATATCCTATTAAGGATCTTCATTGTTGTCCTCTTCGCTACAAAATGCCCTCCACAGGGTTCATTGTGACATGCATGCAATATATCATATGTCTCATCTTCCCTTACACATATCCTCATGACATGGTTTGGTCCAATATAGAACAAACAACTTGCAATCCATGTAAAAGGAAAGGTTTTTTCAATGAGTGCCCTTCTCTCTTTTGGAGAGAAATGAGGAGGAACTATCCCTGTAACGAGGTAATTGCGGCTATGTTGGCATACCAAAGGGTATGCACACTGATGGAAAATAAATGTTCATCAGGGAAAGAGCCATCAATGACTTGATTATCTTCTAATGTAGTTAATGTAGAAAGAAAATCTGCTACAACATTTGCTTTTCCTAGTTTATCAACAATGGTGATGTCAAACTCCTGCATCAGCAACAACCATCTTGCTAGTCTGCCTAAAAGGGGCTTATTCATAAGGTATCAATTGCTATATGGTCTGTGTGAATAAAAATCTGATACCTTGTTATGTAGTGCCTAAATTTATTAAGGGCATAGATGACTACCAACATTTATTTTTTTGTCACTGTGTAATTGAATTCAACCCCTTGTAGGTTTTTGCTAACAAAATAGATTGCATTCTCAATGGTTCCTTCTTTCTGTCCCAATACAACTCCTACAACATAGTCTGATGCATCTGTATGAATGTGAAAAAGAAGCTCCCAATTAGGACCTTTGAGTACAAGAGCATGGGTTAAGGCTGCTTTTAGATTAGAGAATGCCTTGTCACAGTCCTCTGTCCACTGGAATTCAACATCTTTAGTGAGGAGATTGTATAGTGGTGTTGTTATTTTTCTAAACTCGATGAGATGCCTATAGTACCTTGCATGACCCAAGAAAATTCTAACATCTTTTTGCTTTGCAGGAATAAGCAGATTGGTAATCACTTCAATTTTTACTAGGTCTACTTGAATTCCCTTTTTAGAGATGTAGTGTCCAAGGAGCACTCCTTCCTGCATCATCATGAAATACTTTTCATTGTTCAATGATAGGTTATGGTCTTAACATCTCTGTAAAACCTTCCTTAGGTTTTCTAGAGCTTCTGCAAAATAAACACCATAGGTAGTAAAATCATCCATATAAATCTCCATGCAATCATGTGAGATGTTTAAAAATATGCTAATGACTGCCCTTTGAAAATTTGTAGATGCATTACAAAAACCAAATGGGAGCACTGAGTAGACATAAGCCCCCCATGGACAAGTAAAGGTGGTCTTCTCTTGATCCTCAGGGGCAATTTGTATATGGGTGTAGCCACTGAATCCATCTAGAAAAGAAAAATATTGCTTGCCTGCAAGGGAATCCAGCACTTGGTCTATGAAAGGAAGGGGAAAATGATCCTTTTTGGTGGCATAGTTGAGTTCCCTGTAGTCAACAAAACATCTCAAGTTCCCTCCCTTTTTAGGCACAATCACCAATGGGGACACCCATTGACTTTCTGAGATGGGGTAGATAAATCTTGCATCCAATAATTTCTGAAGTTCCCCTTTAACAATCTCCCTCAATGTAGGGTTGATTCTCCTTTGTGGCTGCCTCACTGGTGTGCAGTCATCTCTTATGTATATCCTGTGAGTATAGAGCTTAGGATCCAATCCTTTCATGTGATGGTATTCCCATGCAATGCATGTTGGTGAGTCTTCAACAAGTTTGTCAAAAACAACTGCTACTTTTGACTCAACTTGTTAATATTTAAATGTTTCCCTTCAGACACTTGCACTTGTGTGGTTAACTCTATCATAGTTGCTTCACTAACACTTGGCATTTTTAATTCATGTGGCAGCAATTCATGAAGAATATCATTTGTTACAGGAAGTTTAGTTGCAAGAGGAGTGGGAAAAAGTGTTTTCACTGAACTGGAAGAACCAGAATCATGAGTAGATGACTCTTCATGTACCTCACAACGGTTCTGAATTATGTGGGACATCACTTCATCTTCTTCCTAGAGTTGCATGAAAGAACTTATGCCTAACATCATAAGTTGTGCCACTAAATTGACTTCCTCGACCTCTTCTCCAACATGTGGCCATATGGGGTTATCCATGTCATGAGATGGTTGAACATGAGGGTAGAGAACAAGCTTTTTGACACTTTTCCCATCAGAAATAGTCATGTCCCCTAATTGACATCCAATGTAGGCATCTGTTATGACTAGCCATGACCTTTCTAGATTAATGGGATACCCACCTAGTGTAGCTTTAAGAGAAAGAATCATAAATTTTGTTGGGTACTCCCAAGAATCTAGAGTTACCACAAGGTCATCTACTATACCATCAAGTTTAACAGTGGAATTGTTAACAAACTACAAGATAGTAGGAGTAGGTCTCATGTTTGCAACATTTAGTTGTTGCAGGATGTCCTTAGTCATCACATTTATTGCCACTCCCAAATCAATTAGAGCATTCCTTATTTGGATTCCATTTATGACAAATCCTACCATAGGACTACCTAGGTCAGTGTACTTAGGAACTGTAACTTTTCCAAGCATGATGTATGCTAACTGTCCTACCACATGAACCGTGGTGGGGTCATTGTTTTTCCTCCCTGGCTTTTTGAGGCATGCTTCTTTGATTGCTTTTCCATATATAGGGACATATTTTATGGCTTGAAAAAAAGGTATCTTAAAACATATGGGTTTCAACTGTAAGGAAAGCTTAGGTGTGGAACAAACTCTCCTAATGCCAAAACCTTAGGGAAGAATGCAAAGGTGACTTTAAATTTTTTCAATTACAATTCAATCAGATACACTTGAAAAGAATAATAGAAAAGAGAAATAAAGACATACACAATTAGACACCAGGTTTTCATGGGAAAACCCTTACGGGAGAAAAACCCACCACACCAAGAAAAGCCTCTTTGTATTATAGTGAGGAAAATTACATATAGAGATCAAACTTAACTTTTTGATATCAATTTATAGCAGCAACATTCACTGATCAATCTTGTACAGAACATTAATCTCACAATGCTCTCAAATGTATACAGCGAACCCATTCAGATCAATCTGTGTTCAATCGAGCAACTCTATCATTTTTACACACTAATCATCATTATCTGTTACAGAGCATAATCCATTCTCTCACTGTTTGTTGATCTTCCACACAAGAACAGTCTCAATAGTCCAACTGCCAATGGTTCTCCTTCTGCTTCTCTCATTGGCTCAGAACACACCACGTAGGACAGACGTTCGGTCAAAAATTTCAACTGTATCGCATGTCGGTGAGACACTAGACCGTGTCTCCCCGATGCCAAAATGCTCGATCACATAGCTATCGGCAAGACCAAAGGTATCAGAAACACCCTAAGAAGTCAAACCGATAACAAATCAAGTCTCCCCGATATCACAAGAAAACCAACTGTCCATCGCAAGAGTCCAGGAGATTTCATTGATAGTTAATGTCACTCCGATGTCCATCGACAAGACCAGTACCATCGGCAAAACATCTCACCGATGTCCATTGCAGAAAAATCGACAAGACCATCGTTGTCGCTAAGACTTCACACCGATGTCCATCTCGTGCAGATATATCGGCAAGAGTTTCGCTATCACTGAGAATTCACAGCGAACAGAAATCCATCGACAAGATATCCTCTATCGAAAAGAGTTCACACTGATCACAGAACAGTCAGAGAGACCAACACTATCGGCAAGAGTTCTCACCAAACACAGACTTGTCGGCGAGAGGAAAGCCATCGGCAAGAGTTCTCACCGAAGTCACCAGCCTGTTGGTGAGAGAAACATCCATCGGCAAGAGTCCTCACCGAAGGTATACCTGTTGGTGAGACCTCCACTATCGCTTAGACTCTTATCGATCCTTCATGTCACCCTAATAACATTGGTGTGTAAAACCATCAGCGAGACATACTCTGTCGGAATGAGTCACTCTGAAGGTTCACGTCTCTTCCCAATGCCACTCGTCGCCAAGAGTCTCCTTGATGATCACCAAGAGTCAACCCATCAACAAGAGGTCTGCCCGGATGGAAGGAGAGGAATTTTCATAGCAATAGCCATGTCTTGCCGATGACTCCTTTCGACAAGATAGAACCAAAGTCTCAGCAACTTTGATCTTTTGAACACATCTGTTGGTCGGTAAGACATTCTGAGGGTCTCGCCGATTTTTCTCTTTCAGAAGTTTCATGTCAGTAAGCTTGAGGCACATTTTCCAACAATATCCCACTTGACGAAGATCTTACTGACACCTCCATATCACAACAAAACTACTGAAATTCATGGGCTCTAAGGCCCATCGAACTGGCACACCACTTGAACTTGTATGTGCTCACTAGTTTCGTCAATGCATTTGCAACATTTTCCAAAGTATTCACTTTTTCTAAAGAGACATTTCCATCCTCTACCATATCTCATACAAAATGATATTGCTCATCAATATGTTTCGTCCTGGCATGGAAAGTAGGATTTTTTGCCAAACAAATAGCACTCTGACTGTCACAGTAAATTGTAATTTTCCTTGCATCAAACCCAATGTTAGAACACAAACGTTTTAACCAGATTGCTTCTTTACAGGCGTGTATTGCTACCATGTATTCTACCTCTATAGTGGACAAAGCGACTACAACCTGCTGCTTACTCATCCAACTAACTGCACCACCACTCATCATAAAATATATCCACCGGTGGATCTTTCTCATAATGTCCCCGGCCCAAATGAATCCACATAGCCTCAATGTTGAGAGTCCTCTCAGATTCAACCAAATTTCCATGGTAACACAGCATATTTTAAGTGCCCTTAGACATCTAAACACTCTTTTCACAACATCCCAATGTGTCCTTCCAGGATTTTCCATAAAACGACTAAGTACTCCCACTCTTGGGCAATGTCTGGCCTTGTACAGACCATTGCATACATTAAACTTCCAACTGCACTAGCATAAGACACTCGTCATGTCCTCTATTTTAGTAGGAGATTTTGGACAGCTTCAACAAATAGCTTCATTCCCCGCAAAACTGAACAACTAGCTACTTGCAATCGGGCCATACAAATCTCTCTAGAACAAGATATTATACTTACTCTGGCTGAGCCAAATTTTTCTACTTTTTCTATTCTTGGTTATTTCCATTCCCAGAATATACTTGGCTGCACCAAGATCTTTCATTTCGAACTTTGCAGACAACTGAGATTTTAGATCAAAAATCATTAACTTACTATTGCCTATGAACAACATATCATCAACATAGAGAGCAATAATAAGAGCACGATCATTTTTAGCTTTGAAGTACACACAGTGATCAAATTTTGATCTTACAAATCCCAATGACAAAACAAACATGTCAAAATTCTGGTACCACATTCTAGGAGATTGTTTTAATCCATACATAAATTTTTTCAACTTGCAAACCAATTTTTCTTTACCTTTTTCCACAAAGTGCTCAGGCTGGAACATGTAAATTTCTTCTTCAAGGTCACCATGAAGAAATGTTGTCTTCACATCCATCTGTTCAATCTCTACGTCATACGTTGTTGCAAGTGACAAAAGAAATCTGATAGACGTCAGCTTAGCTACAAAAGAAAATATTTCTCCATAATCAATTCCCTCTACCTGAGAATATCCCTTCGCAACCAGCCTTGCCTTATACTTTTCCACACTGCCATCCAAACCTATTTTCTTTTTAAATACCCATTTGCAGCCAACAACTTTTCTGCCTTCAGGCAAGGGATCCAAACTTCAAGTAACATTCTTTTCTAATGATGTCATTTCTTCATTCATGGCTTCCAACCAAGAGTTTGAATCAGACATTCTAAATGCCTCTTTCATAGTTCTAGGCTCATCAATGCTAGAAATTAAAGCATAGGCACAAATAGAATCTAACAAAGAAAACCCATACCTATCAAGTTGCTTTCTTTCACGTGTTGACCTCCTCACAGGCTGAGGCTGAGGTTGATCTTCTTCTTCAGAACTCTCAGAACTACTTGAGCTCTCCTCAATTTCAGGTACATTTTGAATTTTCAATTCCTCTTTATCTAGTGTCAGAGGAATTTCAACTATATGCTTTTTATTTTCTAATTTTGTCTCTAACTACAGATCCAAAGTAGAAGGCTTCAGCTCATGAAAAATAACACTTCTATTGTATAGAACCTTCTCCGTATTAGGATTCCAAAGCTTGTATCCTTTTATGTCAGCACTATAACCAATAAAAATACATTTAACAACCTTATTTTCCAATTTAGACCTTTTTTCATTTGGCACATATGCATATGCCTCACAGCCAAAGACACGAATATGTCTCAGAGAGGGCTTCTTTCCAAACCATGCTTCCAAAGGTGTTTTCTCAACAAGAGCGGAATTCAAAGAATGGTTTATTAAATAACATTTTGTTGCAACTGCCTCAGCCCAAAACTTCTCCTCCAAGCCAACACTGCTTAGCATACTTCATGCTTTTTCCATCACTGTCATGTTGAACCTTTCAGCAACTCTATTTTTTTGCGGAGTGTAGGGTGTAGTTTTATGCATTTTAATCCCATGATCTTTACAGTATCTTTCAAACTCATCAGAACAAAACTCACCGCCATTGTCAGTCCTTAAAATTTTTATTTTTCTTCTAGTCTGATTTTCCACAAGGATTTTAAATTCCTTAAAATGACTGAACACTTCTGATTTACTTTTCAAAAAATAAAAAAATGCCCTTCTTGAATAATCATCAATGAACGAAACATAATATCTTGATTTAGAAAAAGAAGGAATATTTATTGGACCAAAAACATTAGAATGTATATAATCAAGTAAACTAGAAGATTTATGAGGACTAGAGTAAAATGAAACACGATGTTGTTTACCATATATACAATATTCACAAAATTTGAATTCAAGGTTACAATCATCAAGCCCCTCAACCAGGTTTTTATTTTTCAAGGTTTTTAAACCTTTTTCTCCAATGTGGCCAAGCCTATGATGTCATAGCATAGTCTTTTCTACTAGAAGTTTAACTTCCATAGAGTTTGCACTATCATGAACTTTTTCCTCCTTTCCTCCATGAGTAGCCTTCTGTGACTTTACAAAGACACTATTGCATTGAACAACAAGTGCATCAAGCTTATACAGAGTACCAATACGAGCACCCCTAGCTAGCACCATTGAGCCTTTAGTCATCTTGCAGCCATTTCCAGAGAATGAGACTTGCACTTCAACATCATTCAGCTTACTAACATAAAGTAAATTTTGAGCTAGACCTGGTATATGCTTACATCATTGATTCCCTTCACTCTTCCATTAGGAAACTGAATTCTGACTCTTCCACGACTAACTATTCCAGAGATGAATCGCTTGCCAAATACACCCTTCTACCATCGTATTTTTCATACTTAGTGAACCAGTCTCTATGAGATGTCATGTGGAAAGATACTCCAAAATCAATCAGCCAGACATCATCTGACGCCTGTGTAGCCAAGGCTGCAATGAAAGCGTTTGCATCACTCTGAGAAGAATCATTATCAGAAGAATACTTCTTCTTCTTCTTTTTCTCCTTTTTTCATTCCTTTCGGACATGACCAGATTGCCCACAATTCCAACACTTTACCTTGGACTGCTTACTAGGATACTTTGATCTCCCCTCTGATTTGGATTTGGACTTCTTGTCCTTCTTCTTGCCTTTTTCTTTCGATCTGCCTCTAACAGCAAGAGCCTTCATCATCTCAGAAGATTTTCTTCTCATCTCTTCTGATAACAAAGAAGCAACAATATCTTCCATCTTAAAAGAGGAAGTAGTACTCCCAATAGCCATCACCAAGTGATCCCAAGAATCTCGCAAAGAACATAACAATAGCATACAACAATCTTCTTCATCAATCTTCACACCCACAGATGCTAACTGAGTAATCAACATGTTGAAAGCATTCAAATGATCAGCAACAGACGCTCCTTCCTGCATTTTTAAAGAGTACAACTTCTTCCTCAAGAACAACTTATTTACCAAGGAGTTGCCCTGATATATAGCTCTGAGTCTTTTCCAAAAAGACGATGTTTTTTCTTCATGAAAATTTAGAAGAATAGAGTCTGCTAAACATAGCCTTATCAGCCCCTTTGATTTTCGATCTGCGAGGTCTCAATCCTCTTGCTTCATGCATGTAGGCTTCGTTCTAGACACAGCAAGCCAAAGATCACGATCAACCAACAAATCTTCTATTTTGAGTTTCCACAACTCAAAATTACTGCCATTGAATTGATCAATTTCTATCTTTCTTGATGTGCTTTCCATCTTAATCTATAATTCGAATTACCAGACTTCTACAAGACTCCCACTGAACAAAATTGACACACAAAACCCAACGTACCCACAAGGATAACACAACTGGCTAGGATATGATACCACTTGTAAGGAAAGCTTAGGTGTGGAACAAACTCTCCTAACGCCAAAACCTCAAGGAAGAATGCAAAGGTGACTTTAAATTTTTTCAATTACAGTTCAATTAGATACACTTGAAAACAATAACAAAAAAGAGAAATAAAGACATACACAATTGGACACCATATTTACGTGGGAAAAACCTTACGGGAGAAAAACCCACCACACCAAGAAAAGCCTTTTTTTATTACAGTAAGGAAAATTACATACAAAGATTAGACTTAACTTTCTGATGTCAATTTACAGCAGCAACATTCATTGATCAATCTTGTACTGAACATTAATCTCACAATTCTCTCAGACGTATACAATGAACCCATTCAGATCAATCTGTGTTCAATCGAGCAACTCTATCATTTTTACACACTAATCATCATTATATGTTACAGAGCATAATCCATTCTCTCACTGTTTGTTGATCTTCCACACAAGAACGGTCGCAACAATCCAACTGCCAACGGTTCTCCTTCTGCTTCTCTCATTGGCTCATAACACACCACGTAGGATAGACGTTCGGTCAAAAATTTCAACTGTATCGCATGTCGGTGAGACATTAGACCGTGTCTCCCCGATGCAAAAATGCTCAATCACATAGCTATCAACAAGACCAAAGGTATCGGTAACACCCTAAGAAGTCAAACCGATAACAAATCAAGTCTCCCCGATATCACAAGAAAACCAACTGTCCATTGGCAAGAGTCCAAGAGATTTCATCGACAGTTAATGTCACTCTGATATGTCCATCGGCAAGACCAGTACCATCGGCAAAACATCTCACCGATGTCCATTGCAGAACAATCGGCAAGACCATCGCTGTCGCTAATACTTCACATCGATGTCCATCTCGTGCAGATCTATTGACAAGAGTTTCGCTATCGCTAAGAGTTCACAGCGAACAAAAATCCATCGGCGAGATATCCTCTATTGGCAAGAGTTCACACCGATCACAGAACAGTCGGAGAGACCAACACTATCGACAAGAGTTCTCACTGAACACAGACCTGTCGGTGAGAGGAAAGCCATCGGCAAGAGTTATCACTGAAGTCACCAGCCTATCGGCGAGAGAAACATCCATCGACAAGAGTTCTCACCGAAGGTATACCTATTGGTGAGACCTCCACTGTCGCTTAGACTCTTATCGAGCCTTCATGTCACCCCGATGACATTCATATGTAAAACCATCGGTGAGTCATACTCTGTCGAAATGAGTCACTTTGAAGGTTCACGTCTCTTCCCGATGCCACTCGTCGCCAAGAGTCTCCCCGATGATCACCAGGAGTCAACCCTCGGCAAGAGGTCTGCCCGGACGGAAAGAGATAGGAATTTTCATAGCGATAGCCATGTCTTGCTGATGACTCCCGTCGGCAAAATAGAACCAAAGTCTCAGCGACTTTGATCTTTTGAACACAGCTGCTAGTTGGTAAGACATTCTGAGGGTCTCACCGATTTTTCTCTTTCAGGAGTTTCATGTCAGTAAGCTTGAGGCACATTTTCCAACATCAACTGATCCAAGATGTCAAAGATTATTTCTTCCTTCTCTTCCTTTTGTTTAACAACTTCTAACCTTTGAGGAAATGGTGGATCTTGATTAGTTTGTTGAACTGGTTTAGGATTTCTAGGCACACTAGGTTGAATGGGGACATTCATAGGTTCCTCTTCTTCCACAACAAGCTCGATGATAATAGGAGTGGAAGGAGCTGGAAAAGTAGTTCCTGAATGCAAGTGGATATCACTCACACTCACAACATATGCAAGAAATTGATTAGGGTCTACAGAATAATTGGCTATTGTTGTTGATGTTGTTTGTTATTTGGGTTAGGTGTGGGCTAAGCTGGTAACTGAATAGGTCTAGGTGTGCTTGAACTTGAGCTAGTAGAAGGAGGAATTATAGCAGGTTGTTGGGGTTGTGAAGGTGGTTGCATGTAACTAGTTGTTTGGTTTGGCCATTGCTATCCTCCCCTCCATTGGGATGTTTGTTGCCAGTTTCCTGGATGTGGCTGCCAATTTCCCTGAAACTATTGCCAATTCCCCTAAGGTTGTTGCCACTGGGTGGAGATTTTTGGTGATTGAGTCAGGTATTTGGAGGGTTATTCCAAGGCTAAGGTGGATATCCTCCATAGTTGGAAGGATATAGGGGTTCCCGTTGGTTACCAAATGCATAAGAATTGAAATATGGCCCAACAAAAGATAATGGATCTGGTGGCATACCTTGTCTTGGAGCCCATGGCCTCCTTTGTGCAATGTAGTAGACTTGATCATCATCACCTTGGATTGGCTTGAACTCAGGTGGAATATGCTTGTTGTCAATATTAGCTACTATTTTGCTTATGCGATCCTTCTTTTATCTACAATGAGGGTAGTATTCTGCCAGCATTGCCTCAGCCTCATGTTTCTGCTTTGCTTGAAGTGTATCCAACTGAGTAGCCAATTTTTTTATGATGTCTTGCTTGAAGTATGCTAACAAGTGAGTAATCTCCATCCTTGAAACTCCATTGGTGGATGATTTACCCATAGAGGATTGGTAGCCTTTTCCCTTCTTTGAAGTTGCCTTGGAATAGTTCTAACATTTCTTCTTAATATCATCCCAAGGAACTTGGGTGATAACTCCTCCCATTAGGTCCAAAGCATTAGTGTAGCTCTCAGTGATCCCTCTAAGGAAGAGGAGCTTTTGAGACTCCTCATTGAGTGTATGATATGGAGATTTCTACAGACAAAACAAAAATCTTGAAATGTAATCCTCCAAACTCTCATCTTCCTTCTATTGCATCTTAAAGATGTCATCTCCTCTCATGTCACTGCCCTTGCAATATTATTTTTACTTCTCAAGAAACTTTGTTTTCATATCATTCCAATTTTCCACAGTATTCCTACCTAAGTTCATAAACCATCTTAATGCAGCTTCTTTCAAGATGGTAGGAAACAACTTAAGCCTATGAGCATCAGTGGTGTAGTCATAGCTTCTACAGAGGATATATCAAACTCAAACAGGAAAGTGTCAAGGTCTTCTATGACAAGTCCATAGAACTTAGGAAGGACTGAAGCAGGGATGTTCTTGAGGTTATAAACTTCATTCTAATGAGTAATAGGAAATGGAAAAGATGGTTGGTTGGGTCTATTTCTATGTCTATTCTCATTATTCTCATCACCCATGGTTGCTTTATGAAGTTCCAAAGAAAAGGGATTCTCAATCAGATTTTGGTCTTTAGAGGAAGTGTCAGAACTGGCTAGATTGGGAAATTCATCAACAAAAGGGTGTGCTTCTTCTTCTTTGTCTCTTGGCAGATTTTGATGCTTAACTAGCTAGAATGGATCAGGGTCATTAGGAAGGAATCTCCCATGAGCATTTCTCCTCCTTCCTCTATGCATGCAATATCAACTCAATATTAGCCAGCTCACATAAAGAATTGGTGAAAGAATGGCGAGTCATTACTTTCCTAAATGAGGGATATACTAAGAGAAAACTTCATAAATACTACAACAAGAAAGAAACTATCAATGACTCCAAAGAACTTCCTAGTTTGATACCATCCCTGACAATGGCGCAAAAAATGTTGGCCTCCCGTAATGGTTTAATAACTAAACCTTTAGGGTTGTAACTTAGAGATTGAACATTTGCACTGAGTAGCTATATCACTCATCATGAAGGTGCATTTCATTTATCAACCCAGGGATGTAAACTTGAAATGGGTCAGCAGTATATGTGCACTAGGACTCTACTACAATCATCCATGAACTAGGAAAGAAACAATGTTGGAAATAAAGTTTTGAAAGGAAATCAACTTAAACACTGAACATAAATCAACATATGAACTGAGCATTAACAACCATACTGGAAATGAAAGATGGAAATAAAAAATTCAACAAACAGACAGGGAACTACTCTATCTGCCTTGGCTGCAGGAACAAACAAAGAATGAAATTTCAGTGGTTGCAGGAATAGACAGTTGTTGAAATTGAAACTAACTATGTGAACCCAAGCCTAGGTACCTGCAAGACAAAGACAATAAACACCTTAAGTTAGATTTTTCAAGCATAAACAAGGATTCCCCATGAGATTCATTAACATAGCTCAAATTAGGAATAAAATAAGGGTGATCCCATAATAGTGGTTTACAATTTTTGGCCAAACTGGAAACTAAAATTATTATTTTTAACTAAATCTTCACATTCGGGCACCTATAGCGGCTAAACTGTGAGGAATTTGAAGATGGTGCAAACTAGAGTCTCATCAAATTTTGTCTGTAGATTCTAAAAATATTTTTTTCAAAATTTTGGAATCAAATTGCACTTCTTTCCATCTCCCATGAAAATTGATTTTTCAAAAACAACATTTTTAAAAAGTGACACACACCGTGATAAGGCATAATTTTTTTTTCATGAAGGATAAAATTCTAATTCTTTCAAATTTAGATTTGTAACTCTGATATCTAGTGCTTCCACTTGGTTAGATAGTTTTTTATTAAATATTTTTTCCTTAATCAAGTTTCAAAGTCAAATAAATTACAATTCAGACAAGCGATCGTATAACGCTTAACTTTTTTGTATATGTCAAAATTTAATTTTTTTTTTGATCGAGGACTTCAATATCTAGTGCACTCATATTTTTCAATTTTTTTTTGATAATCTTCTATTTTTCCACATGTGAAGAACAAAGAAATTCATTTTCGATGAAAAACCTATGTTTAATAAAACTTAAAAAACAAATACATAACAAAACCAAAACATATTAAAATTATATTCATTGGATAGCTTGTTCTGAGGAATACCATAATCATTTGAAATAAATTTTAAATGAATTTATTTGATCCCCCAAAATCTAAATCAAAAGTGATTTTTTTTATCAACATTTTGATAGGTGTAAAGGAGACGCATTTATAGGTATGGTTTAAAACTAGCGAGGTTCTATCCAAGGGGGTTTGATCTAAGGTGATTTAATCAAACCCTCTTCAATTGGAATCCTTAAAATGAAACTTTTTAAGGCTTAAATCATTATATTTTTTAAAAATATGTGATTTCAGCTAAAATTCGTTCCTCTCAAGAATTGTAAACCACTATTATGACAGCACCCATAATGAACACAAAGTAAATCACAAAATAAATATTGAATCCTAATTAAGCAAGAAAACTCTTAATCCCATGGGGGAATTGGTGCCAATTTGATGTGAAAATTGGATCTTTCCCAATTCCTATGATGCAAGATTCGAATGTTGAAGAGATTGTTGATCCACTTTTAATGAAAAGATGAGAACTCCAAGCCAAATCTGCAAAAATCCTAGCTAAGAATTCAAATGATGGATGACAATGAGTAAGTATTTTAGCATGGTAACTTTACTTGAATTGTGGATGATAAAATGAGGAGAGAAGCTCTTCATTTAAAGGATTTCAAGATGGATGAATGTCCAAATTTGAGCAATGTGGGACTAACATTCATCCAATGATATGGTGCCACTTGTCAAGCTATGAATGGGTGAAGGATGTGCAAGATTTGAGGAATGTGCCAATAAATGCCTAAATTTAAAATTCAAATTTGTTGAAACGACATGTAAGAGGGAAGGGAAAATGCAATAAATGCCACTTGGCTCAAGGCAAAGGACATGTAAGATGAAGTTATTGCCTTGTTGGATGTACATGTTGACTTGGAATTTTTTGAATTCAAATTGAGAGAATATTCCAAAAAGATGCCTTGTGAGGAAAATAGGGATTTAATAAATGAATTAAATCTATTTTCATGTGCAACTTGCATTATCTAGAGGATGTGACATGAGATTAGATTAAATTAATCAAGGGTTAATTAATTTAATGGGAGATTTGATGATGTGACTTATTTGACTTAGATTTATGGATTTATTTAAATCAAATAAGAGAGGAATATGATAAGAGGCTAATTAAATAAAGATTTTGATTTATTTAATTAAAAGGGATGGTGTTAGATTAAATCCAATAAGGTTTTAATTTATTTAATTTAATGGATAGTTTTTAGAGATTTAATCAAATAAATTGATTATTTAATTAAATAGAGATAATTAGATTGAATGGATTGATTTAATTAACAAAAGAGATGACCTTAATTAGATAAAATGATTTATTTAATTAAAGGACGAATATTGATGAATTTAATCAGATAGGGGAATTTGATTAAACGGTTAGACCGAGGGATGATTTAGGAAGAAACAATGTTAGTAAGTCAAAATTAGGTGCACGATGTCAATCAGTACATTTTCGATGTCTACACTAACTACTGAACATAAAATAAATTTTAAACTAATAGGTGGAATTCTCACCAAGTGGGCCGCCTTGGGTGAGTCTCCCTTACACTAACTCAAATGCAACAACTCAGAATGTCATATTATTTCTTGAAAGTATAAGTACAACATCTCAGTAATAGAACTGTAAAACTGAAAAATGCGAGTACAAACTCAGAATATCCAAACATATCAAAAGGAGCATCTGACCATTATTTATAGGGAGAAAACTATTGGCTAACCCTAACTACCTAGCTAAGTGTTTGATAGATGAAAAATCAGGCAAAAATCACCATATTTAGGGAAACGACCTCTAAAGGAATGGATGGCCAGGATTGCATCTAGGGAAGGAGATCAATTGATAGGGTGAGTTGAGAAATCAAAATCCATCACATGAGGACATGTGGCAGGTGAAGTGGACAAAGAATGGTGATGTGGGGATGAGGTGGAAAAGGTAAGTCTTGTCCCATCTACCCACATTATGGGATGATGTGACAATAGAAGAATTTTAAATTCTTCTAAAATCTCCCTTGGTTTTGGAGATTTGACCTTGGGAGTGAGGGAAGGAATTTTAAATTAGTCTTTTATTCCTCCAAAGGTGTTGGAAAAATAAAGTGGAATTAAAAATTCCACCTAGGATGCATGGGGAAAATAAAAAAGAATTTTAAATTCCTTGGGGGTAGAGATAGCTTCTCCAAAAGGAGAAAGCTTTAATGAGGGAGTTGACTAGGGTACATGCCATAAATGGCATTAGGTGAGATTAAGGGATAATTAGGCATGATTTAAGGTTGTGCAAATTATTAGGAGGGATAATAATGGATTAGAAGCAAGTGGCAAAGTATGGAGCCAGATGTGACCCTAATTATGATTAGGGATGTGCACATCATAATCACAGATTAATCAAACTAATATGGATTAAGAGAGGATTATGGAGGATGGGACAAGGAAATTAGTTTAAAATTTGATTTTAATTTATTTGGGAAAAGTGACTAAATTAAATAAATTGGGTTGGCTCTACAATTCAATAATGATAACATTTTTCTGTGTGCTTTAAGGAGAAATCAATGATCTATTTGCTCTCTAATGGAGCTGGAAATTAAGGAAAAATACTTTGCTTTGGAATTTCTCTGTGCGTATGTTCCACCCCCTCCAAACAATGGTGTTCAGCTGGACTTGCAGCTTAGAGTCAATTCTCCCGCTCGTGGTCAGATACATGCTAAAAATTCACCAACTCGCATGGTCAGTTTTATGTTCAAAATACTCTTCATTAGCCTTCTAACAGAGTTCCGGTGAATACAGCTATGGATAATTCGAGGTCTGTCTCTCATTTGAAATTCCACAAAGCTCCTATTTGAAGCAGAAGGATTTTTGAGAGAGGTCTACAACTAGCAAAGGGTTTAGAATTGCAGGATAAAAAATTAGTTAATGGGAAGACAATGAAAATGTAAAAACATTTTTGTCAGTTTTGTTTAAAAATGTGGGATACTTTTTGAATATTGTAAGGTATTTAATTAATTAATCAAACACCTTAGGGGACATTAGGACTAGGATGAATATTAACTAAATAATAAATTATTTAATTAATATGGTTCAAGGATACGGAATAGAAGAATATAAGGGTGAATTTGACCATATGGGGGTGGTCAAATTTAGGTGTCTACAGCAACCAACAGGTTTTCGTCCTTCAAAAGATCTGATGTATCATTCTTTTTCAAAGATGTCATTTCTTCATCCATAACAATCTTCTAGGATTATACATCATTCATACCTAATGCCTCTTCTGTAGATTTGGGTTCATCCATGTTATTATTCAAAGCAAAAAAACATCTCCAATCATTAGGTGTATACCTTTCAGATGGTTGTCTATGCCTTGTAGACCTGCGAACAAGTTGAGTTGGAGTTTCTTCCTCTTCTAAATATTCAAAGCTAGATGAGCTCTCCTCAACTTCTTGTCTATCCATGGGTCTTGATTCAACTTTCTCAGGTGTAGAAGGAAATTGAATCACATATTCCTATTTACTTTGTTTTGGATGGAATGTAACAAAAGAAGGCTTAGTTTCTCTAAAAATAACACTTCTACTATATATTACCTTTTGTGCAACATGTTCCCATAGCTTGTATCCTTTCACACCATAACTATATATGATGCAAAAACATTTCAGAGCCTTGTTCTCCAACTTTGTTCGCTTCTCCTTTTGCATATGTGCATATGTCTCACAACCAAAAACTCTAAGATGTCTTAATGAAGGCTTGTGACCCGACCATGCCTCTATAGGTGTCTTATCAATAAGAACTAATGTAGGAGGCCTATTAATTAGATAACAAATAGTGGCAACAACTTCAACCCAAAACCTTTGTTCTAGGCCAACACCACTTAACATACTCTTAGCCTTCTCCATCAGTGTCTTGTTCATTCTTTCCACAACTCCTTTCTATTGTGGAGAATATGGAGTTGTCTTTTGTCTATGAATACCGTAATATTTACAGAATCTATCAAATTAATTAGAGAAAAATTCACCACCATTATTAGTCCTCAAACATTTTATTTTCTTTCTAGTCTTTAACTCAACCATTGCTTTAAATTCTTTAAATCAACTGAAAACTTCAAATTTACTCTTTAGAAAATATACCCATGTCCTACTATAATCATCAATAAATGAAACATAATGTGTGGATTTACTAATCGAAGGAACATCTACAAGACCAAACACATCCGAATGAATAAGATCCAATACACCAAAATATTTATGAGAACTCAAGTAAAATTGAACGCAATTTTGTTTTCCATAAATGCAATGATCATAGAAATCAAATTCAAGATTACAATAAAAAAAACCTTCAACAAGGTTTTTATTTTTCAAGTTTCTTAGACCCTTTCTCCAATGTGTCCAAGTCTTTCGTGCCATAACATAGTTTTCTCCGTAGTTAACTTTGTTTCAGAAGAAAGAGAACCCTTGGGTACCCAAAAGCCATGACCATCTACTGAAAGTGAAACCCTTACTTCTTCCACATACTTGTTTTTTATATAAGTATTATTACACTCAATAGTGTATGCATCAAGCCTATACAATGTGCCATATCTAACACATCTAGCAATCACCATCACACCTCTAACCAACTTACATCTTGCATCAGAAAATACTATTTGCACACCCGTATCTATTAGTTTGTTTATAGATAACAGATTCATGCTAATCCAGGGATATGCAACACACCATTAATCCTTTTTATTCTACCATTAGGAAACCTAATTTTAATTTTACCATGACCAACAATGTCTAAATGTGAATCATCACCCAAGTACACCTTACCTCCATCAAATTATTCATATTTAGAAAACCAATATTTATTAAAGTTCATATGAAAAGATGCACCTAAGTCAATTAACCATGCATCATTACCTACACAAGTTTCCAAAGCTGCAATGAATGTGTCGCCATCTTCCTTCTCAGACTCAGAATCATAATCAAATTTCTTCTTTTTCTTCTTCTTTTCTTCTTTACATTCCTAACGAACATGTCCAAGCTTACCGCAATTCCAACAAATAACTTTGGACTTTAGATGAGATATAGATCTCCCCCCAAACCTTGATTTTTCACGCTACTCATTTTTCTTGCCTTTTTCCTTAGGTCTTCCACAAAAATTTAAGGCCTCCTTAACAGTGATGGATACCTTCCTCCCCATCTTTTCAGAAAGAAAAGAACCCACCACATCCTTAGTCTTCAAAATAATACTACTCCCAATAGCCATCATAAGAGAATCCCACGAATTAGGCAAATAACAAAGCAAGATCTGGCATTTCTCTTCCTCATCCATTTTGTGGACATCTATTTTGGTACCCACAATTCTCTAACACTTCTAGGGGTTTTCACCTAAAAGGAGAGAGGTGGGCCAAAATGTGTAATGTCCCCACTCAAAACTAATGAAAATATGAATGAAATATGCCTAAATGCAACGTCTAAATGCAATAAATTGATAAAATATATTGATTATTAATATAAAATCTAAGAAATGCAAGTTGTTTGAAAACACAAATTGATATGCAAAATGACCTAAGAATGCAAACAAACAATAACATAAATGAAAGAGATTGGAGAGGTGCACCTGGAAACTGGAATGTGATGGAGAGAAGCTTTGGAATCCTAAAAAAATTATTGTTGAAACCAACTGGGACACTTACGCCAAGCTGGGTGACTTAGTCCTATTTCGAGGAGATTCTACTAGAACAGGTTTCAGCCAAATAGGTATCCACAAATGCAAAAATCACTTTTCAAGCCTAGTAGTGGGACTAATTCGCCATTGATGGTGACTTAGTCCACCTTCAACTTTTAGGAATTTCAGGACAAGAATTTGTAGCTCTCGGTCTGCACTTCTCTTCTTGACATGTGTTTAGATCTGAAAGTGCAGAAATTGGGTTGAAAGAGGTCTCCAAGCTTCACTCAGGGTTTTGTTGACCTAAATGACTGATGGATTGACAACACCTTTTAACACCTTTCTCTTTGACAAATCTTCATACAAGACCTACAAAACACACATGCAAAGAGGGGAAAAAGGATTAAGAGTTAGAGAATAGGGGTTTTCCTTGGTCAAACCCCAATTTGGTAATCAAACCCTTGATAATGAAATGAAATAAAGAGAGAATAATGAATGAACAACATGCAATGCTACAACTCACCAAACCCTTGATGTAGAAATCTAAAAATATGCAAGTAGATGCTCCAATGAAGACTTGATAATGCCTAGAATGCTTGAGAATTATGAATGATTGTATGCTAATGTATGAATGTATGTATTAGACTAATGGGGGTGAAAATGAGAGGAAAACCCTTTATTTATACTTGATTTTACAAGATTTTCCAAAAATAACACATCACAGGCCGACCTCAAGGTAAGAGAA
Organism: Sequoia sempervirens; assembly: GCA_007258455.2. Lineage (NCBI taxonomy): Eukaryota > Viridiplantae > Streptophyta > Pinopsida > Cupressales > Cupressaceae > Sequoia > Sequoia sempervirens. The sequence goes on from VDFB02121304.1 coordinate 97,878, forward strand.
TAATATTCTGGCAGAAATTTAAAATAATTTTGATTTTTGTGCCCAGTGGGACTAAGTCACCTCAGGTGGCGACTTGGTCCCACTAGGGCAATTTTACTAGGTGTCAAGAATTAAACTGTATTTAATGATGTTTAATGATATTATTCTCCAAAACAAACTTAAGTAAGGTCAGAAAGTGTATTAAGGGGTCATTTAAACATAAGAAAGGGTCAAATTAGTGATGCCAAGCCTAGAAAAGCATGAAAATTTATTACAACACTTTACAATACTTTGAAATAAGGCTTGGTAAGTGGTAAAAAGAAGTTATTTAAGTGAATTATAGTGAAAAGGTCCTAGAAAAGTGTGAAAGTGGGTTACAACACTTCACAACACTTTTACAAGACATCATAGAATTTTGAATGATTCACAAAGGTCCAAGACCTAATGTGAATGTGTTAACCACATTACAACATTAAATGTAGGCAAAATCAAGCCAAAATCCATAAAGGAGACTCAAATGAGCGTAAAAATGTATAAGTATACATTTTTTGGCGACACATTTAGCCCCCATTTTAGTGAGAGGATGAACTTGCTTCAAACTCACACTAAAGTAGCCAAACATGCATATAGAGAGGGATCCAAATGCACCCATGTTGGCAAGATGAGACAACAACAATCAAGAGGGGTGATCAAGATCCCATGGCAAACCAAACATTAGCACAAAGGAGCACACATGAAAATGATGAAAAGGAATGAAAGAGAGAAAAGGAGAAAGAAAAGAGAGTCAGATCAAGCTTCGATCGTTTGTCCATCCCATTGTGGATCAGATCTAGGTTGTTTGTCCGAAAAAATAAATGTATACTCACTTTGAGGTGACAAAACTCATGGCTGTCTGTCGGGTGAGAAGGCCGAAAAGGTGAGAAACATACACTCATGGTTGGTATGCACTCACACACACGTAGGTGGCTATGGGAAAATTCATGCCTCGAAATGAGCTTCCTGCTCAACCATACCAAAGTTATACCTCCTGATAACTTTAATAAGGTGCCACAAAAGAAAATGGCATTTCGAGCTTCATGAGACAAGCAAAACTTTGTATGCTTGGACCTCATGAACAAACACGATGGCACCACAAGTATGCAAGTTGTGTTATGTAAGGTGTCCATATAAAAAATTCAAAATGCAACATGCAAAGGATGTTTAAAGGAGTCTTGCTTGGTTCATATGAGGTCTATAACTTAGGGAACATTGTGTTTAATGTCTCCAAGAGAGGACCAATCAAATAATAGAAAATTCACAACTTAGGAGATGCAATGCATCGAATCAAGCCATTAAGAGGAATGTAATATGCTAAGATAGGTCACACTCATGAAGAAAACTACACCCAATGTCATCCACAAAGCAACAAACGCATCATATGAAGTAAGAAGGTTGCACTAAGAACCAAGAAAAGGAAAATTGCAAAATAATAATGCAAAATGTATGCCCCCACTTTAAAGGAATTGCTACACATTGTTCTGCGAGCAATTACTTTAAAGTAGAAAATGAAAAATTCAAACAAGAAAGAAAACATGAGAGCCAACGTGGAAAGCCCCTATGCAAAGTCATATGTTTCTGAGTAAGGCTACGTCATGTGAGAAAAAAAGGAAAAAGAGAAAAGGAAGGGGTTGCCCCCAAAATTAAAACACTAAATACATAAGGGATCTATGGATTTGGGGTCAGTATGTTCTTTGCTGCAATGTTTTGTAAAGAGTTGTAAGAATGACACAAAGAGAGCGAAAACAAAGAAAAAGATCCATTTGGGTCAATATGGAAGAGACATAGGATTTCTCGACGCTTTGCATCATCCCCAAAAGGAAAACAAAAGCAAAATAAAAATGAAAAGGGAAAAAGAAAAAGGGAAAAAACTTTGGGTCAACATGAAAGAGACATTTCGATCTCAATGCCTTGCGTTATCCCCAAAAGGAAAAACACAAGAAAAGAAAAAGGAAAAAAAGAAAAGGGGCCTTTTGGGTCAACATGAAAGAGACATTTCAGTCTCAATGCCTTGTGTCATCCCCAAAGGAAAACACAAGAAAAATAAAAAGGAGAAAAATAAAAGGGGCCTTTTGGGTCAACATGAAAGAGACATTTCGGTCTCAATGCCTTGCGTCATCCCCAAAAGGAAAACACAAGAAAAATAAAATGGCAAAAAAAAAGGGGCCTTTTGGGTCAACATGAAAGAGACATTTTGGTCTCAATGCCTTGCATCATCCCCAAAAGGAAAACACAAGACAAAGACAAAAGAAAAAGGAAAAAGCGATGCACGACATATAGAAGAATGAAGGTACAAATAGAGGAATGTCACAAAGAGAAAGAGAACATCAAACAAAACAATATGGGGGAACACGTTATGCACATACAAACACACAAAAGAAAAAGAAAAATGTAAAAAACTAGTAAGGCAAATGTGAGTCATTTTTCAAGCAAGTCATCTACCTCCTAGTCATGTTCATGATATGTCGAGAGTGGGTAACTAGCCAAAGGGATAAGGGAAAGTTTTGAACTACAGGAAGTACCAGGTTCTACACTCTTTGTAGGAGATTTATCATTTAAGCTTATGGAAGAGGAAAATAATGTATTCAGATCATTATGCACCTCTTCATCTATTTTAGCAATCTCATCATTGTCATCCAGATTAATCACAATAGGAGGATAAATGATAATGTTCGATAACGGGTGTACCTCTTATTGTGGTTGTTGTATTAGATTATTTTGTTGTGATTGGGGAGGAGGGTCGTCATGCATTGTGTCTATCAAGTGTGGATTTTTATTTTCTTTGTTTTCTTCATCTTGTAACTTGCGAGCAAGGGAACGACGTCTACGCCTACGCTCCCTAGCTCCTCTATTTCTTTTGGTTTTATTGTCGAGCTATGTTTGTGAAGGAGCAGGTTGATCAACCATAGGTTTTTTTTCTTCCCTAAGGGGACGAACAAAAGGAACCATGGAAGGTTTTTCATCCACTTTCTCCTTTTCTTTGTAAACTTGTTTTATACGAGGAGGCATGATGTAGTTATTATCATTGTCTCTTGGTTGTTTGGACAATGTCAAGGAGGTTTCAAGTGTTGGTTGAGTTTTATGGGTTGGTTCTTGTTCAGGTTGGAGCATTGTTTCATCTAGGATAGGAGTGTCATAAGCAAACGGGGACATGTTGTGGAGAGACAATTCTGCTATTTTCTTTGCTTTAATTTTTTGGTAAGCAATGAAAAAGAAGTCCTTGCGAGGCGTTATAGGTTCCATGGGCTCAGGCCAAAAGGATTCTAAGGAAAATTTTCCTTTAGAAGACAAAGGGTTAAAGCCGCTATGGTGAACAGTGAATATTTCATTGTCAAAGGGAAACTTTAAACATTTGTGTATGACTAAAGGGACAACTTTCATTGAGAGAAGCCATGGATGGCCTAGCCACAAATGAAACTGGTCTAACTGTGGGATGATGGAGAATGTGACATCCAATGTTTTTGGTCCTATTTGTAATGGAAGGACGATCGATCCTATCATAGGGCAATCCAAACTATTGTGTTTTTTTATCCATGCTCTCGGTTTATCATAATCATCTTGATAAAGATCATGTAATACCAAAAATTCCTCAGCGATCACATTCTCTCCACAGGCGGGATCTATGAGTATCACATTAGTGGGCTTATCATAAATATGGTTGGCTATGTAAAGGGGACCATCGAGGAGATTGTAAAGCATGTCCTTAGAGGAGAAAGTAATATCAACAAAATTCTTAGGTTGGCCCTTACGAGGGATAACGTCTATCGCACCTACCATTTCATCCATAGGATTAATAGTGGTAATATTTGGAATGGGATGAGGATGTTCAACATCTGTATGAACATTCATCACATCATTCTTTGGAGTTTCACTAGCTTTGAAAAATGAAACATTATGTTTGGGCATTAGATCAGTGAAAATTTGCAAATTTTGATTTGGAGCGGAAACAGACTTATTGCCTTGATCATTAACACTTGCACAAGGTGTTTAAGACACTTACAATTTTTTGTGTCATGTCCATTTTGTATATGATAATGGCAATAAGCATTGGATTTAAAGTTTGGAGGTAAAGGCTTAGTGGGATCGGGTGCTTTAATGGCAGGTAAGGTAATCATTTGTTGTAAAAGTTGGGACATTGTGTTGTGGAGGGTTTCTGGTAAAGGTGTAAACTGTCTTTTCGGATGTCCATAACTATAAGGTATCATGGCTTTAACAGCTACTACTTGGTTGTTGATGGGTTAAGTTGGTTGTTGAGGGGGATTGAACTGTAAGAACCCTTTTTTTGCTTTCTAAATGGTTGTGAATTGTTTGGATTGGTATGTTCATATTTCTCAGTTCGGTTAGAAGTGGACTTTGCATCATGACTACTAACTAAATTGTGATAATTGCAAAGGGAGGTACACAAGTGCATAAAGGAGGGAAATTTCATCATGGTGAGTTTATCCTGAAGTTTAGTTTGCAATTTTTCTATAAAAATCTTTTGAAGGTGTGAATCAGGAATCTTGACATTGATTTGAGAATAAAGCGATTGATAGCGTGAGATAAAATCAGTTATCTTTTCTTCTTCATGTTGCTTGCATCACATCAAATCAGCCAAGGTCTTCTTTGGATTAATAATATGCACTTAGAAATGATTTATAAATGCATCAACTAGTTCATTGAATGAATGAATTGAATTGTTCAGTAAAGATGAGAACTATTCCAAGGCAGTGTCTTTTAAAGTCCTAGGAAACAGTTTTTCTAGCAGTTTATCATCAAGGACAAAGTCACTACATAAGGCGGTGTAAGCATTAACATGGTTAGAAGGATCTCCCTTCCCTCCATATTTCTCAAATCTAGGCATCTCTATTCTTTGTGCAATTGGTGTTCACGATATTTCTAAAGATTATGGGTTTCTTCGAACATAATAGGTGGGTGGTCCATTCTAATTTTGGTTTATGGTGGATATTTGTTTTTGAATGGAGGAGATAGCTTGGAAAAGTTGTGTTATGAGAGGGTCAGTGTAAGTGGTATGAGGTGGAAGGGAAAGTGGTGATGGAGTGTATGTAGTGGTAGGGCAAGTGAAGGGAATGCTTATAGATGGTATGGCGGAAGAGGATAAAACATGTGATGCCACATAGGAATTAGGAATGCTAGCAGGAATAGTTGAGGAAGGAATCACATTACTAACTTGTTGTATTGTTGTTGTGACTTGAGGAGTGGTATAGGTAGGTATGGATGCTACTGTTGAGGGAGGAGGGGTGTGACGTCCTCCTTGGCTAACCACAGTGTTTGCTGGTTAAGAAACACTAGAGGTGGAAGGAACATGTTTTTGGTATATCTCAACTATTTGTTTCATAACGTTTAGGCCTTCTTCACTTTCAAGCATGTGATGGATATTTTATATTGTTGGAATGGTAGTGGTTGAAATTTTTTCAAGACACACTTGATATTGAAGATGTGTTAAGTCCTCATGAATGTTAATGATTTTGTCTTACGGGATGTGATCATTTTGTGTGTCAACTTGCATGTTGTTGGAAGGCAAAGAGTTGCTAAAGGTAGGATCCATGCCTAGTGTACTAGTTGCAATACTAGGAGTGGAAGCTTTAGATAACCCAAGATCCACAACGAGTGTATTATCGTGGGATAACATGAGTCTGGAACTTCTTCTCACTAAGGTATTAGCAATTGGACACCAAACACTCATGCAAAGGTTTCTAAGTGCGGGTGAATGCAAATGTAATGTAAACTAAGAACAATAAAATGCTAATAACTACGATTTTGGAAACTGTAACAGAAATGCAATAACAGAAAACAGAAATGTAGAAAATGCTCAAAAAATGACAGAAATTACAGTGTAGAATGTGCAAGAGGACTAAGTTGCCCAGTGTGGCGAATTAGTCCCAGTAGTGATTTTTTTGAAATTTTTCAGAAATTTTAAATGTATTTTTATGATTTTTAAATTTGCAAATGTAGATACAGTATGAAAATACATAATTTTTAGAATTTTTAATGAAATGCAATGCAAAAATGTAAGCTATATGAGCTTTTCACTAATGCAATTTTTAAAACCTTGGGATGCAAATTAAACAATGCAAAACCTAATGCAATATTGATGCAATTTATGTGTAGGATGTAAATGCACTTAAAATCAAAAGTAAAATGTTCTCAAATCGGGTTCACCAAAATGTGGACACCGTTTTTGGTACCCACAATTCTCTAACACTTCTAGGGTTTTTCACTTAAAAGGAGAGAGGTAGGCCAAAATGTGTAATGTACCCACTCAAAACTAATGCAAATATGAATGAAATATGCCTAAATGCAATAAAATGATAAAAGATATTGATTATTAATGTAAAACCTAAGAAATGTAAGTTGTTTGAAAACACATTGTGATATGCAAAATGACCTAAGAATGCAAACAAACAATAACATAAATGAAAGGGATTGGAGAGGTGCACCTGGAAACTGGAATGTGATGTAGAGAGGCTTTGGAATCCTATAGAATTTGTTGTTGAAGCCAACTAGGACACTTACACCAAGTTGGGCAACTTAGTCCTATTTTGGGGAGATTCTGTAGGAATAGGTTTCAGCCAAATAGGTATCGAGAAATGCAGAAATCACTTTTCAGGCCTAGCAGTGGGAATAATTTGCCACTGAAGGCGACTTAGTCCACCTTCAAATTTTGGGAATTTGGGGACAAGAATCTGTAGCTCTCGGTTTGTACTTCTCTTCTTGACAAGTGTCCAAATTTGAAATTGCAGAAATCGGGTTGAAAGAGGTCTCCAAGCTTCACTTAGAGTTTTGTTGACTTGAATGACTTTGATAGATTGACAACACCTTTTAACACCTTTCTCTTTGACAAATCTACATACAAGACCTACAAAAGATACATGCAAAGAGGGGGAAAAGGATTAAGGGTTAGAGAATAAGGGTTTGCTTTGGTCAGACCCCAATTTGGTAATCAAACCCTTGATAATGAAATGAAATAAAGAGAGAATGATGAATGAACAACATGCAATGCTACAACTCACCAAACCCTTGATGTAGAAATCTAAAAATATGCAAGTAGATGCTCCAATGAAGACTTGATAATGCCTAGAATGCTTGAGAATTATGAATGATTGTATGCTAATGTATGAATGGATGTATTAGACTAATGGGGGTGAAAATGAGAGGAAAACCTTTTATTTATTCTTGATTTTACAAAATTTCTCAAAAATAACACATCACAGGCCGACCTCAAGGTTAAGAGAATAATATCCCGATAGAAATTTAAAATAATTTTGATTTTTGTGCCTAGTGGGACTAAGTCACCCCAGGTGGTGACTTGGTCCCACCAGGGCAATTTTTCTGGGTGTCAAGAATTAAAGTGTATTTAATGATGTTTAATGTGATTATTCTCCAAAACACACTTAAGTAAGGTCAAAAAGTGTATTAAAGGGTCATTTAAACATAAGAAAGGGTCAAATTAGAGATGACAAGCCTAGAAAAGCATGAAATTTTGTTACAACACTCTGAAATAAGGCTTGGTAAGTGATAAAAATAGGTTATTTAAGTGAATTATAATGAAAAAGTCCTAAAAAAGTGTGAAAGTGGGTTACAACACTTCACAACACTTTTACAAGACATCATAGAATTCTTATTGATTCACAAGGGTCCAAGACCCAATGTGAATGTGTTGACCACATTACAACATTAAATGTCAAAAAAATCAAGCCAAAATCCATAAGGGAGACTCAAATGAGCATAAAAATGTCCAAGTATACTTTTTTTGGTGACACACATTTTAACACCAACTAGTGCCAACTGAGCCACCAACATATTGAATGTTTCCAGGTGGTCTCTGATTCGTCCACCCTCTTCCATTCTCAAGGAATACAACTTCTTCCTCAAGAAAATATTGTTCACTAAATATTTGGCCTAATACATCTCACTAAGCTTCTTCCATAGTTTTTGTGCAGAGGTTTCCTCATGGATATTAATTAAAACAAAGTCTACCAAGAAAATTTGATTAGACCCTTGGCTTTACAGTCCATAATATCATATTGAGCAGCCTAAGTAGGATCCGTAGGCCTTGAAACATTCTCATCAACAACATCCCTTAGATCTCGATCTATCAACAGATCCTCCATCTTCAACTTCCACATCTCAAAATTATTTCCAGAAAATTTATCCATCTCTATTATCCTAGATGAACTTGTCATATGAAAAATCATGCAACAAGATCACAATGTATCTTCTACACAAGCTCCCACTCAAATTTGGATTGGTTCAAAAAACCCAACAACCCACAACTGAAACCAAAGGTGATCAAGCTCTGATACCACATGTAAGGAAGCTAAGGTAGCGGAACAACTTCCTGTACTAATCTTGAGATGAGAATAATACAAAACTTTTACAAATCTTTAACAATTATAGAAACTTAAACATAAATAAACACAAATATCATACATACCACAACACAATGACTTACGTGGGGAAAACCCTTTCGGGAGAAAAATCCCACACTCTAAAAGCTGCCTAATATATTATTCAAAAATCACAAAGATTACAATATACTTGCAAAGCAAGCTTCTCACAAGAGTATCACCACGTCTAAAAGATCCAGAGACAACACAATTGCTATTAGAATCTCAGAATACATCACTGTCTACCGCAACCATAATACAACGCCCTCATAAAATAGGGTTACATTCTAGGGTAAGACAGACCAATAAAATATCCACCATTAGATCTAAAACCTAATAATTAACAGTTTATATTTACAATGTATCATTTATTTAATGGATGTCAACCATTTTAGGAGTTTCCTAAAAAAATTAACAAAAAATATTTACACGCATCCCAATCTCCCCCCTTGTTGTCATTGTATATTACACCTATCAGTGTAACTAGGATATATATATATATATATATATATATATATATATATATATATATCCTTTCAACATTAACCTTTCTATAATTGCAAGGTTGAGACACAATTTCCCAACAATAAAGAATCTGTAAAAGGTTGTAAGTTGTCATAACAGCTCAAATCTGATTGGTCAAGTTCTAGGCACCCATGTGAAGGATGTCATGCATTGGATTCCATTTATATTTGTAGATTTTGTAACTCCCCAAGTTGGGCATGGGATTTTCAAGGTGGTTCTAGAAAGTTGTTTTGTGAAACCATGAATTGTTTTCCTCGTGTACTTTCTCTATTTATTGATGCCTTTTCATTTGGAGAGGGGGGGATTTGGAGAAGTAGAGTTTGCATACCCAGATCTTGTCAGAATGATGTTAGATTCTTGAAGAAAAATTTGTTGTAGTTGTTGCATGTAGGATTGAAGGGGAGCCCATGAGCTTCATGTTAATGTAAACATTTTCATAGTTGAATATACTATAAGTTGCAAATTTCTCTTCCATATTTTGTTGTTAATGTTTATTTGCAGCCTTCTTGCATAGAGTATTATGTGTGTTTGTGATCATATTTGAAAGGGAGAGACTCCCTTTTCATTAATATATATACAATTATTTTCAATTTAGGGTCAATAATTATATATGCATATAGTGTACTTCAATTGCTATCGAAATGTCCTTCCTACCAACAGTAGAGGTGTATACAAAGTTTCATATGGCAGGAAAAATGCAATATCGAAAGCGCATAGAGAGTGGTGGTATTGTAGGTAATGTTGTGCCAGGGGTTCACGAAAGCGGAGGACATAGAGTCAGCCAAACCATAGGTGCATGAAAGCCTTAACATTCCATTATATGAAACCCATAAATGGTATGTATATATACACACACACTCAATCGAATGATAGGTGCATGAAACCCTTAACAATTGAGTATATGATTTGAATTCAAATGTTATATAATTGGTTATTGTAGAGATAGACATATGTATATCTGAGAGATATATAATGTTTATAGATATTGTAGATATATCAATATATCTTTTGGCTGACTGTGTGTGTGTGTGTGTGTGTGTATATATGCACACACACAGTCAGTCAAAAGATAGCTGCAAGAAACCCTTAACAATTGAGTATAAGATACCCTCAAATACTCTTAATATATATGGGGATTGCAAAGACAGACAAGCAAAATGTTATAGATATACACATTGTTTAAAGATATTGTAGATATATCAATATATCTTTTGGTTGGTTGTGTGTATATATATACACAATCAGTCACAAGATAGCTACATGAAGTATTCTCTGAAATGAAACAAGATTTTCAATATCGTAAAAAAAATTTGGAAACCAATTTAGAAACATGTACAAAAGGTTCATTGTCATTGTGAGGTTGGAAGACAACCTCATATGTTTCATGGCGAAAGTTTACTATTTTCCTTACAAATTTTGAGTATTCATAAACATGGGAGAAATGAAAAAATATCACCATTCCTTGTTCCCAATGTCTCCATAGTCGGTCGTGAAGTGCACCACTACTGGTCTCTAAAAGTATGGTGTTATGTGCAAACACCAAATTTGAATGGTGTTGCAAAGAATGAAGATGATACCCTAGTTTGTGAAAAGCACACCAATGTGGTTGTCAAAAGATTGACAAGGTGGGGAAGTTAATGCAAAGTAAATGTGCATTAAGTTCGTAGGGATTGGCATGGTAGGAAATAGGAAAGAAAGTACCATATTTCCATCAATGGTCGATGCCACCTTTAACCTTGTAAAAAGTCATTTTTGGAAACCGCTCGATATGAGTTGGGAAACATGCAAATTTTTCTCTTGGTTTGATTTTTTTGAGTTGTCAACTGCACCCTCTACACCATGCAAAAAAAAAATTTGGTCGATATGTCTTCTATTGATGTGGACCCATTGCACAACATAGCCCTCACCACCATTGGTCCCTCTCTCCTAATACCATGTTTGATATCCATTCATCATCACGTGATGTTGAAACGTGGCAATCATTTACCCTTTATCAAATTCCCAAATTTTAAGTTTAAATTAAGCATTGATCATGGAATCTCAAACCCAACCAAGACAATCCTAAATTAAATGCTAAGTATTTTCCAATGATAAGTGAGATCACTAAAATGTGTTAGCCAAAGCATTACAAATGTTGGCCTAAAAAAGAGGAAAGCGGTATATCTAGTAGTCTGGTAGTACGCATTATATTTATATACAACAATGTGTTGTTACATTATATATAAGGGTGAGTTGACATCTATCTATAACTATAGAACTAGACAACTCAATGGTCTTCAAAGAGGGTTTCCATTCAAGAATTTATATCCAAGGTGCCTAGATGATATAACCTTTCATAAAATAAGAAAGTTTCAATATTAAAAAAGGTGTAGCACCAATTAATCCATGAGAAATCATTTGCAAAACGGCTCCATTGAGACCTATATATGTCATGGAACCAATTCCTCTAATTAAAAATCCCATAGAGATATTGATGAATAGGATATCCTCCTTTTCAAATTGCATTGACCTATAGAAGTTAGAGCTGCATAGATAATTTGTATTTCTCTTGTTATTATCAACCACAATGAAAACAAAGAATGAGCATGAGGTAGCAATTACATATTGATTTGAATCGACCCATATCCTCCCATTTTCAATAGAACTTCGACCAAAAGCATACATGTACTATAATATGCTTTCCCGTGAGTATTTGGTAACCAAGTATGTAAAGGAAAGATTGGCAATTTTATTGCATAAGTGATCAAAAGCCCCAAATATAACAGTATTTCAAGTGTGATGTGATATTAATTTTTAGCTAATATTTTGAAATTGAATATTGGTCCATGATATCCATAGACACTCATACTTAAATCTCCCATTAAGATAAAAATGGAACCGCCTGCAACATACAAAAGAAATTTTGGGGTCGAATATAAATATCTTTTCTCCCCCCACATGGATAAAAGTAGGTAAACAAGAATTAGTTCCAACTCCCACAGGAGAAAGAAAAGTAGAATATCTCGAGAAGAAAATAATCCCAATTGGTCACTGTATATTTCCAACATCAAGAAATGCAATAATCACAAATTTGGAGTAACTAACCAAGCAACTTAAGTAGTTACAAATCCTATTAATAAAATATGTCTAATGGAAAATCCATCAATTCCTAATTTCCAATGAAAATGGATAAGATTTATCCAATTATAATCCTCTTCCAATTGGATTAATGAATTATCAAAATGATAATGATAATGGAATATATATAGGTCATTAAAAGTAGATCTAATAAGCAAATACCTAGAGTATACCATCAAATCATTTTATTTCCTTTATAGAGAAATAATGGGATTAATAACTCCATAGATATGAGAAAATAACAATTATTGTTGGCCAAGGTAAATTACCATAATGAAGAGAAAAGATACTTTTGATATCAAAAACTATGCTATCTATTTTTATAGAGGTAGGCCTAGTATCTATTTGAATAGGAATAGGTATACAAATTCTTCATATGGAAGGAGATCTCTATTACCATTTTGACAAATTAAATTGATCGATATGAGTTGTTTTTTGTTACGAGATATTACCAGAATAATAGCTAATTCAATAGTTGCTTCAACAGCAACAATAGTTGTAACAAAGATTGAGAAGATATCCCCCTTTACTTGCCTACTATAAAAAATAATCTGAGAATGTTACTAGGTTTAAATTAACTATATTTAGTATTAGCTCAAGACACATAAGTGCTTTAACCATGTTTCGACTTGTTACTAGTCCATAAATACTGATAGAGAATAAGTAAGCACCTAAAATAAATGCACGTTCGAGCATAATAGAGGAACTCCCCATACCTTAACCTCTTCAGATACAAATAAGAGTTATAATAAGATTCTAATTTTCCATTATCGAAAGAACAAAAGGATTCTTTCATGATCTATGAAGATAAAACAACATATTTATGCTACTAATATGTACAAGAGCTTTCATTTTTAAACTGCTTGTTCTGGAGGAGCTATAATAATAACTCTTATAAGAGAAACTAAAATAATTATAGAAATAAGTTTCAATGGAAGAAAAAAATCAATGGATAAATAAGCCCCAATATATTGAATATTGTTGGGTAAATCTCATTCTAAAATTTTATCTGATTTTTTAGTCAAAGATATTTCAAACCATGATATGTTCAAGATAATAGTAATTAATTAACAACAAGAGACTCATATAAACTATTGAAGTGATGCTATCTCTAACGGTCCAAGGAGGGGCATAATGGGATATTTCATATTATTCAACATCATTGCAAATAGAATAAAAATATTATTTCCTCCCTTTCATTAAATAAAAAGTTACCCCATTTACCTATATGCTATACTAGATTTGTACTTGGAATATTTCATTTGATATGGGCACTGATTCATTAATCTACAGTTCAATAATAGATTTTGATCAATCATACATGTGACGTTATTAATAGAATGTCAATAGGATCAATAATTCTCGACTTGTAAAAAAAGTATTTTATTTATTAAATAATCGGATTACATTGGCACTCAATCTGAATAATCGTAGAAGTGATTGAATAATCAAATTTGTTTGTAGTTTCTTCAGACATACCAAGTTAATATGTTGAGCTTGAAATTGTTTGAATTGTTAAATCTTCAACAACCAATATAAGTAAACATCCTAAAGCAATATGATCATAATTTAATTTATGATGATCATAGGTCAAAATTTCATATTCTTTAGTCATCTCTAGGCAATTTGTGGGACAATATTAAACACAATTCCCACAAAAGATACAAATTCTAAAATTAATGTTATAATTTTCCAATTGTTTTTTCCAAATATTTATTCTGAATTTCCAATCCACAACAGGTAGATTTATCTGGCATAAATGGGCACATACTTCACAAGCAATACATTTATCAAATTCAAAGTGGATCCTTCCACGAAATCATTTTGATGGGATTAACTTTTCATAGGGATATTGAATATTAATAGGTAAATGATTCATGTGATATAAGGCAACCATAAAACCTTGACCAATGTAGCTCACAACTTGTATTGCTTGTTCACTATAATTCATAAACCTAGTCACAATGGAGAACATGTGTAAAATCTCCTCGAATAATCATTTCATAGAGATTTCTTTCTCTTCATAGATTGGATTTATCAAATTTGGATATATTGCAAAATTGAGAATATAGAACCTCTTCACGAAGAAGAAAAGAGAGTTAGTCACAATAAAATAAGTTGGAAAGAAGCTATTAGTAATAGATTACCCAGAGAAATAGGTAAAAGAAAATTCCACTGAATATCCAATAATTGGTCCATTCTTATCCTAGGCAAGGTCCATCTTGTGATAGAAATAAATAAGAACAAATAGGCTTTAGCTAATATAATTAGGATCTCGATTGTTATATTAATGACCCCCTAATTCCATAAATTAAATCCCATTCAAAATGTTCCAAAATGGGTATGAGTAGAACTGGTAAGTTCCATCTGCCCAAGTAAAGAACTATTACAAAGAATGAAGAAGCTAATAGATTTAGGTAAGAAGCAATGTAGAATAAACCAAATTTGATAACCAATATTCAGTTTGATAACCCACTACCAATTCTTCTTCCTCTTTTGGTAAATCAAAGGACAATCCCTCACATTTTTCCAAAGATGAGATGAGAAAAGCTAGAAACCCTATAGGTTGGCACCATAAATTCCATCCTAAAAAACCATATTGCATTGTACTTCAATTATATCAATTGTACTTGAACTGTTGGATAATTATAGTCGACAGAAACATCACTGTTTTCATCTCTATTCCAAAGTTTTGTATGTGAAACTCACTTCATATGGCTTCTCAATGGTCATTAAGAAATAAAGAACACAATAAAAAAGCACAAGAATATTAATAAATTGAACCAATGAGATTATGTCTACTATAAATAATAGGAGCTTTTGAACCTATCTCAACCTTCACTACTTTTTGTGGGAGAAAGAAAAATATGTAAATGATTACTTCGTTCTAGATGGTCATTCTTTTTTAAGTAGATAGAAATGTATTCTAGATTGGGGATGTTTCTAGATTGGGGTTCTAGGGAAGCACTTCTTGATCATCCCTACCAATGTCAAGTCCTTATTGTTATCCCATTTTTATGGAAACATATGTGGTCTAGATATCAGTGTTTATTTTTCACTAATCTTTTTTATATCTTGGTGTTTCTCACCATTTATCTTTGCTTCATTTTTGGTTTATATGACAATAACTTCATCCTTTTTTCCCTTGCCTCCTTGTTGTTGGGCCCCAATTACTAATATATGAATCGGGGTACATAGTTTTCACTGATTGTGCATGCTCTCACTATTGTACATGGGGGATGGGACTTAATTATCTTACTAAAAGATTTGAAAACTATTTGATCTCACCCATATGACTATCTAGTTTTTTGACTGAAATGAAGGATAAATATTCATCCCATTCACTTATGTTTTCCCTCTTTTTATTTATACTACTAATTAAAAAGAGGGAAAAATAAATCTCATATTCCAAAGAATCACACATTGAGATATAGATAACACACATAAAGCTAAAGGAATTTTGTCACTAATAGCTTGACCAGCAGCTCGAAGACCACTTGAAAAATAATATTTATTATTTGATCGATATCCTGTTATAAGAAGTCCAAGGGGAGCAATACTTGAAATGACAATCCAAAAAAGTGCTTATAATAAGATCAATTAAAACAATGTCGAGACCAAAAAGAACTACTAAATAGCCTAAAAAATAGGTATGAACACTACCATTGGTCCAATAATAAATAACCAGAAACCCCCCTAGATGGAATAATATCCTCTTTTAGCAGTAGTTTGATTCCATATGTCAAAGCTTGAATAATTCCCAAAGGATCAACATATTCAAGTCCAATATGTTGTATTCCCGCATATATTTTTCTTTCAATCCATACTAATAATCCTATCGTAATTCCCAATAGAAGGATAATTATGTCAATTAGAATCCATATAAGACTAGAGATTTCTTTTGAAAATCTCAATCAAGAAAATAAATTGATAGCTTGTTCTTTGAGATCTACTATAGTAACACCATTTTAATGATCAACCTCTCCCATAATGATATCTATACTACCCAAAATCATCATGATATTGACTAATTTCATCCTTTTAGCCAGTTGAGGAGGAACCTGCAAATTAATAAAACCAAGCGGTTGGATTTTCCATCTCTGAGGAAAAATATTCTCATTTCTTATAAAAAAATCCTAATTCACTTTTGGGAGCTTCTACTCACGTAATGTTCTTGTTTTGATAATTCAAAAGTAGGGGAATGTGTTTTACTAATAAACCGAGATTCAAAATCATTCCATTACGAATCTTTTCCCTTATTTAATTTGAACCTCTAAATTCTCATATGGACCTTTCAGAATTACTTCTAGGGCCCATCTAATTATTTTTATAGATTCTTTCATTTCCTTGATTCAAAGCAAATAATGAGCTAACAAATCTCCTCCATTTTTCCATTGGATTTTCTAATCCAATTAATTGTAACATTCATAATGATCCACTTTATGAAGATCTCATTGGATTCTAAAAGCTTGTAGCATGGGTCTTGATAAACTCCAATCTATTGTTTCTCTACTAATAATGCCTACTACCTCAACTCGTTTCAAAAAGATAGGATTGCATATAATAAGCCTTTCATATTTTGTCACTTTTGGAAAGAAAAATAGCCAAAATATAAGGATTTACCTATCCAACTGTAGGGTAAATCTACAGCTAATCCTCCAACACGAAAATAATTATGCATCATTTGCATGCTCATGGAAACTTCAAATAAATCAAAATATCATTTCCCTCTCTTTTAAAATATAAAAGAAAGGAGTTTATGTACAAATATCAGCCATGAAAGGTGCAAGCCGTAACAAATGAGAAGCTATACGACTAACTCTAGCATAATCACTCTAATATAGCTAGCCCTTTTAGGTATTTGAATATTTTCCAATTCTTCTACAACATTAACTGTTATTGCCTATGTGAACATAGTAGCTAAATAATTGCATCGTGTTACATAGGGAAGATATTGAACAATTGTTTGATTCTCAACATTTTTTTCCATCCCTCTATGGCAATAACCTAATATAGGTTTATAGTCAATAACATCTTCACCATCTAGAGTAATAATAAGTCCAAGAACACCATACATTGATGGATGATGAGGATCCATACTTACCATTGTGAGGTCCTCTTCCATAGCAACCATAATCATAACTCTTCCCTTGTTTTTAAAAAAAAATTATGAGAGCAAAAGAAAGAATGACTCATTAGGATCCAAAATTTAATAAACCAAAATTGGATTAATTGGATCTGAAAATTTTGTTCAAAATTAATGCGGCCCACAAATATCTAATTGACCAATTAAATTTTTGTAACGAAGTCTATCTTTCTTAAACAAATAAATCAGAAGTCATTTACGTTTACCCACAATTTTCCACAAACCTCTTCGAGACAAGTAGTCTCATTCTTGCAAGTCTAAATGTTCAATAAGTCTTTTAATTTGATTGGTTAAATAACATACTTGAAATTCAACAAATCCTCTTTGTTCACTAGGAATCAAAGAGGGGCGAATGAACAAATTTTTATCATAAAAAAAATATTATGAAGTTAAATATTATTTATTTAATTTAGAGTAAGAAAAAAGAACGAGATCCATTTCTTTTTGTTCATGGTCTATATATTCCTATGTTTCGATCGAATTTTTCTTCGACATAGATAAATAAATTGTAACTTTCATATAATAAAGCTACCAACAAGATCTAATGTCAAAGTTTATTCGAGATTATTAAAAAGAATGATGCACTTTGATCTTTTTCCATTGGGAAAGCAAAATGGCAAAATGATTAATAAATTTCCCATCTTTAAAATAGGTCAGAGAGAAGGACTCTAGCAGAACTAATTATAGAACCGCATCCCTTTTTCTTGACCATCCTTCCAAGTATTTCTACCTCCAAGAGAAAAAGATTTTGATTGCTCCTCTCTAAGGTCTTAGAGGGTCTACTATATTTGTTGATGTTATGCATTGAGGGGATCTAAGGGGGGGTCTACAAAGGGCCAAATTTTGAGGAGGAGAAAATCCAAATCAAAAAAGTGGGGTGGACATTGGATCGAAGAGGACTTCTCTTCTTCCTTCTTCTCCTCTTCCTTTTTCCTTCTGTCATATCTATCAGATACTTCTCCTTTGCTATGTACTCCTCTATGGAGGAAGGAAACCCCTTAAGTTTTCTTTCTAGTGAATTTACAAGAAAAATCTTCTAATCACCATCACTGTAAAGCTCAAGCTTATAATATACTCACTCTTAACATAGTAAAGTGCTTTTGTTGCAACTCGATATGCTTTTTTCTTCCAAACATTGTTACAATTTTTTGTTTTCGATTTAGAGGTATGCTTTTTTCGAACTACCATAATATGGTTTTAATTTATTTATTACTTCAAGTGAAGGACATTTAAAGAACAAAAACTTTAATGCAACTCCTCCAATAATAATTATTTAAAATTGAAATAAATAATGTATTTGTGCCTTGTTCTTCTAAAACATATTTTATAAATGATCATTTCATATTTTATAATATAATATTGAACTCTTGCAACAATATGATCATTTCATATTTTATAATATATTATATCAAACTCTTGCCACAATATAATCATTTCATATTTCAATATAAACCCAAACTCTTGCCAAAATACAAATTAATAATAATTTCAATTCTTACATACGTATGTACTCACGAATTTTGAGTGAATGAAAAGCGACCATGTCATTTTGATAGATTCAATTATTCTTATCTTAGGAATTCAAATTGGTTTAATCTTCTATTAAGTTCTGACTTTTATTCATCTAAAATTCATAAAATAAAAATGTGTGCATACATGACTAATAGCCAGTACCTCGAAAAAGAGTACCTTCTTGCTCATCTTACAAATATATATTTTATGATATATTTAAAAGGTTGTAAGGGGCCAACCCCAAATCTACATGCCAGTTAACCAATCCCATGCCAAAAAATGGGCAAAACAAGGAAATTACAAAAATCCAGTCCTTATGCCTATACTACTCAAATCCCTTCATCGATTACTATCTTTAGTCCTCCATTTTGTCCACCGTCTCCACACTTCCACTCCCCACAACTGGGAGAGCTAGCAACACCTCCATCTCGAGTGCTTTGTGAGTGGCAGTCAATTCCTTCAACAAGGTGATGTAGCCCATCACCTCGGTTGTCCTTGTTGCCTCGTCCTTGTCCCCGCTCTAGATGAGATACAACACCCATGGCCTATTAAAGGGGAGGGGAGTTTTGGCCATATTCCTCCCTCTAGGTGGAGGCCCAATCCAACAACTGTCATCCCCAGTTAATGCTCCATCCCCTCACGCCAGATTGCTCTTACTATTTGACGCATTAGCCATTTGATAGAATCGGCTTGGAGCAGCCAAGCCATGAAGATGGATGATAGATTGGAATTCACATGGTAGCAATAGGAAAAAATGAACACCTTTGTGCCCAAAATCCGCTTCACAGTTTCCAAGATAACGATGTCTACTGCGTTAAAAACTCTTTGAAGCCTCTTATCTAAAACTACTCCTCAGAAGGTCATTTGCCTCTCCTTCGCTCCAAGACTTATTGAACATTGTCTCCATCTTCCAACATCGTTGTAGATTGTAAACCAAGGGGGTTGTTGATTTAAACATCCTTGGTCGTCATTCTCCACCAATCGTAAATACCTCACTAACACCACATTTACCACTCGCGATTGATGAAGTCCCCAAAACGTCCTCCTGGTCGTCCTCCACACGAACTAACCTACTTTCATTAATTCTTCACCACCCCATGCTCATTATTACAATCAATCGCCATTTTGGATAGTTTATCCACTTCAATATTGCCTTCCTGATATATATATGTGCCACCCTAAAGTCTTCAAATTTCTATAGTTGTTTCAAAATTCGATTCAACTATTTGTCTAATTTCCAATTTGGAGTTGCACCTCTTCAAATTGCATTTATTGTGATCAACGAATCTCCCTCAAGAGATCTTTGTGAAACCCAAACAATTGCATAGATTAGTCCCACGCCACATTCCTTGCATTTTTGCCTCATTGTTGGTGTCGATTCCCAATCGTATGGCCTTTTCAATCATGATTTTTCCTTCATGATCCTTGATAATACATCATGCCCTTGCTGGGCCAAGGTTACCCTTCGCTACGCCATCAAAATTCACTTTCACCCAACCCTTATCTAGTGGATGCCATTTTACATCTCTATAGATTTGTAATCTAATCAACTTAACAAACCCCATAAACTAGGGCATCTTACAAATATTTGATCAATATTAGTATTGATCGATTTAAATCTAGTATTTGCAAAAAAAGAAAAGATGACAAAAGGTAACAATAAATATGAAATCAATAAGACTCCATCCCATACTCTATCATTCTTCTTTATTCATAATGTTTTGTTTTTATTTTCTTCTCTTCAAGATCTAGTGGATTGCAAACTAAGAATGTGGAAAATATTTAGAATAATAATTTAATCTTCCTATGGAATTTCCATTCAAATATGCTTGGATTGTTCCTTCCTTTTGCTTTCAGCTTTTTTACCAATTGGATTAGGATCCTTATTTTTTCAAGAGTAACTAAGTAACATATTATTAGCATGTTTTTGTTAAGTGTAGTTATGTTTCTTTTCAATTTATTCTTGCAACAAATTACTGAGTCCCATCTATCGATATTTCTAGTCCCAGATTATCAGTAATAAGTTTTCATTAAAGTTGGACTATTTGATTGACCCACTTACTTCCATTATGTTAGTTCTACTTACGACAATTGGAACCATGGATATGATCTACAACAATAATTATGTCTTATGATAAAACATATGTGAATTGGAACCATGGATATGATCTACAACAATAATTATGTCTCGTGATAAAACATATGTGAAGTTTTTTGCTTACCTTAGTTTTTTAGATGCTTCTGTGTTGGGGCTAATTATTAGCCTAATTTATTACAAATTATCTCTTTTGTTTGGAATTAGTAAGAATGTGTTCCTATTTATTGATAGATTTTTGGTTTACACGACCTAGTGCAATTAATGCTTGTCAAAAAGCATTTATAACTAATCATGTAGGGGATTTTGGACTCTTACTAGGAATCTATGTTTTTATTGGATATCAAACAATTTCGAATTTCAATGTCTGAAAAACTAAACGAATTGATTGCCTTTGATGGAGTTAGTTTTTTTTTGTTACTTCGTGTGCTCTTTTCTTATTTAAAGGTCAAATAGCCAAATCTACACAATTCCCACTTCATGTATGTTTACCTGATGCTATGGAAGAGCCTACTCCTATTTCAGCTCTTATATATGCTGCTACTAGCTTGATTGTTTCCTCTTTTTAAAGCTCTACCTTTAATAATCATATCTCTTGAATGGGTGGAATAACAGTTCTATTGGGAGCTACCGTGGCTCACTTAAAAAGATCTTAATTCGGTTACATGATGTTACCTCTAGGGAGATATTCTGAAAAACAGACAAGAATTCACACATCTAAACCCTATATTGATATATACTCATTTCCACGTCGTTTTAAATTGTTTTAATTTTTTTTTAAATCATTCATTTAATAAATTTGGATTTTGATAGCCACATGGCATAAATAGTCAAGTGAAAGAATATGAAGATTTACTCAAATAATGAGAAAAATCATCATAAAAAACTCGAGAATATCCACAACTACAACTCAGGCATTTTATGGAAACTATACTGACCATATTTTATTAATGACGGAGAAAACAAATGGTTCAATAAACTGAATGACGAAAAAATTCTCCGTTTGAATTTCAAAAGATTACAAAAAATTATTCCCAGAATGAAAGATTATAGTTTACCAAAAAATACTAAACTAATGTTATAAAACAGCTAGCAACATTATCCTAATATTCATCATTAGGTGTCCACCAGAACTTTCTTCAAAGCCATTCGTAAAGATCATGCTTTAGAATTACCTGCAGGAAATACAGAATTCGTACTCATGCCATGTTACAAAAGCAAGAAAGAGAAAAAATGCCATGCCATAAGATACTTCTGAATCTAGAAGGTTCTTAGAAATTTGTTTTCATTGGAAACCCATCAAGTTTAGCAGAGTGTAAACCCGTCCAGTTAACATCGATGGCTTATCAATCCATCCAATCCTCTCCTAGAGAAAAATGGTCAGCAGACATACCCCAAGCTGGTCATAGAGAGCTTAAATCAAAAACAAGGTAATATACCTAAGATAGACATTGCATTTCTCTTCACGTGTTAAAGCAAACTTCATAGTTGCTGGAACTAAAGATGAGGAATGCAGCTGCAAGTATCGTGAAAAGCAGGGCTATTCACTCCAATGGTCAAGTGTACACAAGCATACACACTCTATAATACAGCAATTAATCTGACAACAAACCAAGATGTTTACAGTCCAATGAAATAGCTGGATCAATTTTCTTCAAAAGATACAGATAACTGTAACAATTTTCTTCAGAAGTTGAAAGAACCTCCCAAATACAACAGTTTAAGGCTCAGCTAACTATGTGAGCAATTCAATACAGAAGCTGGACTGATTTTCATTATAAGGTACCTATGCCAATTTGCTTCATAAGGTTAAGTAACCTGCAGAATATGACAAAATGATAGTGTTAGGCTCGCTTTGTCAGTGTCCAAACAGAAGCTTCCTTCCAGAAAATAATTCAAAGCGCAATTCATGTGAAGCATTCAATCGTCTTGGAGAGAAGAAAAACTCATCAGAAGAAAAAGCATATAGAACCAGACATTCATTCTGTATGGATATTTCAACAGAATTTTTATCAATGATCAACGAACATAAATCTGAATGAATTTGAGTTAGCAGAGCCACACCTACCTCATACCATGATGCAACAGGAAACTACAAGGAACCTCAAATTTCATCCACAAAATATAAGGTACAAAAAAATTCACAATTTGAAAGCATTCAAGAGAGAAATTGTGCACAAATTCTTCGTGTGAGTTTTTCTGAAGGTACAAAAAAAAAATCACAATTTGATATCATTCAAGAGAGAATTTGTGCATAAGTTCTTCTTAATTGAACTTTGTGCATGAGATTTTCTGAAGGTTGTGGTGACCAACAATTAATTACAATGTGAAATCATTCAAGCTAAGTTACCGGTTCGGGTTCGAGGACGGGTGCGGGTACAAGAACCCGGTACGTGGGTACGTAAAAAAAAATTTTAGGGGTTTGGGTACGTATGGGTATATATATATATATATATTATACATAAAAAAAATAAGAGAAATATACAGAATTGTCAAACTAAATCATTTCATAATATGATACTTGATCATTGATCAATGCCAAATGCCAAAGATAAATATTAAATGCCAATTGATAGTTGAAAAATATTCAAATAAGCCATATCAATGATATCATATACGTCTATGTTCACGATTCTAATGGAAATCATCACAATTACTGAATTACAAAATGTAGTTCATGAAACATGATTCAATGTTCATTGTTCATCAATCATCAAAAGGATTATCAAAAAAATGAAAATCATCATGACTTGGATTTTCAGTGGCTTCAACTTCAAGATCATCATCATTTGAACCCAAAGCGGTTCCACTTGCATTAGATGCACCATGTAGTATGTCATCATTATCATCCACAACATCCATAGTGGCTCTAGCAAGATCTTGAATGGTTGCATCCAAGTCAGCAGACTCGGGTGCCACATCCCAAATCTTTGCTGCCCCCTGCTTGTATTGAGGATCCTTACGTGACAGAAGACGCAAATTGGAATGAATATACACCAAGTCTTCAGCTCTTTTTGTAGTCAACCGGTTACGCTTCACTGAGTGGATAAAGGAGTATGTACTCCAATTCCATTCAGCAGCAGAAGAGCTTGCAACCTGGAGAGAAATCCAACAAAATAAAAAATAAAAAATGCAAGATAAATTCAAGAATGTTCCTAGTATATTTCTTTCACCCACTCTATTTGGTTGCCAATTGCTTGTATCACCAAATTAAGGGAGTGAATAGTGCACAGTGTCCAAAAGATGTGCTCATATCTAGCTGCTACCAAAGCACCTGCAGCCCTGCAAACTTTTGCATTGTCCATAATTACTTGGACAACATTTTCATTAACCACCATCTCTATGGAGTCAATGAGAACCTTGGAAATGAACTCTGCATCTTTCACTTCCCCTTCACAGTCAACCTAAAACTCGCAACCGTTGATGGATAGAATGAATTTATTGCAGGCAAATTGGTTGTTTTGAAACTAACGAGTTAAACAGATTGTCCGCCGTCAATACTAAATTATTAAGCTTTCCCGCACAGTTTCACTCGTATTTATGCACCTACCAACATGTACAACTTACATAACTTCACCAGACCTTCCACAACTTACATAAGAATTTCTCGCCCTGCCTTCAACAATTTGCATTTTCACCAGGCGAACTTGTGTTTCTAGTCAATTCTAATGGCTTTGAAAATTACAGGGGAAGGGAAAGTGAGAGGGAGAAGGAAGGGAGCAGAAGAAGTAGAGGCAGGCTCGGCATTTTTAAGTTCCCTCCGAAGTTGTGGAAACTGATATTCAGAAAAAAGGCGCATTTATCGATCATAGGTAATGACTTTTTTGATTGCTTTCATCACAATCCATCACAAGTAATAGCTTTTCTGTTTGTTTTTTATTAGTGCTTATTTATGTAGTAGCCATAACATGGATTGTATGGAGTAGAATAGTTAGTGCACAACTCATTAAGCCATTAGCAGTTTATTGGTGTACACCATGGTGTGAATGATTTAAACCTTAAACATCCATGTGCTTTCTACATAATGATTGGTCATTTGCAGACACACTTTCTACATCAAACCACAGAAGAATGCCCTCCAAAGATCATATACATCTCTAATAACGATGATGATGATCCTCAAAATGAAGGGATCATAGTTATATCAGACGATGATTGAAGTAAGCGCTCTAAAGATGATGATAATCCTGCTAATGTGGACATATCTGATAAGGATTTTCATGCATTTTTTGATGGTTGAAGATGATGATGAGGATTTTCATGCATATTTTGATCGTTGAAGATGATCATCATTTTCAATGATCAAAATATCCATGAAAATGATAATCATCTTCAACAATCAAAATATGCATGAAAATCCTCATCAGATATGTCCACATCAGCAGGATTATCATCATCTTCAGAGTGCTTACTTCAATCATTGTCTGATATAACTATGATCCCTGATTCATTTTGAGGATCATCATCATCGTCATCAGAGATGTATATGATCTTTGGAGGGCATTCTTCTATGGTTTGATGTGGAAAGTGTGCCTGCAAATGACCAATCATTATGTAGAAAGCACATGGATGTTTAAGGTTTAAATCATTCACACCATGGTGTACACCAATAAACTGCTAATGGCTTAATGAGTTGTGCACTAACTATTCTACTCCATACAATCCATATTATGGCTACTACATAAATAAACACTAATAAAAAGCAAACAGAAAAGCTATTACCTGTGATGGATTGTGATGAAAGCAATAAGAAAAGTCATTACCTGTGATCAATAAATGTGTTTTTTTCTAAATATCGATTTCCACAACTTCGGAGGGAACTTAAAAATACCGACCCTGCCTCTGCCTCTTTTGCCCCCCCTCCTTCTCCCTCTCACTTTCCCTTCCCCTGTAATTTTCAAAGCCATTAAAACTGACTAGAAACACAAATTCACAAGTTCGCCTAGTGAAAACGTAAATTGTGGAAGGCAAGCAGAAATTCTTATGTAAGTTGTATATGTTGGTAGGTGCATAAATAAGAGTGCGATTGCGCAAGAAAGCCTAATAATTTAGTATTGACGGCGGACAATTTGTTTAACACTGCCTCTATGCCAATGGTCTTCCATTCAACTTGGTGAGATCACCTTATTGGCAGGACATGGTGTCAGCAATAAATAGTGCACCTCCTAGTTTCACAAGTCCTAGGTATGAAAAGGTGCGTACCACCTTATTGCAAAAAGAGAAGAAATCTATAGAGGCCCAACTAAAACCAATTAGAGATTCTTGGATTGAAACAGGTGTATCTATTGTTTCTGATGGATGGAAAGATTGCAAAAACCGTCCATTGATCAATGTTATTGTAGTGTCCCCCAAGGGGGCAATGTTTTTGAGGTCGGTTGACTGTGAAGGGGAAGTGAAAGATGCAGAGTTCATTTCCAAGATTCTCATTGACTCCATAGAGATGGTGGTTAATGAAAATGTTGCCCAAGTAATTACGGATGATGAAAAAGTTTGCAGGGCTGCAAGTGCTTTGGTAGAGGCTAGATATGAGCACATCTTTTGGACACTATACGCCGTACACTCCCTCAATTTGGTGATGCAAGCAATTGGCAACCAAATAGAGTGCGTGAAAGAAATATACCAGGAGGCCGAGGAGATCCAAATGTTTGTGACAAACCACCATATGTCACACACAATTTTCAAAAAAAATTCAAGATTGGAATTGTTGAAGGTAAATTTAATTTATTTGGTTTCATTTACGTCATATTTTACATTATTGAATAAAATATTTTTTTGCATTATTTACATATTTTAAATGTGTTTTTGACTTACTATTAACATATTCTTAGGTTGCTAAGACCCAGTTTGCATTTGCATCTCTCACAATTTTTCTGAGACGACTTGATAAGGTGAAAGAGGCATTGAGTCAAATGGTTATTAGCAACCAATGGGGTATATGGAAGCAATCAAATTCAAAGAGGGCCCAAAAGGTCAAGGCATTGATCTTGGATGACGATTGGTGGGATCGTGTGAATTATGTATTGGAGTTCACCAAACCTATCATGTCTATGCTTCAGTTTGCTGATACAGATGAACCATGCTTGGGGGATGTCTATGATAGCATGGACACAATGTTGGAGAAAATAAAAATGGAAATACAAAAGAGAGAGAATGATCCTAAAGACACCTTTTACAAAAGGGTGGAAGCAATCGTTCTTCATCGTTGGAATAAGATGACAACACCATTGCACCTCCTTGCATATACCCTATCTCCGAGGTACTATACCACAGAAGTACTTTCTATCCCAGGGAGAATACTGCCATATAGATATTTTGAAGTTGCTAATGGGTATAAGAGGGCATTTAGTAGACTCTTCACTGATCTAGAAGTGCAGACAAGTGTTATGAAAGAATTTGGATTGTTTATCTCAAGAAAAAATCATACCCCTTCTATTGTCAAAGACCAATACAAAATGGATGCTATTACATGGTGGTACCTCCATGGTCAAGATTATATGTACCTCCAACCTCTTGCAATCAAGATCCTCTCACAAGTTTTTTTTTTTTTGCCACTTGTATTGTAGAATTTAACACTTAACATTCTTGAATTTATCTTGCATTTTTTATTTTTTATTTTGTTGGTTTTCTCTCCAGGTTGCAAGTTCTTCTACCGCTGAACGGAATTGGAGTACATACTCCTTTATCCACTTAGTGAAGCGTAACCAGTTGGCTGCAAAAAGAGCTGAAGACTTGGTGTATTATTCATTCCAATTTGCGTCTTCTGTCACGTAAGGATCCTCAACACAAGTAGGGGGCAACGAATCTTTGGGATGTAGCACCCGAGTCTGCTGACTTGGATGCAACCATTCAGGATCTTTCTAGAGCCAGTATGGATGATGTGGATGATAATGATGACATACTACATGGTGCATCTAGTGCAAGTGGAACCGCTTTCGATTCAAATGATGATGATCTTGAAATTGAAGTCGCTGAAAATACAAGTCACGATGATTTTCATTTTTTTGATAATCCTTTTGATGATTGATGAACAATGAACATTGAATCATGTTTCATGAACTACATTTTGTAATTTAGTAATTGTTATGATTTCCATTGGAATCGTGAACATAGACGAATATGATATCATTGATATGGCTTATTTGAATATTTTTAATGATTTAGATTTACAATTCTATATATTTCTCTTTTTTTTTTGTATATATATATATATGTACCCATAGGTACCCAAACCTCTTAAAAAAAATTTCATGTACCCACGTACCGGGTTCTCATACCCATACCCGTCCCCGAACCCGAACCGGTAACTTAGCTACTAGGTGGAGTCCATCCACGCATCAAATAGGTCAAATCAAGTGCTACAGCAATAAAGGGCATGCACTTATATCGCATTTAGTGTTATCCATTCAAATTTGCCCTTCAAATGCTAAAGATTCAATAATACCATCCAAGAGCACTTGGTGGTGTGTGTACAGCTAATGTTGCAGTTGCAGTTGCAACTGCAACTGCCCTAGTGGACATGCATGCAAAATGTGGAAGCATAGAAAAGGCACATGAACTGTTTGACAAAATGCCCTAAAGAAATGTTATCTCATGGAATGCAATGATTGCAAGATATGCACAATATGGATTTTGCAAGGATGCTCTCAAAATCTTTGAATTAATGAAGCACTCTAGAACATATCCTAACATTATAAGCTTTGCTTGTGTTCTATATGAATACAACCATGCAAGTATAATGTCTTCAAGATAGTCAGCCTGGGCAAGAAGGTCAACCATGCAAGCGTAATGATCAACTGTAGGTATAATGCAAAAGGTCATAATAAGGAAGTGATATGCATCCATTTACAAGTATCCAAACATGAATGAAACAAAACCTTTGAATTAGGAAAATAATTGTAGTGCCACCCCACACTGCCTTACCCACTTCTTTTTCCACAAGCATAGATTCACCTGTCAAACTACTCTCATGTACAAAACTTGTACTAGATATCATAAGGCCATCTAGAGGAATTTTTTCGCTAACTTCCACAACCAAAATGGTGTTAATTTCCATAGCCTTAACAAGCACTTTTTCCCCAATTTCCATAAGTGAAAGGCTTCGTTCCCATGGACTTTAGGCTTGATCTCCACATTGTGCCTGTTAGCTACGCTTCACCAAATCGTCTCCTTTGTGCAATATTTTTATGAATGGATGAGAACGCTCCCATTGTCTTGCATCCCTTCTCTACTATTGCATGTATGAGAATGTGTATAAGGAAAATAATGGCATAATGTAATTTAAGACTTCCAAAATTGTAAAAAAATTGTAAACAAGAGAAGTGAAAAAATATAGTGGGTCAATCACAATATATTTTTCAAACCAACAAACATGTTATAACTTAGTACATATTAAATGAAAAATGACATGTCCTATAATATTTTCAAGTGGTCTCCTCCCTTGCCCCTCTCTACTATAGAAATTCCACCTTCCCAATAGATACAATTGTGAATGGCATGTTATAGTTGCAAATATTGGTATAGAAAATCTATAATAGGGTATTGCATCTATCACAACATAATGGAAGGAGATATTTTTAGATGTTACAGATGCAATTTTAACTATTAATCTCCCTTCTCTCGATATCCATTTCCTTTTCTCTCTTAATATCTCTCCCTCTGCCTCTTGGTCTCTCTATCTCCCTCTTCCCTCTTTGTATATCCCTCTCTTTCCCAAGTCCTCTCTTTGTTCTTTAAGTCTCGCTCTATTTTTTCCTCTATCTCCATACCCACCCCCTCTCTCTCTCCCGCTCTTCCCCCCTCTATCCCTCCCTCTTTCTATCCCTCTCTCCCTCTCTCTCTACTGCAAACATAACATGACCCTGCTGGTATGGAGCCTAATTATCTTCCTCATTCAAAGGTTTTGTTTCAATCATGTTTGGATCCCTAGAAAAGGATGCATAGCTGATTTGAACCTATCACTTCTCCATTGAGACCTCTGTTGCACAAACATTATTTTCTAAATGGCCTACTAACTTCCCTCACGTACTGCAAAAAAATGGAAAAAAACAGCCGAAAAATGGCAAAAAATGATGAACGGATGAGATTCATTTAATTGTCTTGCATTGATACGGATGCAAGATAGCCATCGATACACTTTTACAAGTCACCTCATTCATAGAGGGAACACCTTCGGCATAAAAATAGTTCTGAATAAAATAAAATAACTGGATACATATGTGATAAATAAAAAAGTTCTGAAAAAAATAAAATACCTGGAGACTGATATCTCCTGGTCATTTTTCTATAGATGTATTTACAATATCTATACTAGTATTTACCCCCATTTGCATGACTGAGTTAAATTTTGGGGGATAAACTGATATTTTTATTATTTCCAACTGTCGCCTAATAATTATCCCACTTAAGACTGACACTTGAATAGGATGTGAAAATTTTGGTTAATATTTTTAGCACGCCCAGAAACATAGCTGATCTATTTCTAAAGGAAGACATTGGATATATGTGTGTTTGTTTCTCTGCGTGGGGAGGAGACTGTTATTTTATCATTTGCATGGTCAACTTATATTTCTCCCATTTGCACTGGCTGACAATTAAATTTTGGGGGAGACACTGATGATCTATTATTTGAACTGTCACCTAAAATTTTTCCCACTTGCAAGAATGAAGTTAAATTTTGCGGGAGTCTGATAATTTATTATTTGAACTGTCACCTAAAAATTTTCGCACTTGCAAGACTAATAGTTGTATAGTTTACGCAATTTTTGGTACAATTTTCACCTACACATCCTACAGCCAGCTTGGGGATGTAAACTATTTCATTTGAAATAAATAAATGCTATGGATAGAAAATATCATTCATCCAAATAAAATTAAATATATATTGTTATTTTACGTTCTAAGGTGGGGGGATAAAAATATGAAAACAGGATTTATTTTACTGTATGGATTTTCGGTCAAATGTAATAGATTTCTATAGTAGTGTTCAAAAATTTTATTTGTTGACAAATCTTATTTCTGAACATTTTATATGAAGATATTCGACTGAAAATGAAAAATAGCCAATAGAAATTGTTTAGATTTATTTCCTACTGTAAATATAACAATATGGGTTACATACACCAGGGATTGTGGAATATTGTGGGAGTGTGGAGGAGGAGGAGTGACTTGTGAACGGGTATATGGCAAGGACATGGGAAGGTTGGGGTGCCTAAATTTACAAAGGTGTTTTAATTTAAACTGACTAGACGTTAGATATCGATGTCCACTAAGGAATATAATTAATTAAGAATTAATGTGCTTTAACTTCTTCTGAAATCAAATGCATAAATGGAATAGAATCCTCATTACAGACATAAGATGTGTTGAAACTATAAATTATGATAGGCGCATGGCATGAATAATGAGAGGAAAAGTGAAAGAATTTGTTTAAACACGGACAAGCTTCATAGCCTAAGCAATGATTTATAAATAAATCCTTACCTGCCCCGCTCGTGTGGGCTGTACCGGCCATGTTCTATGGGAGTTTCTGCTCTTTGCAGCAGCACTATGGCGCTTAACAGCAGGAAAAAATTGTTGCAAACGTGGCCCTTCCTATGTTGGGTTCTGAAATGAAAACACAGATTCGAAATGAAAATTATAAATAAATTTGGTATTTATTTTTTGAGAAAATTTTCCCAAAATTGAAATTAAAAAATAAACAATGCTGAGACCAAAAAAAAAGAAAAAAGAGCCCTGCTACATGCGTTATACCTCAAAATAAAATTATACGAAATGAGCCTATCAGAAAATACCTTTGTAATGAGATATTCACTTAAAACACAAAAATTCTCCAACGCCACTGGTATAAGGAATGGAGGGTTGGCAGCCATTACTTTATAAGGAAAGGTCGCGTTAAAGCAGTTTGAAACTGGTAGTAATAATTGTTTTATGGTTCTTCCCTCGATAATTAAAAACAGTAATGTTTCGTTTAAATATTTCTCCAACGCCAATGGTATAAGCAATAGAGGGTTAACAGCCATTGCATTATAACGAGAAGGTTTTGCATTATAATAGGGGGTGAAATATGAAACGGAAATCCCCTTCACAGTTCTGTTTGCTTGCTCTCTTTGGCATTAACAGTCTCATTAAAAGGAAGGCCCCTGAAAGCCTAATGACAAAAGGTAAATAGGGCATCCACACAGGCAGGCCAGCTTAATTCGCATGCACAATACCGATGATCGAGAACAAAATTAATTAATGTTCTGCAGGCTGTATCTGTCGCCTTCTATCGGCATTAATGATCTTTGTTCTGATAAGCGATCTAACCCATCGGGGTTAATTACGAAGAGGACATAGTACCTAGTACTAGTTGCTTTAATAAACGAAATAGGATGATGTGTTGAATCAACGAAATAGCAACTTAGTAATATTTAGATAGATGTGGCACAAAGCTATTTCAGGACCATAACAAGTGCCAATACCATGCCATTTTGTAGTAGTATTATAATAGGTGGGAACTATAACAAGTGCTAGTATTATAACTAGCACTTGCACCCATAGGGGTTCAATAGAGACGCTGATAGGAAATTAAAAAAAAAATCGTCAATGAAGTGTAACAATAGCAAGTGGTTGTATTAAAATATATTTGTATAGACATATGCACTGTATAATATAAGTAGGGACATTCTTTTATTGGATTGATTTCTTCCAAACATTGAAATCTTTTTGAACAATTTGTAACAAGTTTGCATAAGTCAAATTTACATAAAAGCATCTATGTACATAAGATATCTTCAAAATCATTTAGTTGATATATGCACATTTGTGATACTAAATTATTTCCAAAAATTATTCAAAAAGTTCTGAAATGCATGTTTGATGTACAAAGCACTACCTTGTCTGTAGTGCTCATCGCCATGCATTTCTCACAGAAAAGTGTAAAAGGCAATCAATGTGTTACAAGTTGTTTGGAAGTTTTTGAGCGTTGTTTCCATTGAGTAAATTTCAAAATCTTGCATATTATGTATGTTTGGAACAAGTTGCTTTGTTTTCTGCAGAATGTCAAAACAATTAATGGTGACATCACTTAAGAAATACTGAATTACTCTTGGAGGAGTTCCATCCCAATTGATAAAGGGGATGATTCAAGTGGAAGGTTGGGTGAACTGTTGCTAATCAATATCTCAATGATGTCAATAGGTTGACCAGGGTTTGTCATTCTTGAATGAAATAAATTTGAGATTATACTTAATATTGACTAATAGCAATATTTAAAAAAACATACAATAAAGTTTCATTGTTTACACAATATAACAGAAACATTAATAAATTAAAAGAAATTTGGAAGCTATTAGACAATTGCATGTTAATCTAGTAATTTAACAATTACTAAATTTTATCAAGATTAAACGCATCACGAATGTTTAACCTTATTACACTTAGAAAGATGAATATTAAGCATCACAAATATTTAATCTTATTACACCTAGAAAGACGAATATTAAAGATATATAAAGAACAGATTAATGACTGAAAGTTAAGCAATTTCCTTACTCTTATTTCCTCAAAAATAAAAGATAAAGTCTATATTCTCCTCTATACAATCATTTTTAAAATGGCCAAAACTACGCCGGAAAATAACGAGTACCTGTTGCTAATCGATATCTCAATGATGTCAATAGGTTGACCAAGATTTGTCATTTCTAAATGAAATAAATTTGAGATTATACTTAATATTGACTAATAGCAATATTTGAAAAAACATACAATAAAGTTTCATTGTTTACACAATATAGCAGAAACATTAATAAATTAATAGAAATTTGGAAGCTATTAGACAATTGCATGTTAATCTAGTAATTTAACAATTACTAAATTTTATCAAGATTAAACACATCACAAATGTTTAACCTTATTACACTTAGAAAGATGAATATTAAGCATCACAAATATTTAATCTTATTACACTTAGAAAGATGAATATTAAAGATATATAAAAGAACAAATTAATGACTGGAAGTTAAACAATTTCCTTACTCTTATTTTCTCAAAAATAAAAGATCAAGTCTATATTCTCCTCTATACAATCATTTTTAAAATGGCCAAAAACTAGGCCGAAAAATAACAAGTACGTGCATTCTTTAGTGGTTCTAAAATATAATGTATTTCTTAACCATCGTGTGACAGACATGAAGGAAAGTGTAGCAAGCCTCATCTTTCATAATCTTCAGAACAAGGGATTTAAAGTCTTTCTAGACAAAAATTCAATTCAAATTGGGGAAAGCATACCTCGATCAATAGAGGAATCTATTCTCTTAGCATCTGTGTATGTTATTTTTTCTCTTAAATATGGACAGTCCATCTAGTGCTTAAAAGAGCTCCAGCTGATCCTCAAAACTGGAGCTCCCATCATACCAGTATTTTGTGGAATCTATTCTCTGTGTTTGTTTTCATTCTTCTTTCTCTATACAAAATATTTGATATCTTAATTTATTTATTTTTAGAAATACAAGATTTTTTTCTCTCTAAATAAAGCTAAAGCTAAAAATGCTTGCTGAGCCTATGTCATAAGACGCATCAACAACACTATTATAAAAAAATTCCCATGTCTTTAATTCTGTCAAATATTTTAATAGATCTTCATAAAGAAATTCCCAAGTTTTTAATTCTGTCAATTATTCTAGTAGATCTTTTACCACCTTAGTATTATAAGCTTAATTGAGTAGTCAAAAAAATTAAAAAGAATTCATGTGACACAAACAAAGTAAGCTCAATTTCTGTTTAAAAATGGTGAATTTGTTTTTTTATATTAAGTCAAATTTGAAAATCAAAATAACAAAATCTAGTATACATTCAATTGCCCTGCTTAATTGCAAAATATTTGAAATATACAACAATTCAACAATTAAGATACGACTATATAAAATGTCAGAAAATAGAACATATAAATAAATGAAAAATATAAATAAACACAAAATTTAGAGCCACATACTCTTAACATATTAAGCTACGTATAGTTTTATTTTTCTTAAGCAAAACATCTCGTTTAATATCATCAGAATTAAGATAAACTAAGTTAAATTTAGAGTTAGTTTTAAGATTGTAATTAGTATTAGTATAAATATTAGTGTTACTATTAGATTTTTATATACACCAGATATAGAGGCAAATCAGATGGTATTTATTTATTGCCACTGTCCACTGGCAATTGAATTGTTACAACATGCAAATTTTAAATTTTAAATCTCTCCAAGGCTTTGTCCTTCAAAACTTGGCTCTTAAATATGCACAGAAATCTACATGCAACCTCTTTCTCAGTGTTTTTATTATATAACATTTCCCTCATATTCTATCTTCCTCTGCAGCTGGATAAATTAACATTTCAATTCATGATTTTTGTGTTTATGGCGCCTCCTACAATTGTAATCTTACACTCTATACACTCTATGTTGTGGCCTGTGACATTTCCATGAAAATTCATTTATTTGTTGCCCTCATTCCTGAACTTACTTGCACCTGCTCTTTTCTGTTGCTGCTCCCTTATGTCCTCTCCTTCCTTTCTTTTCAGCGTGGTATTTTTTTTGGAAATTCTTTTTTTTTTATCTATGATTTTTCACCAATTCTCATTGCCTTTACGCCTCTTCCTCTTCTTTGGCATTTTCTGTTTTGTTTTCAAAAATATTCAATTTCTTGCTTCTCCTCGGACCCATGTGACCCTTCTGTTCTTCATTGCTGCTGCTTTTTTTAATTAATTTCTGGCCCCTTTTTCCCAGCTACGCCTTAGTCTCCACTTGAATACCAAACATAAAAATTCACTAATAATATTTTGTGCAAATCGTATTTATTTGTATTGGAATAATCTTTTGTATTCTTAGATCTGCACAAATAATGAAGAATTTATGCACAACTCTCTTTTGAACGATTTCAAATTGTGATCAATTTTCCTTCTCTCTGCAGCCTCCCTTTAATGGCTGCTCATTGATTAAAATCTGTTTTGATCAATACAAAGAACAACACTTCAAATATTCAGAAAAGTTCATAAAAAATATAGTGCATTTGTACTTGCAGCCCTGTAGATTGAATTGATTGCAAAATACAGATTGAATGTGACAGGATAACTCCAACGAATGTAAAAAATAAAGGAACAACATTAGCTGCTCTCTTCACAGTTGCAGCCGTTAATGCCACCTATTGCAAGATATCCCCACATTATTGGCAAACCCTACAACCACAACATATTTCTGAAAGCCACGTATTGTAAGATATCCAAAGTTATTTAGAATAAGCCTTGTGGTTGAACCTGCTACCTCCATAATGTTCCCTTAATGTTACCACATGATGGGCCCAGAAGCTAATCTATTGTTTTTTTTTGGAAATTCTTTTTTTTTTATCTATGATTTTTCACCAATTCTCATTGCCTTTACGCCTCTTCCTCTTCTTTGGCATTTTCTGTTTTGTTTTCAAAAATATTCAATTTCTTGCTTCTCCTCGGACCCATGTGACCCTTCTGTTCTTCATTGCTGCTGCTTTTTTTAATTAATTTCTGGCCCCTTTTTCCCAGCTACGCCTTAGTCTCCACTTGAATACCAAACATAAAAATTCAC
The DNA here is from genome assembly GCA_007258455.2 of Sequoia sempervirens. Taxonomy (NCBI): domain Eukaryota; kingdom Viridiplantae; phylum Streptophyta; class Pinopsida; order Cupressales; family Cupressaceae; genus Sequoia; species Sequoia sempervirens. The sequence goes on from VDFB02121304.1 coordinate 134,259, forward strand.
TAATAATATTTTGTGCAAATCGTATTTATTTGTATTGGAATAATCTTTTGTATTCTTAGATCTGCACAAATAATGAAGAATTTATGCACAACTCTCTTTTGAACGATTTCAAATTGTGATCAATTTTCCTTCTCTCTGCAGCCTCCCTTTAATGGCTGCTCATTGATTAAAATCTGTTTTGATCAATACAAAGAACAACACTTCAAATATTCAGAAAAGTTCATAAAAAATATAGTGCATTTGTACTTGCAGCCCTGTAGATTGAATTGATTGCAAAATACAGATTGAATGTGACAGGATAACTCCAACGAATGTAAAAAATAAAGGAACAACATTAGCTGCTCTCTTCACAGTTGCAGCCGTTAATGCCACCTATTGCAAGATATCCCCACATTATTGGCAAACCCTACAACCACAACATATTTCTGAAAGCCACGTATTGTAAAATATCCAAAGTTATTTAGAATAAGCCTTGTGGTTGAACCTGCTACCTCCATAATGTTCCCTTAATGTTACCACATGATGGGACCAGAAGCTAATCTATTGGATGGTTGAGATTGGATTCTTTTCTAAACATTGAAGAGGTTGCCTTCTAGATTGAGATTATATGCAAGCATTTATCTAAGATCTACCAAAGGAAGGCTGTAGCCTCTTGCTTCATCATGCTCCGAGTCGTAGATACCTCTCTCCCATATAACTACGGAAACAAGCTTTTAGATGCAATCTTGTACACATTCTCTGACAAACCATTACATGCTACAATACGCTCCAGTTGAGCCTGTATAAGAATTACCAGGTCGGTTAGAAGAGAAAGTAAAGGCAGTTTCTAGTAAAAGCATTTGTCTATTAAAATAATTTTCTTCCTTCCTATCAGAATTATTTATTATTTTCATGACGGCCAAAAATCTCAATCAGCTTTTTAGGGGATTTAGTAGGGAATAAACAGCATAAAAATGGCAACCCACATAAACAGTTATTAAATTTAAGGACATTTTTTAAGCAATCTAATAAAGCTAACTGAAACTATATTAAGGTATACAGATAAATGACAGTTTCATCTTCAGATGAATAGTAGCCAATAATCTGACCATCCATTTTCAGGTTTTCTTTTGAATTTCAGAAATCCAGCCAAATATGAACCACAAAACATAAGACACTAACTTATCACTATATTCATAAGATCAAACCTTCACAAGTGCTTGTCTGCCCTCGTCAAACTGCTTCCACCTTGAGAAAGCTAAAACCATGCGGGATGCAACCTGCAATTGTAAGACAATTAATAGAATCACATGATTGTGTCTGCTATAATTATCAATCTCATCCCAGATAATGTTAACTCAAAAAATTCAAATTATAAGTTACAACTGTATCCAATAGATATTTAACTCATAATCAACTCTGACCTGTGGATTAAGTTTATCTAACTGCAATACAACATCTCCAACAAATTCATAACTAGAGCAATCCTTTGCATGGAAGTTTACCGAACAACCACAAAATCCTCCAATAAGAGAGTAAACCTGAGTAACAAGGATAAAGAGAGAGAAAGAAGAAAACATATATGTACGCATTTTGTAAGGTAGAAGATGCTTCTTTCAAAAAAAGGAAATTAAGGACATCATTGTTCAAAGCTGCCCTAAGGTAGGACCAATTAGCATGGTTATGAAGTAAGAGCTTGTAACAGTATAAAAAAAAAATGAGGTAGAATGAACAAAATTACAATAAATATAGAACAAAACAAGGCCCAAAGATGAAGTAAGAGCTTGTAACAGTATAAAAAAAAAAAATGAGGTAGAATGAACAAAATTACAATAAATATAGAACAAAACAAGGCCCAAAGAGGGAACATATAAAGCAACTCAAAACAAGAAATCAAAAGGTTTTAAGGAGTTTTATCTTGTTTTTAAGCATTTAATATTGAATTTTTTTTAACAATACTTTCATCGGTAGTACCATGAAATTCTTCCAGCCAGATAAAGCAAAACAAATTATGGCTACTCCCACATAAAAAGACAACAGTCAGGGAATGGACACCAACTGAGAGGATACCTGAATATAAGACACAAGGTCATGTTCAATTCATATTTGTGACTAACAACTGAAAAATATGTCAAACTCACCTTGTTTATATGGATTGCTGATGTCAAAAGAAGAGCGTTGCATTTTGAATATTCTTGACATTGCCTGGGATATCTGAGAATGCTTGCAAAGCTAGCCACTTGTTGATGACCTAGATTATGAAAATGTAACATAAAACCATAACAAAGACATAATAAGCATACAGAATAAATAAATCCAATGATGCAAGGCACTATCCCATAGAAACCAACTAAAGCTAGTAACAGATGTTAAGATAATGAGGAAAATTATTACCGGGGCATTCCCCTCCCACTTCTGATTAAAATCAGACAAAACCTCAGCTCTAACATCACCAGGGTTTTGGGTTATAGCAGCTAAAGCTGCAAACTGTTCATTCATATTCGTTGCTGATCTGTATTCGTTTAGCGCAAGTTCTGTCATTTCTGGATCTTCCAATGCGACAAGATAAGCTGATTCATTCAAAAACAACGTAAATTAGACAAACAGGTTCCATGACCTACATTGCTCAAAAATACTTATGAATTCAGAGAGAAAGAAGCTAATCTTACTAAGGGCAGTATTTTTCAAAGCACGCCTTCCCATATTTTCATGAGTAGATTCACATCGCTCTAAGCTGCGATTATTCTAAACCTAACCAGCAGGGAAAGCAATTAGTGTACACTTAAAACATCACATAACTTGTGTTAAAAAACCTTTCAAATTAGTAAAATGTCATGCTGCTATTTCAATAGTAAATACCTTCACTTAATTTCTTATTTTGTAGATTGGCAAACAATATGGATGCCAAATGAGATATGTTCAAACAAGATAAATTACAACTTCTTCAAGGATATAGGCAAACATATCTGCAACAAAAATGCGAATAACAAATTTGCAAGAAAAGAAACCAATTGGCCATTTCCAAATTTCAAGAGATTGCATTTGCTGGAAAATACAGAGACAATCTATGTAGAGTATTATAACTGAAAAGAGAGGTAAACAAAACAACATTCAACTTTGAGCAGAAATATTAAAACAGAACAACGATTTTGTTATAAATGCCATCAAAAGAGAGCTGCCAATTGGCCATTTCCAAATTTCAAGAGATTGCATTTGCTGGAAAATACAGAGACAATCTATGTAGAGTATTATAACTGAAAAGAGAGGTAAACAAAACAACATTCAACTTTGAGCAGAAATATTAAAACAGAACAACGATTTTGTTATAAATGCCATCAAAAGAGAGCTGCCAGTGCTCTTTCTGTTCATACATTCATACTTTCATCCATACCTATTTCTCATACATCAAAAAACAGAGTATATTCCCAATTCTTTTTCAAAACAAAGTTAATTTCCAAGAGACGGAAGGAAGCTTCCAGAATACGCATTAAAACAATAGAATAGTCTAGATACAAAAGGAACAATGTAGAAGAAGTAAGGAGATAGAAATAAATGCGATTGGAGAAGTAGATAAGCTACGGTGGAAGGGGAGATTAAAAGAGCTGAGCTGGAAGGCACCGTACGCCAACAACATTCTGGTGATGGAAAGAGCAATACAAGAAAACCAGAACCCTAAATTGCAATTTATCACCCATCCTTGTTTGCAGTAATATAGAGAAGTTCCTTGCAAACAGATTAAAAATAAAAGATACAGGAAAATGACTGGTTAAGGTCAATTGGCTCGGGTTACTGCTGGACAAAGCTCCCACTCCCTAATGAAAGCACAGAGATACTGGAGAAACATGATAGAGCCTGGATCAGTACCCAAACCAACAGATGATCGCTAAGAACCAACTAAGAGCTACCCAAGCAAGCCACCAATTGATCCATCCTCATGTTAGCTAGTGTCTCAATCTATTCACAGTAAATGAAAATCCAATCTGAAAATCCCGTAGTTTTAGTGCTACTTTATTCTTCACCCTGAGACAAGATTTTTGCAGCCTTTTGAATGAAACCATTGACTGCGAGTTAAAATTTATTTTTGGGCGTAGGGCGAGGAGTGTTTCAATTTCCTGAAAGTTGTTTTTTCCCAGCCTGAGAACCAATACCTTCATTTAACAGATAACAATACAATGAATTAAAACACACAAAAAAATGATCTGACCCCGTACAGGTTCCAAAAGATAAAATTCACAATGGCTTAGCTCAAAATTTGCCACAAATTGTGTTGTGTTATCAATGATGCCAATAAAAAATGGAAAGAGTTTGCACAAAACTTTAGGAAACCCCACCATAACAGAATTTTTCTTAAATGAGACAAACTGAAACCAATGTCCCTACAGCTGCTGCTTCAATCTATTCATAGTAAACGAAAAGTGGGATCTGAAAAGGGTTTTAGGGCTACGTAGATTCTTGAGCTCGAGACAAGATTTCACGCGTGAGGCAGTGGGCAGTGCTCTACAGCGGTGGTCTACAGCTGTGGGCAGTAACAACAAATTTATGGTGGTTAAAAATATATCAGATATTTCAAATAAGGTAGGTAGATCGCATAATGCAGATCAAACATGGCTCTTTGCAGTAAAGATAGCAATGAATGGCGCCATCAATGAATCCAATACTGCATTTACTGTAAATATTTTTGACAGTTGTTTCACAGATTTTCTGAGTGCCGGAAAACTGAAAATGGTTTATCAGCATGAGACAATGGTTTAACAGCGTGTGAGACAGGTTTATCGGCTGTTTGTGGATTGGCAAGTCCACAATAAAAGCCTATCGGCTAAATAAGAGTATTTATTAGTCGAGGGCATTTCTTATATGAAATAGACAATCTGTTTTTTAAAAACATACAGTTCAAGCTGTTCTTCAATCATGTAAGACGATAGAAAATCTCTTCCTCATCCATCAATTTTCGTCATTGTCGTTGTTCTGCCACTTTTGTTTTCGCTTTTCCATCGATTTTCTCACTGTTTTTCTGTTCATTCCATCACATCCGCAAACATGTTCGTACAAACAAATGTAGTAATTTTTCGTTAGGGGAAAGGACCCAGTAGTTGTGCACCCTAACTTTGCGCTTCTAATTATCCTACGTGGAAATTCCAAATCACTCCCATTTTTTTACAGCAGCTTACTTGGCGAATCCCCTGCTTATAACTACGGTTTCAGGGCCACATCAGCATGCTTTTTGTCAAGGTGTCCAAAAGTGTGAAAAAAAAAGTGAGACCAATACTTGTGCATTCACAGCATGTTTTATTGAGCGTTGATGTGGAATCACATGATTGGTTGCTTTTTAGATCAAAGAAATACATTTTGTTTAATTATGGGTAGTCATCATCAACAGTAACAACTTTAAAGTCACAACTATTGGTCCAATATTGATAAAAATATTGGGCATTATATAAACAACTACTATCACAACTATTGAAACATGCTGAGGTACTGGGTCCTCTCCCCTAATTGCATACAAAGAAATCAAGAGTTACACCTCATGTGAAAGGTGGTACTTTTGCATACAAAGAAATCAAGAGTTACACCTCATGTGAAAGGCGGTACTTTTTCTGAAAGGGTACTTTTTCTGAAAGGATGAGTCTATTTGAGAAGATATAAAGAGCTGAAGAATTGTGGGTTTAGAAGCAATAATTCAATAAAAAAAATTGTGAATATAAGAGTAGACCTAAAAAAGAACAAGCTAGAAAAATGGAGTGTCAACCAGATTTATATTGAAGAATTTTTAATGTTATTAATAAAAAATATGGATTTAGAAGCAATAATTCAATGAAAAAAATCTGAAAAAAATTGGAATATAAGAGCAGACTTAAAAGAGAAAAAAGGCAGAAAAATGAAGTGTTAACCAGGATTTATTTTGAAGAATTTTTAATGTTATTAATAAAAAATATGGATGTAGAAGCAATAATTCAATGAAAAAAATGTGAATATAAGAGCAGACTTAAAAGAGAAGAAGCAGAAAAATGAAGTGTCAATCAGATTTATATTGAAGGATTTTTAATATTATTAATGAAAAATATGGATTTAGAAACAATAATTCAATGAAAAAAATGTGAATATAAGAGCAGACTTAAAAAGAGAAAAAGGCAGAAAAATGAAGTGTCAATCAGATTTATATTGAAGAATTCTTAATATTTAGAAAGAATAATTCAATGAAAAAATCTGAAGAATTCTTAATATTTAGAAAGAATAATTCAATGAAAAAAATGGGAATATAAGAACAAACTTAAAAAGAGAAGGAGGTGTCAATCAGATTTATATTGAAGAATTCTTAATATTTAGAAAGAATAATTCAATGAAAAAATTGTGAATATAAGAACAAACTTAAAAAGAGAAGAAGGCAATTAAATTAAATTTATATTGAAGAATTCTTAATGTTGTTAATGAAAAATATGTGTAGCTCATGATTAAGAAAGTGTGCAAGTTTATAAGAAGTGAATCAAATTTATATTGAAGAATTCTTAATGTTGTTAATGAAAAATATGTGTAGCTCATGATTAAGAAAGTGTGCAAGTTTATAAGAAGTGAATCAAATCTTTATGAAGGATGCATGCAAAAACATATAGGAAGACATTGTCATAATTGGTGAGATTGAATCAAAATTGAGTTAGGAAGACATTGATATATTTAGTGATCAAATTTGAAGGAAGACATTGCCATAATTGGTGAGATTGAATCAAAATTGAGTTTGGATTGGATTTGGTGAAAGAATTAATTATATAAGCATTGAAGAGTTAAAAGGGTTTAAGCCTATCAAATAGAGGTTGGAGCCTCTTGTTGGGTTGGAGCTTAGTTTTTGTATGGGAAATGTTGGAGACTTTGATAGTAGATTGGAGCCTACAAGAAGAAGAAGATTAATCCATAATATATAAACAATATTGTGTTGTGGTTTTTTCATGGAAAGATTTCCATGTAAAATCGTGTGTTCTCATTGTGTTTCTAATTGCTAGATCTTACTTGAATGTCCTTATTGTGATTGGTTTTGAAAAGTAAAAAGATTATTATATACTAATTCACGTGTCTCCCCTGCTTCGGTTCCCCCCTCGCCTCCCCTCCCCCCTACTCCAACCCCTTTGTATAATCATGTGCTCAACAAGTATATTGGAATCAAAATTCAATTGGGTACATTTATGAAGCCATATATAGGGCCAAAAAGTCCATTTGAAATTATTACAAAGTGGATACACTTATTACAAAGTGGATACACTTAAATTTGATCACATTTGGGAGATCATCGATCAAAGATGAAACAATCAACTCCACTAACACATTCATGCGATGAATTACTTCCTCAACCTTGGGTTGAGGTGAGAGACTTACCGTTTAAGAATTGTAGAATTACAAGATTGATAGAGGAAAGCTCTTTTCTTCAACACTAGCTTTCCAAAGAAGAACCACTCAATCACCAAGTAACAAAAATTGAAATTTTTACATCACATACATCTTACAAGTTACAAATTTCAAATTAACAACTATTGACAAAATATGGTTTGGTTACTTAACTCTTGAATACCTTATTCTGTAAATTCTTAGTAGGCGAATTGGGGTGTAAATACCGCAAATCTTCAAAGATTTGCCCTCTACATTTTATGTCAACCCTTTACTGCATCTTGCTGTGAATGGAACTAGAGTTTGTTTGAGTCCATTCAAACAAAAAGCAAAATAAATTAACACAAAAACGACTCAATGACCTTGTCTTTATACAACACAACTTTTGACTTCGCACAAAAAAGGTAAAGGAGAAATTAGAGATCATTGGTCCGGATAACATTGATCCTTATAATGATTGGACATGGTGAGATGAAGAGAGCCCATCATTTACCGCAAATAAGATTCTAGATTTTGAGAGGCAAGCAATGGAGGACATGGTTGCAACACAAATCACTAAATTGTCATTGGATGACATTGATGAGGTAAGGAAAGAACCATTAACATCTAGCAAGAAGATGGAAGTCAAACCAAAACCACAAATATAGCCTTCTATGCCAAGTGAGGAGTCGTAGCAAAATGCAAGGATTTGAACCTCTCCTTGAGTTTTCAATAGATAATGGAAGAGGAAGATGTAAAATGTTGTGATATGCAATTTATAAAATCATCATCATAATAGTTGCCAGCTGGATTTTGCATTATGATGCACTTTTGTTTTTTAATTTGTAAAATTTAATAGTAATCACTTTTGTACTCATTGGAAATATTTTGTTATTAAATTTTGCCAAAAAAATGTGTTTTTAAAAAAATATAAACAATTTTTTAAGTTGCCGAGTTGCAAATTTTGAGTCTGCTGAGTTTTTGCCAAGTCAGAGTCTGCCAACTATGCTCCATACTAGTAATGGAAAGCTTAAATCTGAAAGAAGGTAATATACCTAGAACAGACTTTGCATTTCCTTTCACGTATGTTAAAGCAGACTTCGTAGTTATGGTAACAGCAATGCTGGAAATAAAGATGGAGAATGCAGCTGCAAGTATCGTAAAAAGCAGGGCCATTCACTCCAATGGTCAAGTGTACAGAAGCATACAAACTCTATAATACAACAATTAATTTAACAACAAACCAAGATGTTTGCATATCCAATGCAACAGCTGGACCAATTGTTTTCAAAAGATAAAGATACCTGTAACAGTTTTATTCAGAAGTTGAAGGAACCTACAAAATACAACAGTGTAAGGCTCAACCAGCTATCTGAGCAATTTAATGCAGAAGCTGGACTAATTTTATCATAAGATAAGGTACCTTGGCCAACTAGCTTCATAAGGTTAAGTAACCTGCACAATATGACAAAATGATAAGAATGTTAGGCTCACTTTGCCAGTGTCCAAACAAAAGCTTCCTTCCAGAATATCATTCAAGGCACGATTCATATGAAGCATTCAATCCTTGCAGAGAAAAGAACTCATCAGTAGAAAAAGCACATAGAACCAGACATTCGTTTTATATGGATATTTTAACAAAGAATATATCGATGACCAATGAACATGAACCTGAATGGATATGAATTAGTTAGCAGAGTCGCACTTACCTCATACAATGATGCAATAGGAAACTACAAGGAACTTTAAATTTCATCCACACGATATAAGCTAAAAATATTAATTATTATCACAATTTGAAATCATTCAAGAGAAATTTATGCATAAATTCTTCTTTATTGAATTTTGTGCATAAGCTTTTGTGAAGTGGATTTGCAAGTACAACATCTAACACAAATCCACTTCCAATTATGCTTTTGATGGATATACCCTCATCCAAAGCTCCAAGTTGCACACAGGCAGGTAGGATGCTGGCAAAGGTTGAGGAATTGGGTTTTAACCCCCCTAGTTGCATTTCCTTAAAAGTTTCTAAACAATTTTCAGAAAACCCATTTTCAACGTATCCTACAATCATGGAATTCCATGAGATCACATTTCTTTGAGGCATTTTTTAAACTGTTCATTTGACTTGTCTATGCTTCCACATTTTGCATGTATGCCTACCAGGGCACTTGCAACTACAACGTGTGACAAAAATTCCCCTTTTGTTATGCTTTGATGGATGTCCCTTCATTATTACTGGACATCTGACATGGTGCAAATTATTATAGTGCAAGCCTAATTTTCAGATTGTTTCATTTAGCATCACCAGTAATTTCCACAAGAACATTGTCCCTGTTTAAAATGATGGAAAAGGTTCACATCTCTTAGAACAATTTCTCTTGCAACAATGTTGGAGATAAATTTAGTTGCAGTGTGGCTATCAGAACATACTCGAAGGTTCTTAACAACTCTAATAGTTGTTCCAAGGGGCAGGTTTAACAAAGCAAGTGCAATTGCCAACTTTTCACTATGGTGGCAGATAAATAATTCTTTTTCCTCCTCTTCCACAGCATTAAGTAAATGTCTTGAATCTGGAAAATACCTTGCCCCCTTCATCTGCCAAGCCAATTTCTCCAACTTTACATAGATCTCCTGTGTCTGTGAATGTGATCTGTCTCGTACACAGAAAGCATGCACCATTTTATGGCCTTCGATCCAACTACATCCAGGTATCTTTTTAATTCCTCTATCTTTTATCAATCTCCTTACCATTTAAACCGCACCACACCTGCCCTCATTTGCATAGTTGTTTGAGAAAAGAACAGAAAGTTGCAACATTTTTTAGGATCCAAATAAAGATGCAGTGTCGCTGGAAATACTCCTAAATGTATATTCATATATGATCTACAGGCACCAAGATAGCACATTCCGTGTAAGGTGCAGATTCATTTCAGAGAGCTTGTAGTGCATGTACATCATCCCGTACAATATGTTTGACACGAAATTTGGACGACTTTAGGCAATTCTTAAATACATCTATGCACACACATATATACATATCTATCATATAGATATTTATGTGTACATATGTTTATGTGTATATTGTCATATATATAATTGTAAGGGAATACAATCTCTTTTACATAAATCTAGAAGAATTAAATAGATGCAAACACCAAGCATATAATTGAACTACGGTAAATCAGGAGTTGTCAATATTGGGTGATGAACTAAACTTAGCATAAGAGTGCCACTTCTCAATTTGTGATCATTTTAAGACATTCGGTAAAAAAGGACCCAAAACTAAAAAGGAATTGAAATAGATATGAAAAGTTCACCATTAAAATCATAAATATGTATATACATGATATGTATGTGTATCTATGCGTGCATGTATATGTTTGTGTGTATATATATACACATATGTACACAAAGATTCGCATACCTATGATACATGTATTTAAGAATTGCCTAAAATAGCTCAAATTTGTTGTCAAACATATTGTATGGGATGGTAAGTTCTCTAAATGAATCTGTACCCTACACTTTCTGAAATATGAGCCTCTTTAGTGAACACCTTTCCCATTTAGTTTTACACCCATTTTTAGGGAATATCTTGATATATTTACATATAGACAAATAGTGCAATCTTGTATGAAGTTGGGTTCATCCCCCTAGCTTTTACCTATCCCCATAGGGACACATCCCCATGCATTTATCCCCCACCTTATCCATACACACATTAATTATGCCTGGTCATACATCTATCCCAATAGGTATGATACCTGGATCTGAGCATTTCCATGTCCCAGATCATTTCCGTAGACGCAAGGTTTGGTGAACACCTTTCCCATTTAGTTTTATACCCATTTTTAGGGAATGTCTTGATATATTTACATATTGACAAATGGTGCAATCTTTTATGAAGTTGGGCTCACTCCCCTAGCTTTTACCTATCCCCATACAGACACATACCCATGCATTTATCCCCCACCTTATCCATACATACACCAATTAATTATGCCTGGTCGTACACCTATCCTAATTACATCTAATACCTGGATCTGCGCATTTCCATGTCCCAGATCATTTCCACAGATGCAGGATAACCCTGCACCCGCAGATTTGACTGATGAAAATTCAAAATTCAAAATTCAAATTTGGTCAACTCTCACCTATTCTGCTAGCAGTTATGAGCTGACTAAAAACACATTTACACGATTTGATGCCATGTGCTTGTATATAAAGACATTCATTTGCATCCATTTCACATTCTCATGTTCAAACATCCTCTCTCACCGTAAGGAGTGATTCATAGAAGAACATTTGGATTCGGTACAATACAAAAAAATCTAGATCTCCACAATCATCCTAGATACATTTGCACAGCTGAAGTTTATTGTTTTAGATCCTTTACAGAAGTTTTCCAGGGGTTGACCTAGGATAACATGACATAATATCAATCCTCTAATTGAATTTTTAAATATCGTCAAGCTTCAGATAAATGCAGAGAGCAGAGCAGAGCAGACAAAAATAAATCTAGCATGCAATAGAGCAAAAGTGCACACTTAGCTGGATCAGATTCATGCAGCAGAGAAAAAATCCGAACGGAAAAAAGACCCAAAGGTGCAGACTCAACCCAGGAAAGAGCACAAGTCCTTCACAAAATCCAAGGCATTACACTAGCAGAAAGGCATCATTTCCCAGACCAGTGACAATTCATTGGAATCACTCCTTTGGTCATAGAGATAAGTACCCTTATCCTGTGCATTTACTTTCTGTACTTTAGCATTCACATATGCCCACAGATATGAAAGAGATTAAATTTGCACAAATTTCTTGTCAGAAATATCATTCCGGATAGTGTGCATGCACTCTGAGCTCTATGGAATAAACTCCAATCTCTTTGGATTGAATCTGCACCTTTCATGTTTGGAAATCTGCACAATTTTAAGGAGTTTTCACAGAAATACTGACAAAGTAATCTAGGCTAAGTTATGCTGAGTTGTATGCATTTAATTGATTAGGTTAGATTGCAAGTGCAAAATATTTAATTTCCTCTACAACCAGGCAAATTCACCACCACCAATTCACCCCCAACAATTCATCGTGTACACAATTCACCACTAGCAATTCATCACCGTGTTATATTCATTGCATATACCTTTTTTTATGCTTTCAACAAAATCTCTATACTTTTTTCTTTTTTGGGGTTCTCTTGGCCATTTAAATATTGAAAAATGTATACGTGGTGAATATACCACGGCAATGAATTGCTGGTGGTGAATTGTATATGCAATGTATATATATATATATATATATACATACATATATACATACATGTATATATATATATATATGTATGTATATGTATATATATATACATGTATATGTATGTATGTACATATATATGTATATATATATATATATATGTACATACATACATACATACATACATACATACATATATGTACATACATACATATATATACATACATATATATTATATAGACATACACACACACATATATATTATATAGGTAAGTGTATATATATATATAGACATACACACACATATTTATTATTGGTAAGTGTATATCCACACACACACATTATTGGTGAACCTTTGCCCTCCTCAAATGGTCATGTTGCTAAACATATATTACCACAAGTAGAGCCATCTGTATGGGATTGCATACAAATAACCACATGGAGACCTAGGCAATTCTTAAGGCTTTGGAAAAGGCAAGTGCGCTTGGATGGAAGAAGGTTGTACATGAGATGAATTCTATCATCTTGGCTTCCTTGTTGAATAAAAGGAATTTGCAAAACTCGTCGTAGAGATTGACTCAAGTGGTTAGGCAAATTCTTTTTGTGTCCTCAAATTTTGAATCAATATCTTTTGTCCATATCCCTAGAGAGTAGAATAAGGTTGCAGATTGTCTAGCTAAACGGGCCTCAAAAGAGATGGCTAATTGGAATGTTTTAGACTAGGGTAAGTTAGCTCAAAATAAACCTAACAGATTCTTAAATACTTTATATGAAGCTATTCAATTGAAAGTGAAAAATAAACCATAGAGATATACTTTAGACTCGTTTCCTTCTGTACATATAACAATATGAGTCACATACACCAGAGATTGTGCAATAATAGGGGAAGTGAGGGGAAGTGACTTGTGAACGGGGGTGCCTAAATTTACAAAGGTATTTTAATATAAACTGACTAAATTTTAGATATTGATGTCCATAGGGTACGGGGAATATAATTTATTCAGGCATTAATGTGCTTTAACTTATTCTTTAATCAAATGCATGGAATACAATCCTTAATCCAAGCATGAGATATATTGAAAACAAAAATTATGATAGACGCATGGCATGAATAATGAGTAGAAACGAAGATGAATTTGTTAAGACACCGACAAGCTTCATTGCCTAAGCAAGGATTCATAACAATCCTTACCTCAAGTGAGTTGTGCTTCTCACGCTCTATGAGATTTCCTGCTCTTTGCAGCAGCACCATAGCGCTTAACAGCAGGAAAAACATGTTGCAATTGTGGCCCTTCCTATGTTGAGTTCTGTGAAATAAACACAAATTCGAAATAAAATTGTAAACAAATTTAGTATTTATTTTTGGAAAAAATTTCCCAAAATTGAAATAAAAAATAAACAAGGGTGAAAATAAACGAAAAAAAGAAACGTCTCTGCTACATCCGTTATGCTTTAAAAATAAAATCATAAAGAATGAACATATTAGAAAATACCTTTCTAATGAGATATTCACTCAAACGCAAAATTCTCCAATGCCACTGGTAGAAGGAATGGAGGGTTGACAGCCATTGGCTTATGAAAAGAAAGTTCGCAGTGATGCAGCTTGAAACTGATAGTAATAATTGTTCTATGGCTAGTCCCTTGATAATTAAAACAACACTGTTTCGTTTAAATATTTCTCCGACGCCACTGCTATAAGCAATAAAGGGTTAATTGAGTTTTGCATAAAAGTAGCGCATGAGTCATGAAACAGAAATCCCCTTCATAGTTCTGGTATTTGCTTGCTCTCCTTGCCATTACCAGTATTACTATAACTCGCATGCAAAATACCGATGATCGAGAATAAAATTAATTTAATGTACTGCAGGCTGTAGCTAACACGCCTTCTATCGATATTAATGATCTTTGTTTTGATAAGCTACCCACCCATCGTACGGAGAGGGGATATTAGGTAATCGACGAAATAGGATGATGTGTAGAATCAACGAAACAGCAACGTAGCGTATTTATGGATGGACGTGGCACAAAGTTATTTAAGAGCGTGTCTTCCATCCATTAAATACCAATGCCCTCTTCTGGAGAAAGAGTGAAATATAATAGAAGGTTTTGGTTATTTCTTCTCCACATAGTAGGATGCTAGTAATTATGGAAGAAAAATTTTAATAGATATTTTCGAGATCAACATTTTAAGGGATCAAGAGTTGTATCTTTAACAATTTTTAATTTTTTTTTATGTCGATTGTTCTATTATGAATCTTGATCAAGAAATTAGTTGTTTCGTGAAGTCTTGCCTCCTTAAATAGCTCATTAGACTACCCATCTTCAAATTGGTATCATATTGACTACAACTAGCAATTGCACCTTAGTATGCAATGGGTACGCCGAAGAAGTGTGGAAAGTCAATTAGAATAAATTCTAATCTTTCTTTTACTATATAGTACTATAATAATTAATAATTATAAATTTAATTATTTTATTTAATTAATAGTTTTGTTTTTAGTTTTATTATTTTAATCAATTATTTATAAATTAATATAGTTTTTGAATTTTATTTGATTGATATATTATTTTTAAGAGGAACACAACTTGTAAATGTCAAAAATTTAAAATCTTTGATCTTAAAAAATCAATATTTTTTATTTTTAATTACACATTTATTTATTCTATCTATTTATCTAATTTATTTTTATTAATCCTTGAAATACTATTACAACTAAAATTAATTATCTGATTATTAATCTTTATACCTATTAAATAATTAAAATTTTAATAATTAAAATTTATATTTATTTGGAGTCTTATTCCATAATTCCAAAAATCAAAGAAAATCCAATTAGTTATCTATACCTATCAACCCTAACACATCATTGTCATTAACTATCCAAAACTAATGGAGCCATGCCACCGCCAAGTTACAATAAAGTGGCTCTAATTTCCTGTTCAAAATATTCTACGGGACAACTTTAGCGAGGAAGAGTTTGGAGGAGCGGCGAGGAAAGCAGCGGGGAAAGTAGCAATGCAGCATTCAAAGCCTCTCCAGAGTCACGTCAATCAAAAATTTCCTATCAAAAAAAATAAACAGCTATTACTCATAATTTTCCTACGGCCATAATAAATATTTCCTCCTTCCAACTTGGTTTAAATGCATGATTCATTGAACATGTCGTACAAGAACTGCAGAGATATCATGTTAAGATTGCTTTAGCGATATAATGTGAGGGATACAGCTCTGCATCTTCTCAAATAGAGAGCAATAAAACCTTGACCGCTATGCAATCGACGATGTACGTATTTCATTCGATATTTTTTCATTATCGGGGATCAATGGCTGGAGAAAATTTAATGGTTGGTAGATTATAACAGTCATTAGATTGTACTTTTTTAGCTTTGTTCTATTGAAATAGGATACGCCTTCGGCATAAAATATTCTCATAAGTTGCACACTCCATGATGAAGCCTCATTCAATTTCAACCACCCCTTTATTGCAAAAAATATAAGTTATTTCTTCTCAATCTTTGTGGGAGACTGTCCATCTACTTGTCTCATATCTAAGATGATGAGAACCAATTCTTAGTTGTGCAACTAAAAGTCTAGTCTTTCCCTTAATTGCAACCCTCAAATAGTTTTTCATCATGCTCCCATGTTGGGTTGAATTCTTTGACATAATTTGCTTATTTCGACCAATTTTTTTTGTCCACATGGCAGCCCTAATTTTATCTAACACAAACTTTTTTCTCTTCATTAGTGTTGGGACATTCTTGCAAATTAATGTCACATTTGCTCATCCACTTGTTTTGCTTCATCCAAGATTTCTTCCTACAATCTAATTCATCTTTAACATCTATTTTGGGCTAGCAATGCTTATCCATATTTTCAACCTTTTTTAAATAACTTAGCAAACAAATTATCGCTAAAGCATTCCATATGTTCGTACTTTAGCCAAAAAACCTCATAGGGTGTCGTGATTTGACTTTGAAACTACTAGTGATTAGAAGCTTTTGGATTCTTTCTAACTACCTCCACTTGTGGTTTGACATGCTAAGTTCCCCCAAACCTCATAGCCATAAAGGACAACCAGCGTGACTAACAAACCAAAAAAGGTTTTTGGGTTTTCCAATTCTGTAACTCCTCTTTCCTTCCCCTGTTCTACAATAGATAAGAAGTTCTCCAACCTCCTTGAATCCTTTTCATTCTACATGTCTCCCAAATGAGCATATTGTGAAAATTAATTTCCAAGTGCACGTATTCTTCCATTATCTCCAACAAGTTTCCCTCAAAGATGAAATTAACCTTTTTTCCTTTTTAATGGGAAAATTGTGACTTTGATCTTCTTGGTGTTCACTTGCATCCCTACCTTTTTCCAAAAGAGTTCTAAAACTTCAAATGTTCTATCAAACCATGGGTAGTTTTTACAATTAGGATAAGATCATTCACATATAAAAGTAACTTCACCACATACCCTGCAAGCTGAATACCCTCCTTAATAGTTTTGATTAACCATTCTTCAAGTTTATCAATATATAAACCAAACAAAATGGGGGATAAAGAGCATCCTTGCTTGATCCTAAATTTGGTACCAAAGAATTCAAACAAACCCTCTTAAGTTCTGATTTTATCTCTAACTTGCTCATAAAGCTTATGCATTGTCGCTCTAAACTCATTAGGAATCCCAAGTTCCTTCATTTAGCTCCAAAGTTTGTCCTTAGACACAATGTCAAAGGCTTTTTGAAATCAACAAAGTAACAAAAAGCTTAGATCCCCCTTGAGTGTCCCAAACTTTTTCAATGAAGTGCCTAAGAGTGATGTAGTGATTGATGGTGGAGTCCTTGGTCTAAAGCTAGCTTATTTTTTCTCTTTTCCCTTTTTTCTGACCAACTATTGATTATGTATTTTATCATACTCCCAAAAATATTTCTAAGAAGAGGATTATTGATATCTCCACTTTTGTGCAGAAGGATAACTACACTATTTGTCCATTCTATTGGAAAGCCTCTTTGAATGACATTGAAAAAAATTGATGTGAGAAGCAAGGAGCTCAACTCCCCACTTTTAAAATTTAGATTGCATCCATCAATATCTTGATCTTTACCACTTGCTAGGTTCTTTATAAGGGTAAAAGTACAAACCTGTGTCACACTTTATAAAGGAATTAGTCAACATGAAAGAAAAAATCAACTTCGACGACATAAAAGTGGTCTTTATGTTTTGAATTTCAAAATGATGTAAACTAATAAAATGTAGAACTCTTATTGAAGTTTATTTTCATAATTTTTTATATTTTTTTAAAATTATTTTGATATTTTTTTAATCAATTTAAGAGCAAATTTTGTAATGTTGAAAATTTGACATCAACTATTATTTACTCTCTTTTTTTCATTTTCAAAAAACAAATTATACCCTTTTGAAGAGGATTCTCTCCTCTAAGACACCATATATTTTCCAATTTTTTTTTTTTATCATGTTTTACTATTTTTAAAATTTCAAATCAACGTCTTTTTGAACTTGAACAACCCACTTGCATTATTTTAAAATATATATACTAAAACTAATCAATATATATATATATATATATATATATATATATATATATATATATGGATTCAACACTTGAGCTCTACAAAAGGGTAATTTTCTTTTTTTTTTAAATTTCTTCAAAACATGTTTTTTTTTTTAATTATTAAATTATAAAAAATTTAGAGTTAAAACTGATTTCGAAGCATAGAGCTATATTCTCATATACCATGATCTGAAACAAATTTGGACTATTTTTTTTTTTTTGCCTTTTTTGCCTTTTTTAACTATTAAATTACGAAAATTTGGAGAAAAAACATTGATTTCGATAGGGGTAGAGTTGTATTCTTAGGTACCATGATCTGAAACATGTAATTGATTAAATCAATGATTTTTTGAATGTAGGTAGATCTTCAAAAATAGAGGTGAAAGTATTTGTATGTGTTATTTTTGTATGCAGGTGAATTCAAATTTGAGCAATTTGTGATGGGGAATAAAAAGGCAAGAACAAGGTTGTATGATCAAAGAAGAGATACTACAAATGTGGATGAAGGAACATCTACTCAAGAACAACCCATGTAAATTGTTGATGACTAAGGAGTACATGTACCAAAACAAATTGAAGGTGGTGATAGAATTTTTTTTCATGGTACAGAAAATCTAATGGAGATGGATGAGGATTCTCTTTTCAATAATATTTTATCTGAAGATATGTTATATGAAAGCACAATAAAATTACACTCTAAAAGAATATGAGATGAATTTTTTAAAGAAAATTCTATAATTGGAAGAGCGCAATTATTTGCAAAGTTATTTACGAGAAAAGAAATGGCTCCTGTTTTGGAGTTGTTAGGGGTTGTTAATAAGAAAAAGTCATCAAGTTCATTAAAACAAACTAGTTGAGAACTTGCAAGAAACATTGAATTCTATTGAAAGCAAGAGTCAAGCTACTGATTTAAGTGTTGCATGTAGAGCATTGATGACTATAATTTATGGTAAGAAATTATCACATAGAAGACAAGTTCAAGTCATTTCCCAATTACTCAATATTTCTAGGAGAATTGTTCAAAGATATATTGCAAAGAGAAATAGATTGGATGGAAATATTGAAAATAATTGGGAAAATATTTGCAAGGTTCCCTGAAAAGATAGAATCTCAGAAAATGTAACGGAACAGGTGATTGAATATTGGACTTGCCACTCTCATGTTTTTTCCAATAGAAGGGACATTATACAAATAAAAGGTGAAGATGGTACAAAAACTTCACATCCAAAATATTTTATAGATATAACACAAAGTGAACCTTTTGAAGCATTAAAGCAAGAATTTTCAGATGTGAAGATTTGTCAAAAGATGTTTGAGAGACTACGATCAAGTTTTGTACATATAAATAAAGTACGTGAAACTTGTTTTTGAAATCATGTTGAATTTCATCTACACAAAAAGTTATGGTAGTAATTAATCAAAATATAGTCATCCTTGGAAGTACAACACAATTTTTGAAGTCTCTTTTATGCAAAAAATTAGAAGATTCAAATGAATTCAAAGTGCAACGTATAAAAAATATATGTAATGATTGTGGAAATTTGAAGAATCTTTTATAGGTTGACAATATTGATCATTCAATGCAAGTTATGTGGAAGAGATTTGAACATGAGAAATACTCAACAAAGTCAAGAGTTGAGGTCAGAAAAATTGTTCTCAAAGAGAGTGAATTGGACCTTACAATGAGTTTATGAATAAATTTTGCAATATCATATCCATATATTCAACATTGTCATGGTGCAAGATGCAAAGCTAAGCAATTTTGTGACCCAAAGAATTGCTTTGAACCACCAAGTTGTATTCTCTCTATTGTTGATTTCTCTGAGAACTATACATTTAATCCTCAAACTGAGATTCAAAGTCAATATTATCATTCAAAGCAAATTGCAATATTTGTACAAGTTTTCTATAGACATGTCGAAGAACATGTGGATGGTGTACAAAGTAGAAAAGATGAATGAATTATCATCAAAAAGGTTCACTCTTATATCAATGATAATACATGACATGATAGAATCTATGTAGCCCATTGCTTTGGAATGTTTTTTGAAGACCCGAGATGACATCAAATAGATGCTTTATAACACTAGATATGGTCTAATGGATGTGCTAGTACGTGATGATTTAAATTTTTTTTAAATTATATATTTATTTGTTTACTTAACTTGAAGGCTTGAATTGTTCAGTTACTTATATGTTGTACACATATAGTTTATTTTTACTATTTTGGTTTTAAATGAAATTTTTTGTAACTTCATGCAATGGAGTGAATTTACACCCCTTGCAAATTCCCCATTTATGCCCCTTACCTTAAAATAATTAAACCCGACAATGCTATTCCACCCCATCCATCCGCTTTCCACCCACTTGGTGGATGTCTGTAGTGTTCATGGGGGAATTTCTATCGAGGATGCTAGCGCGATGCACAGACATCTATGTGGCACATTGCCATCTTGATAGGATTCTCACCTCTAGATTCTGCAAATGTGTTACACTTCTTGATTAGCGATGAAGTCTAACACCCCTGCGCCCTTGACCGACCTCGAATAGCTCTTTTGGGCTCCTAATCAACTTCAAAACACTATCTACTCCATTATAGTCAACTTATTCACTTCTTGAACTTTGCTTTATCTCACTTGCTTCTACACACTTTGTTTCATTGCACTTTCTCCATTTTGAAGCTCCAAGGTGACACTCTGTTGGTTTTTCTCCTCATGTTGCTGCAACAATAGTGGCATCTACAAGCTTGCGAGCTCGCATCTCCCTTCACGTGCTTGAGGGTATTTTGTTTGGGAGGTGATATTCATTTTACTTAGCATCGTTATTTGATTTACGTAGAATATTGTTGCTAGAATTGCTTGGTATTCTTCTTTTCAGTGCTTTCTTTATCTTACTTTTCTCTATTGTGGTTATTTTGGTTGTCCGTGGAGGTAGGAACACCGAAACAAGGGTTTGATTGTGGAAAGCTCCAAAACAACCCCAACATTTTCCCTCGTTTTGTTGTGTGTAGGTATCGTGTTCGTGTGGATCTTGCGGGAGGCTAGACCAACCGTAAGTTTGGTTTCTACCATCTTTGTTTTCATCAACTTCTATCTTTTAAGTTAAAGTATTCTTCTTACTATTCCAGTAGCTTAGTCACTTTCTATTTCTATTATTGTATTACATTGCATCAATTAGGTTGTTGGTAAGCCCCTTTTGAGCCTCAGTTGTACTTTACATTCTTGGTCCGTATGGACGCCAACATACTAGACTATCGTCCATCTTTTACATTGGAGTCCTTTGGTAGAGAGTTGTTGAAGTTGTAATCCAGACCCAAAGGCTTGCTCACCTGGTTTCCTAAACTCTTGGGTTGATAAAAGGACAACGAGAAATCAATTGTCCTTCCTTTTCATCCTCTCAAACATTAAACCTAACTTAAACATTCTTTAGTGTGAGGTG
The DNA here is from genome assembly GCA_007258455.2 of Sequoia sempervirens. Lineage (NCBI taxonomy): Eukaryota > Viridiplantae > Streptophyta > Pinopsida > Cupressales > Cupressaceae > Sequoia > Sequoia sempervirens. The sequence goes on from VDFB02121304.1 coordinate 155,837, forward strand.
GATCGAGGTAGTTGATTGTTCTAGACCCTCCTGTGACCTGGGGTCCTCAACAGTCGGTCCCCCTCTACATTCTGGTGAACCCGACGTGAACTCTTCTAGTTTCGTTTTGTGGTGTTGAAGGAGACTTCTCTTGTATTGTAGGAGTGTTGTGGGTGTGTGCATTACAGGGCGCCTAGCCTTACAACCTGACCTACGACCCCTAGCAATGTATCTAGAAGGATCCCTAAGTGTTGTGAAGCGATGCCTTGAATAGATCACCGTCTACTTGTTGAACTCTTGGGAGCTTCTGTGAAATTCCTTTCTAGTGTACGTAAAGATGGTTTCCTTTATGCATCTTCCCATCCCATCTATGTAAACTGCAAGTGGATCTCCTACTATAACATTTACCTCACATGATTTGTCGATGAACACTAATAGAGAACAATCTCCTTTTTACATTCCTACATGTATCAACAGGAACACTGTAACTAGTGTTCTCGTTGACCCTACATGCTAGGTAAATGTTATCACAAAGGAGATCATGTTGATAAATTTTTTACATAAGGATGGATATGATGAGTCTAAAAGCACTATACCTACACATGATGAGCTTTATGTTCCTCCCATCAGCTCTATCACCCTATTAGTCCTAGTTGGGCCCAGGACTGTGAATGCCCTCTTTGATATTATCTTGAGGTCCAAGTTGTTCAGAGTGAAAGTAGGCATTGCATGGCTAGTTTCCATGAACAAAATCCCCTCGATAATGCACAAGTGCTTGAAGTTATCTCATGAGGGTCATGTGCATGTAGTCCATGACATCGAATACAAATTGATGGTGGCACGTGGAGGCTACTTGATCACTTTTGGCCTTCCCTTGTTGGTTCGCTCCCTCCTAGGGTGGACCTATTGCATCAAACTTATGTGAAGTACAAGAATGGGGGCATAGCGCCAAAGGTGACCTACCCTCCTTCTCCCTATTTCATTTCAGTTAAAGCTTCCATGATAGTGTAGCATAAGGCTACCTCTATCGGTCAAAAAAAAGGAAAAGTCTTCTTAGGCTTCTTCTTCTTCCTTTGCAGTTCCACCTACCTCTGCCTCTCGCCCTGTTGCAACGCCGTCAACTTTCACCCCTGTGCATCTTTTGGGGAGTCTAATGGTACTCGCTTAGGAAAAGGTTGAGTGCCAAGTATTTTACCTTCCTATCTTTCCCACAAAGCCTTGGCTCATTGTGTATGGTAAGGGGAAGGGTCCACGTGGAGCTATCTCTATGTCTTGGCCTTCACAACCTCCTCCTGCTCCTACCCCTAAGGTAGTAAATGGGAAGAGGCTCACCGCTAAGGAACTCAAGTTTGTTCCCCCATATATTGTTGCATCTACTCTTGTTCCTATCCAGAATCCACTCCCTCCAGCGGAAACGGCTATGATGGATACTTTGATGATTGAACAGGAGCCTCCTGTTGTTTCTCAAGCTACAACTTCTAGCTCTCGAAGCCATAGAAACTTCCTTGCTCATGAGTGCAAGTGTCGAAGGAAGGCTCTAGCCACTGAGAAGGATCCTCTGCAAAAGAAGGAGGGGGAGTCAGTAGCTCCTACTTCAGCATCTTCTATTGTGTCCTCTTGTTCCGCCCTTTCTGCTTCAATTCCCTCTGCCTCAGTCTTACTTTTGGCTCCCCCTATGAGTGTGAATGTAACCCTAAAAGGGTGCAAGTATTCACTGCTCCTTCAACCGAGCCTCCTCTTTTGATGTTCCTTTTGGAAATCCCACCTTTTCCCAAACTAGTGGACATGTTGAATACCTTAGTGGTGTCCGCTATGGTTTTCTCCTCTTCCTCCTCGCCTTCTACTTTTTCCATGGGGATCTCGCATCCTTCGATGAAGCGAAAGATGGAGGATGACCTCGCTTCCAATGGGGGTCAGAAGAAGGGATCCCCTTCTTCAGAAGTTGGTCCTGCATTTTCCTGTGTCGTCCTAGTGATGGAGGAAGCCCCAAAGTCCCCAGAGTTCGTCACTGCCCCCAAGTCCTTCGTTGAGATCGGCAGTGGATCTTGAGTGCCTCCCTCATCGCCTGCATAGTTGACACATGGAACTCTCATAAAGTGCATGTTCAACTTTGTAGATGATGTCTCAGCTTTTTTGGTGATCTTTATGAGATCGCTAACATTCACCTCACAAGAACTAAGTGAAGAAGATCTTGAGGGGCCTTTTTCCTTAACTCTTGTCATAGAAGAGTCAGAGGCTACCCCCTTTCTATCCCACCCTTGCGGGCTCGTCCACCCTCTCCTTACAATGATTTAGATTGGTAGAATGGTGACCTCTTGGTTAATGAGGACTAGGGGTGCTTCATCTTCATCTGTAGATTAGATTGTGTGTGTATGTTATGTTCCCCCCATGCTTGTTTTATGTGTTCTTGGAGGACCCTTGTCACCCTCATAGGTGCTTGGATACAGGGGTATTTTTGTTTCATAAACCTTTTTCTATTTGTTACATCATTCTTCTCTTTGTTGTGCCTTGATTTTCAATAATTGGGGACGATGCAAAGTGTTTGGGGCATTTAGGCCTCCCTTCCATGTTGACCCAATTTTTTATTTTCATTTTGTTTTCACGTGACCTTCTTCACATGGGTTGTTATAGTAGGGGCTTGATGGCCCAGTTCATTTATATATTATATTACTTATCTATCTATATTTATGAGCAACTCTGACCCCAAAATATCAAATCCCCCTATCTCTTGTTCGTTATATGTCATCGTTTATTCTTGATTTTTATCTTTCTCTCTTCTTTGTTGGCTTTGTGATGTTGTGGTGCTTATGTGTTGTCCTTCACGTGTGCGAAAACATTACCATAGTTACATATCGTCATGTTTTGTGGGCCACAACATCACTTTCATTCTTTATTTTGTCTCCTTAGGATGTCACGTGCCTCTATGTTTGGCACACACCATCCTAAGCGGGGGCTATCATACATTTCATTGAAATTCCTCTATTTTTCAAAATGTGCATTCTTCAACAAGGACCCCTCTAAGCAAATTTTTTCTTTCATCACAGATTTGTAAGATATCTAATCTAAAACTTTCCTTTGAGAAGTGAGTACTTTTTCTGATGAAGAAGTCTTAAAACTTTCCCTTGCGAGGGAGCATTCTTTCTTTCAAATTCCTTGATGAAAGTAATCTTTCAGAAGGATTCCTTGGTGATAGAATCATTGGCAAAAAATTCTCTCTTTCACTTTTCAAAAGTGTTATTGCTTTCAAACAGAGCGTCCCTTGAGTGGACCCCTTTTCTTTTGAGTCCTCCCTACCTACAATGGAAAATTTCAAGCTACTGATTGATTCCTTCAAGGAATATTTCTCCAAACTAAAAGGTCAAGTTGAAACAAAAGTTGAGGCAAGGCTTGCAGAGAAGAATTTTTTGGATATCACAAAGAAGTGTGCACCTGCACATAACAAATTTGAAGAAAGTTTGAAGGATGTACAAGCCTATGAAGAAGATGCAAAGACCTTATTTTGTGTATTATATGAAGTGGTCAGATGCCACACAATTCATAAAGGATGTCATGGATGCAATTGAGACACAAATAAGCAATGCATCAAATGCTTATGATCTGGTACAAGATAGAGATGATCAAACTTGGACTACTATAATGGACTTACATGACAAACACTTTATGCTACAGAGCCAGAAAGAAGAAATAATCAAGTAGTTTGAGAAGCTAAGGGACTTTGTGAAGATGAAGTATATACCTATCTCAAGTGCCCTTGCTAGTACAAATAGGACTTCAAAGATAAATCTTACTCCTTGTACTCTAGAAGGAGGAGAGGAAACCTTGGTGGAGCTTAAGTTACATTATAGAACACTTGCAGCAGTAAAGAAACATTAGGAAGAGGGTAAATATTCTTAGCAAGTTATCTTACAAAAGTTTCAAGGGTCAACATCTTTCGATTGACCATTTCTACTTTTTATGCATCTTTCAATTTTTCAAGTTTTCATATTTTTTTTGTAAATATGCGGATGAAATAGAAGTTTTTGATTAACTTCCTAATGAGGGTTTAGCACATTCTTCTAGTTATTTTTGTGTGTACGTCTAAGGGGGAGTATACAAAGAGTTTTTGGTACCAACACACCCTTTCCATTGATGTCACAAGGGGAGAGATATTCAAAAAGTTACTTGGTGAGATATTTGGGGCGAGCAAGTTTTTGGTAAGCATGTTACTATCAATGACAAAGAGGGATATTGTTGGAAGATTGTCATTGATAGTGTTGTCCAGAAACATGAGCATGATGTGTACATTCTGCATGATCTAGTGTTTTCATTGATGTCAACATTTTTGTGGATCATTCTAGCATGTTTTGGAAGTGTTTTTGAAGACATTTGTACATGATAAGTTGGTCTGAAAGTATAGCTACATAGAAAACTATCTAAGTATCAAATATGCTAGTATAATGGTTTAGTGCATCAATTTTTGGGTCCACACTCCACCACAAATAGAGACTACTCTACGATTCTAACAGTAATTTTTTGTACATCTAAATCTAATATTTTTTGTTGTTTGGTGAAGTATCTTGGAAGATATGAATGACAAAGTTCAGTTGTGTATATTGCAGTTATTTTCCTGTACAGTGTGTTAGTGTGGGAGATTCTACATTCCTTTGCAGATGATTATTTTGAGCTGTGATGTTGAGGATAAGCTGTTAGATGTCAATTGAGTGGGAATTCCAGATGGGATCATGTTTTTAGTTCCATGTGTGGTGAATTGGGTAAACAGAGGAAGGTTTTTTTTGTTTGGGTCTTATTTGGGGCCGATCTAACACGTTTGAAGGATTAATATGTGTTGAAATCTTATATAAGACCTATATTGGGTCCATCCTAACCTATCTTGAGATAATTTGAATGTTGAATTAAGGTGTGAAATGTTGATGAAATGTTTTGAGGATGAATAGTTCAAATTTTGTGTGTTATTCCAATTAGGCCGGTCTAATTGAAGTTACACTTGATATGTGGATATATTATATGAGACTAATTTTGATGTTTTGGAGTAAAAACTTGCAAGTGATGTGTGATATATGACATGTGTAGTGTTCCACCTACATGTGTGTGATGTGAATGTGATTAGAGCTATGCAAATTATGTGAATTTAGAGTGGAGCAATAAATTGATCTTAATCAATGCAAATATTGTTTTGTACTTCATTGGAACTGTAATCCAACATATTGTAGATGCAATTGTAACAATTCAATAGGCTGTGAGCCACACCTTCTTTCTTGTATCTTGTCCTCTGTGGATAGTGAGTCCACCTGTAGTGAGTATTTCCGTAATATACTATATTTGTATATAATGAATTGTGATCTAACCCTCATCGTGGTTTTTCCCATTTTGGGTTTTCCATGTAAAAATATTGGTGCTCATGTGTTATATTATTTTGTGGATTTTTCATGCTTTTATTCATTATTACAATTGAATTTATTTTGGCAATTAAATGAATAATGTCTGAATGGTTTAATAGAATACTGATTCAACCCCCCCTCTTAGTGTTCTCGGTGTTCAACACAACCCTCTACCATGTAAATTAAACCATCAACCTTATACCCTCAACCCTTAAACCATTAAACCTTGAACCCTTAAACCCTCAACCCTCAACTCTATACATTAAACCCTCAACCATAATCCCTCAACCCTATACCCTCAACCCTATGCCCTTAAACCCCAAACCCTTAAACCCTCAACCCTCAATCCTCAACCCTCTATCCTATACATTAAACCATAAACCATAATCCCTCAACCCTATACCCTTAGACCCTAAACCCTTAAAACCTTATGTGTGATAAATATGTTAGTATCAAAGTAAAACAATAAAAACACACAAATGAAACATTAAACTAAAGAAACAAAAGAAACAAACAGAGCTTCTTCAGAGCCATTCCATTTTCCTCTATCTTCAGGGATTTGTTTGAAGCTGTTGCTCTCAGATTGTGTAAGCAAGGCTTCTCCGAATGGCAACCTGTAGAACGAGTATGCAATAAGGAAAGTACTTCTATCCTATATGCTGATGGAGTGAAAATGTGAAATGCTGATACGCATATGCACAGAGGCTGTGGATTGTGGATGCTATGATATGAGGTGAATAAGCCATGATATGGAATGATTCTATACTATGTTGTGATGCTAGAATGCTATGAATACTAGAAGGCTATGCTATTGCAAATTGGCTATAGTTTTCTTGTATGAAAGCTTCTCTGTCATTTCAAAGACCCGGCAGTCCTTTTTATAGCTTTTTGCAGGCAAGAGCCTGGCTGGCAAGGATCAATGGCTGTGAGATTGTATGGTAGATTTGAATGGTGAGAGATGGAGAGGTTAAGAGGAAGATGGAGAATGTTGGGAGGTTGGAGAGAAGAATGGAAGCTTGTCTTCAACCCACGGGAACAAGCTTGCACAGGAACAGAGAAATTAATTTTTCTGTTTTGGAAGTTTGTTTCACGGTTGTTGAAGATAATCCCAATTAATTAATTAAATAAATAAATTTATTTAATTTTGTGTGAGTTTTGAGGAAATTAAATATTTTTGAAATATTTAATTTTAGAACTATAGAAGACTCAATTAAATATTTAGAATATTTAATTGTAAATGGAATTTAGAAGAATAGAATATTTAATCTTTATTTGAATCAAATATTCAAGCCAAGATTATATGATAATTAATATAAATAAATCGTAATGTTTTATTTGGTTAATTAAGAAATGGATAAGAAAAGTGATTAAATAAACTTATTTATTTAATTGAAATGAAAGAATGAACAATATAAATAAATTATTTAGATTTATATCGTGTAGATCAGTGGAGATTTAATTAAATATTAAAATATTTAGTAATTACAGACTTTATGTTGATGACAGCCCCTTAGGTAGTACACCTATAAACCATCAACTCAACCTGTACACAGTAGAACCTCGTCTCAACCGTACTATCGACCAAACCATCTCGCTTGAACCTCCGGCCTTGCGTTGGACCATCGGCCCCTCGGCCCTCTGCCTGTACGTTGAGCCTCGGCTATGCCTCGGCCTTGTATAGCAGGCCACAAATGTGCCTTGCTTTTATGCGTATGCCTCGGCCCCTGTGCGCATGCCGCCAGTCGCCAGTCACCATGCCTACGCGCCAGACCATCGGCTGCCTGCAGGCCTGACGGCACTCATTCTCGACCCTCCCACAGCCTCAGCCCTCATCCCTAGGCCCTATATCACTCGGCCACTCCATTATACCCTGAGACAGCCAGGACCTCACCTATGCATTGATGCATTTTGCAGGCCTGATCCCCTCCAGCACTTTATGTAGGCCTAATGTATCTCGGCCCTCAGCCCTAAGGTCTGTCCTTAAGGCCAGCCCTAAGGCCCTAGGCCGCTTAGATCCTCAGCCCTTAGGCAATGGGCTCGGCCAGGACCTCAGTTATAGGCCACTCTGCCTATGCATTAGGCCACTCGATCCTGATCACAGAGGCACACAGAGCCCTGGGATTCTCGGCCCTCGGCACTAATCCCTCGGCGATTTCAGCCAGCCAAGCCCTTGATCCATCCAATTCGACAGCATGAGCCCATAGGCGCAGTCACTCAGTACGTCGGCCCATGAGCCCATAACCCATGGCCCTTAATCCCTAGGCCAGACCTCAATTTGTCGCTTCGCTGCACTATATTAGACCCCTCAGCCTCAGCCCTATACATTAAACCCCTCAGCCCTAATCCCACTGCTGGCATGCCTCCCAGCCAAACCTTTAAAGCTATTAAACCCTCAATCCTCAGCCCTTAACCCTAAGCCTAGTCCCTCAGCCCTATGCCCATGAAGCCCTCAGCCCTCTGCCCTATGCATTAAGTCACTCAGCCCTGCCTTAGGCCCTTGTCCTCAGTCCCTAGTCCATCAGCCTATGCCTCCCTGGCCGCGCCCTTACACCCTAGGCCCTTGGACCAGCCAAACCCTCAGCCTTTTATACAGCCAGGTGAGGCATAAGCCTAATCCCTCAACCTTGTACCTTAAACTTGTGATGTCGCAAAATTGCACCTAAGGGCAATTCCACATTTTTGCACTTTTTCCTAGCATTTATGACACCGTAGAGCATTAATGAAAAAAATCCCATGAGTTAGAATTTCACAATTCTAACCTCATGTGGACTAATGGTGGAGCAACAAAAGCCTAACAACATGTTTCCTAAAAATCTATGTTTTGGATGCATGCGCAGTGCACAGACGTCCTAATGGTTTTCTGAGTTTGAAATGAGGAATCTAAAATCTTGACTCTCTCAACACATGTCCTAGCAGTCATATTTTGGATGTAACATCTCTTTTCCACCCTTGCCTACATTAAAACCCCTCATTTCCTCTACTTTGGGGTTCAAGTCATTTGATCAAGCTCTCTACACACTTTTAACTCTTGAGTTCTCTTCATTCTTGATAGCAACATTCACACAAGTGAAGCCATGTTGGACTGAGGTCCTTCTAGTATGTACAACTCTCAAGCAAGCACTCAACGATGCATCTGTGTGCTTTGAAGAGGGTCTAGGCCCATGGGTAATGCTCTCTCTCTTACTCCCTTCTACCTACTTGCTCATTTATTACTTAGTGGTGTGGGTTCTACTCCTGAAGCGAGTTTTTCTTTCACCACACGCTTTGTCTATTTCATTTACACTCCTTTCCAAATTGGTTGTTTGTGGAGGTGGGAACACCAAAATGGGGGTTTGACTGAGGAAGTCCCCTATATAGCCCCAACCTTTTCCCCTCATTCTTTTGTGTGTAGGTCTCAAAGCGGAGCTTGGAGTGAAGACCCGAACGTCTGTCTAAAGGTAAATTCTCCCCAAGTTCTCCTTGTACTTTATTCTAAGTTTTTGCTCTCCTTTTGATTACTCTATACGAAAGACCTTAGATTTGAGCTAGAAAGTGAAGCCTTATTTTTCCTGCCTAAGCACCTAATCTTTATGTTGCTTTGGATGCCTATGCACCATTTAGACGAAAACATGCCGCTCTGGCTCCTAAATCTATGTTGTCGTCCTTTGGCTGAGAGCTCCTCTGTCAGAGGTAGAAATTTCAAGGTTTCACTCTATCAGGATTTAAAGCAGTCTTCTCTAAAATATAAATTAAGTACAATTTATTTTCCATTTCTTCATTCCATTTATGCTGAGGTGGATAAGATTAGTTCATTCCCTGGTGATCTCTTGAGAACTAAGAGACTCGTGTGCAGCGAATCCCTCTTATCTCACATTTTGGTGAACCTGATGTGAAGCATGTTAGATCTATTTCTACAATGTTTCCACATTTATGATAACACCTTCTCTAAGGAAGATTTCGATATATTGGATGATGCTCTAGATGACTTCTTAGAAGTTCCCTCCTCTATCTGCAAACCTTCCGCACAAACTTCCTCTTCACAAGCTGGGGAGTAAGTAAATGTAGTGGTGATCTCTATGGCTCCTCCATGTCCTAAGGAACCCATCATTTACGTGACCCTGACTGGCTCTTCTTTTGGGGAAGATCATTTTGTCTACAAAATTTCATGTCAAAATTATTCACCAGACTTATACTCAAGGTTTATAAAATCTATGAACCATACCTCCTATAATGTTGTTGGACACACATATAATACAAGAAGAAACAAATAGAACTTGGATCAACAACCTCATGTTCCTACATCTGAACCTACTCAAGTTCCTACTTCTTTACCACATTCTCAACCAAGTCTTCCTTCAACACCTAAACCTATGATCAAAGCACCAGGTGATTACGATCTTGTCGAGCAACTTCACATTACTCCAGCTAAGATCTCACTTTGGGATTTGCTCCAGAATGCTCTAGTTTATCGAGAGATGCTTCAAGAGGCCTTGTAGAAGATCCTCTTGCCTACCTCTGCTAGGCCTATAGATGTTAATGCATTGTTGGCTCATATTTTAGCGGATTCACCGAATATCACGTTCCATCCGCAAGAATTCTCGCCTCTAAATGTGCAAAAGCAAGCGAACCCCTTGATGATTATAATTAATGTTAATAATATTGGTATTAGGCGTACTCTTGTTGACACCAATTCATCTCTTAATGTTTTCGGTATTGACCTACTACCTAAGATTAAAGTTGATTCATCTTCTCTGGCTACTTCTTCCTTGTACATTCATGGGTTCGATAATGTTGGTCGTCAAGCTCTAGGCATGATAATACTACCTTTGCAACTAGGTCCCATTACCTTACCTACTTTGGTTTATGTGATGCATGGCCCTTTTCCTTATAATATTCTTTTGGGGAGACCCTAGATTCATGTTATGGGTGTTGTAACTTCTACCTTACATCATTCCTTAAAAATTTTCATGAATAATCGAGTGGTCACGGTTAAAGTTAAACCAAAAGTTGTTCACCTTTGTGAGCTAGTGGCTGTCGGTTGGGCTTCAATCGTCTCCACTCTTAAGAATTGTATTCCATCCTTAACCACTGATGCTATGGTATGTTCCTTGATGATATCCTCTGTAGAGGTTGTCCGCAAAGCAAACGTCGTTAAAGATGAAACACCTAAAGCATAAAATATTGAGTCCTGCCCGTCTTGTCCTTCCCCTTATGAGTCAAATGCTTTCTTTGGTGATGATTGGGGCTCCCTGGAATTATCTGAATTCTTTATTATAGAATACAAAGCGAGTCTCGCTTGCATAGATTTTTTGAATGCCTCTAATGTGAAGGTGGACAATACTCCCGTTAAGGAAGGGAAATGCGATCCTATCCAGGAGACCAGTCCCTCCTCTACTAAGGAGAATAGTCCCAACCTTGCGAAGGAGGTTAATGTTTGTGAACCAAGAAAGGAAGGTGAAAGTGCTCCCGTGGATGCATTCAATGTTCATTGGTGGAATGAGACCCTCTACGTAGAGTTGCCATCTCCTAAAGTTTTGCAAACTCACTATGGTTTTTGATATGAACTCGCTTCTCGATATGGCTATGGGAAAAAATACCTAGGGCGTATCAAGTAAGGAATCCAAGTCCCTATCCAGTTTAAGCAATGAAAACACTATTTGGGTTTGGGATGCTCTATTAAACAATCTAAGCAAAAATCTTGCTGGAGTGTTAATATGATTTCGGTTGAACCATTGAGTTTGGTCCATCCCAAATTGATAGAGGATAGGGGGAAGGCCAAGAAAATCCCTTTAGATGTCTTCTCTTAAGATGAAGCACTTGAGGAATTCCTAGTTGCCTACTCCTTGTTGCCTCCCTTCCATCACAAGAGATGATTCTAGTATTGCTTGCATGAACAAGCCTACTTTGGAGAATTTGTCTTGAGTATTGACGAGGAGAACCCTCTATCCAATATTGGTGATGATGTCCCAATATCGCATCTTGAAGATCATAGTTATATCCTTAAAGGAGATACTACTGAAATCTCTATGGATCCTAAGTCTCTTGAAAAAGTAATTAAGATTGGGAAGTGTCTTTCTTCAGAAGAAGCAGGCGAGCACTCCAATCTCTTACATTCTCATCCTGATATCTTTGCTTGGACCAACGAGGATATGCCTAGTATTGATGAGTCTATAGTGGTTCATAATATCATCCTATGTCCTGACGCTAATTCAGTTAAGCAAAAAATATGAAAGATCAATCTGAGGGTGGCGTTGATGGTTAAAACTGAGATAGAAAAGCTATTAAAAGTAGGCTTTATCCGTCCAATCAACTACTCCCCTTGGATTTCAAATATAGTTGTTCTTAGTAAACCTAATGGTCATATTCATATATGCATTAAATTTTGTGATCTTAATAAGGCTTCTCTTAAGGATTATTTTTCATTGCCTAATATAGATATGATCATGGATTTGATTGCAGACCATGCATTGTTATCTTTTATGGACGGTTTCTTGGGTTACAATCAGATTTGTATTAATATGAAAGATCAGTATAAGACAACCTTCACTACCCCTTGGCATACCTTCTATTATGTGGTCATGCCCTTTGGGTTAAAGAATGTAGGAGCGACTTACCAATGGGCAATGACCTTGATATTTCATGATTTTATTCATAAGATATTAGAGGATTATGTTGATGACATCTTGGAAAAATCTATAACTCGTCAAGCTCACGTGAAAAACCTTCATCTTATTTTTTAAAGGCTTCGACTCTATAAGATGAGACTTAATCCCTTTAATTTTTTTTTTAGCATGGACGTCGACAAACTTTTGGGATTCATAGTTTCTCACTGTGGAATTGAAGTTGACACAAATAAGATTAACATGCCTCCACCCAGGAATATTACTGAATTGCAAAGCTTACAAGGGAAAATTCAAGCAATTCATAGATTTATATCTCAGTTGGTTGATCGTACTCTTCCATTTACTCGTTTGTTAAAGAAAGATGTTCGCTTGATATGGGATGAAGAGTGCCAGAAGGCTTTTGAGTCAATTAAAGCATGTTTGGCCAATCATCCTATCTTAATGTTGACTATGCAAGATGGACCCTTTTTTCTCTACCTCGCAGTGTCACCATATGCTTTGGCCACTTTGCTACCCAATATGATGATGTCGGGAAAGAGAGAGCAGTCTACTACATCAGTCGTGTTCTGGTTGATTACGAAATTCATTACTCTTCTATGGAAAAGTAATGCCTTGCTCTTGTCTTTTATATGTAGAAGTTAAGGCATTACCTCCTCCATGTTGACACGCATGTCATCATAAAAAGCAATCTTCTAAAGCATTTTTTCTCTAGTGTTGACCTTGCTGGGAAGTTAGCAAAATGAGTAATGTTACTCTTTGAGTTTGACATAAAGTTCATTACTCATAAGTCAATAAAGGGTCAAGTGGTTTTCGATTGATTGGTAGACACTCCCTCATCTCGCTCCTTCCTAGGGTTAGACTTATTTCCTGATGAGAACATTTTTACAATTAACTATGACCTTGATTGGAAAATGTACTTCAATGGGTCAAGATGTCAAACTAGTTTCGGGGTGGGTGTGGTTTTGACATCACTTGAAGGTAAACCGATCCCTCTCTCCTTTCGGTTGTACTTTCCTTGCACTAATAATATCACTGAGTATGAGGCCTTCATTTCCAGCTTGAGTTTTGCGATTGCACTTAAGATAAAAAAATATTCATATACTGGGTGATTCTGAGCTCATTATGAACTGGATTATGGGAGCCTATCAAGCTAAGCAAAGTAACTTGTCCTAATATCAAGATCTTGCTTTGTCCTTGCTCAATTAGTTCTCTTCTTTCATGATAGACAATATCCCTAGAAGGGAGAATAGACATGCAGGTGTCATGGCAAGCATTGCTTCCCTAGTACCCTCAAATGAAGATAATAAAGAATACCACTTTTTGGTTCAGGTCTTGCGAACCCCAACGGTTTTTGATCAACATGAATCCAATGCCTTTGTGTGTTATCATGTAGACTTGGGAGAATGGTTCTCTAATATTTACAATTACTTAAGGACTAGAAACTTTCCCGATGATGCGACAAAGAATGATCACACTCATATACCAAAGCTTCAGCGCGCTATGTTATTTTATCAGATGTTCTCTACTGACAATCTTATAATGACTTGCTTTTCTGATGTCTCACTAAAGAGGAAATACCCCTCACCCTTAAAGAAGCCCATTTAGGCTCTAGGGATGGACACTTTGGAGGTAAATCATTGGCAAGGAAACAAATACACATGGGGTACTATTGGAAAATGATGGAACAAGATTCCTTCAATTTTGTTAAAAAGTGCCTTCAATGCTAACAACATAGTAATCTTATTCACACACCTGTGCAAAGAGTTGCAAAATTAGACCCCCCCTTGGCCATTCGTAAAATGGGGGTTGGATATTATTGGAAAAATATCACCTCCTTCTTCTAAGGGACATACCTTTATCATCACTACTACAAATTACTTCATGATGTTGAAAATTGAGTTAATTATGTAGGTTAATACTTTGTAAAACTATGAGATTGCTGATCTAATTAAGTATTTTTATTATAGATTCTTTGTGGATGATTATCTTTGTAGATTCATTTGACTAGTTGTAGAATGTAGACAAAAGGTTGTAGAAGAATAAGACTAGAAGATTAAAAGCTACACAACATATACCGTGGAGAAAACCTTTCGGGAAAAAAATCCACCAAGAATCAATGTATTATTTAATCTTAGAATAAGATTACAATAATATCAATCCTTGCCTGAGATGCTTCTTTTGCCTTCAACAAATTTTCTTCACAACCTGCAATAAAATATGATGAAACTCTCTTCAACTTGCTTGAGATAAATTGACAATAATTAGCTTTGTAAACTCCAAAGAGTTACAATTACAAAGCACAAAGCTTATCTCACAAAACCTACGCCTATCCTTTGCAAGTAGATTTCTACTATGAAGGACAATGCCAAAACAAGTCCATCCATTTGGGCATCCCAAACTAAAGTCATAACTCAATGTTGATTCCAAAGATATCTTCAAAGCTTATCCTCAAAGTTAGCACCCAAGAATGGGACCACTTAACTTAGCCTTATAAAATATCTTATCATGCAAAAGTGTTAACTCCAAGATGCCAACTTGGGCACCCAAGGTGGGTCCAAGTCAATCTTTGTTAACTAAAACATATCTCTCCATCAATTCATGCAAACTAGATGCATGGTTGATCATCCCCACTTAACTGAATGTATTACCTATTATTTGTCATGCAACTCAAGTCATTGGTCATGCATTCCAAGTCAACTAAAGTCAACTAGCATTCAACTGAAACTAACTACATGCAACTGAATATAACTGAACAATAACTAAACTGAACTGAACTAAAATGAACTAAACTAAACTAAACTAAACTGATTTGAACTTTATGCATGTAAACATCAATCCCTGACTCATAGGATCTTTACATGCATTACAAAAGTGTTATCTTTTTCTCCAAATAGTTAACTTAACTCAAGGTGGTTTCCACCTTCCATGTGGGTGCCCCATGTGCTCCTATTATTTAGGAACTCATCTTGGACACCCTCACATGTTCCTATCATTTAGAATTAATTACAAATGTCAATTAACATGATTGTTTCATTCAAATTTAATCTCTTTCTAATCCTAGTGTTGGGGAGCACTTTCCAAGGACTTAGGAGATACATGAAATAATGTTTAGGATTGCAATTAAATGGCATCCTATTTCCAACACATCAAGTTGGTCAAAGCCATTCCACTTTGGTCCATGAATGCTAAAGCTATCTATAGTTTTCTTCTAAACAACATTATTTCTTGTTTTGGATTGTCTGCTACACTTGTTTTTGACAATGGTACACCATTCAAGAACAAGGCAGTAAAGTATTTCTCAAAGAAATTTCACATTCAACATAGATTTTCTACACCTTATTATCTGCAATCTAATGGTCAAGCAAAAGCATCTAACATGACTCTTGAGCCCATTCTTTGCAAAACAGTTAAAATGAATGGTAAGGATTAGATTATTCAACTAACATATGCTTTGTGGGCCTATCGCATGAGCGTCTGTATGGTGATGGGAATGACGCCTTACAACCCTGTGTATGGTGCCAAAGCTATCATGCCTTTGGAGTTGGAAATTTCATCGCTACACATTTCCCTTAAAGGGATAATTGATGATGAAACTTATCGAGCTAATCATTTGCATCAACTAGAGATGCTCGATGAGCATCGACTATAGGCCCTCGACCATCTTAAAGCTTATCAATGATCAAAAGTGTGCTTCCTAGGACCTTTAAACTAGGAGATCTAGTTCTCTATGAGAATCAGAGAAATGTAAATGCATCGCTTGATCAGAGAGGGAAATTTAGTCCTAATTGGTTAGGCCCTTACATTGTCATCTTTGTGTATGGTTCGGGTGCCTATGAATTATCATCTATGGATGTAATGCCTTTAAAAGAGTCTGTTAATGCAATGTATCTCCGACGATACTATGCATAGTGTCCAATGTGTCATGCGTGTGGTGTTCTCTCTTTAAGTAGTAACACTACATATGTTGACATTATTCATTAACACATTATGAAAAAATTTTGTTTTATGATATGACCATGTGTGTGTGTGTGTGAACAACATATATACATGTGTCTCGCTATGCTATGTATCCATGCATCACATTACATCTTTTAAGGAAATTAGACCATCATTGTATTTAATTAACATACAACCATGTGTGTTCTTTAAATCATATAGCATCTAATGTAAACATACACCCATATAAGCATACAATGTCCATTACATCCACATACATTAAAGTAAAGAAGCATACACATTAGAAATGCACAATGCCATGATATCGAAACCTATATATATATGTATCAAATGTCATGTACATTTATCGGGCCACTACTATCAAAAATAAGTGGCTACTGAATATATGTCTATACAAATGATCTACAAAAATATATATCTCGCTACAAAACTGATGTACAAAATGAGGGGCCTCTAGGGATACGACACGTGGCTCCTAGAGCCCTTTGGCTCTAGCTGTTATTGTTGTGGTCTAGGGAGAGGCTGCACAATGGTCATGGATCGAGATTGATGTGAGCATGATGTGGACAGAGCTACTCGCATCCCCCTAATCTCTCCCTCAAGGGATCATATTGTGAACTACGCTTGTCTCAACTCGTCCTGCAGTCGCCAAACATCTGTTGGGATCACGGTTGCCGACTACCTTTCGAGGTCATTGAGGCAGCTCTGAAGGGCATCACTTGCTCGCTTGGTGATGTCAACCCTCATCATAATCATGTCTCACTCGTCAAGCGTCATTCATAGCTCCCTTGACAGCTGGTCATGCTACCCCCAGGTAGTGGCCACCTCTATAGTGAGTTGTATGATCTCCACTCTCCGCTCCTCATAAGCGGTCCTTGGGTGTGTTACCAGATTGAATATGTGGGAATTTCGCTCTACAAACACTAGTCGGTAAGCCTTGAGGACCATCCCCTGAATTGACACGCCAGGGGCCACCTCTGATATGCATTGAGCCATTAGTCCAGACCATCCCTGTGCATCCTCTACAATGACAAAGAGAAAGAGAAAAATCATTACCACATGGCATATATGTGTATGATCGTAAACAGATAAAATTGAAAGTACTAAAATATAAACAACATGCTCAGGATACCTAGGTCCCCTGGCTGCCATGTGGGGTCAAGGTGAGGAGCGACACTAGAACCTACGCCGCTAGCACTAGTAGTCACTCTTGGTGTCGCTAAGGCCTCTGCTGTTGTAACTTTGGGTGTTGGTGGCACTGACGAGACAAGGGTAGCTAGTGGGGGGTCTGACGTCCTCTGTCACCTCAGCCTTTGTTGCACTACCTTCGGCTCCTCTTGCGGTCTCTCCTCCTCCTCAGCCTCTTATCGCCCCTTTTTCCTATCCAGCGGTGCAGGCAGTGGCACGTCCCCCTCTATCCCTGGGTCCCCTCTAGGGGCACCCTTGCCCAAAATAGGGCGAGGATAGTGCCTATCCCACCACCCTCTGAAGTCTGCAACAATTCCAACATTATTTGTCGACACTATGGGCAACAAATCCTAGCCAGGCTCGTATCATTAAAGGGGACATAATCGGTGATGGTGGGGCAGAGGCGATCCCCAGGTCTAGCTACACTCCTATAAGCCCTAGTATATGTGGGCACATTTGGAGGAATCATCTGTACATGGCCATGCTATCACATGACCCGACTTCAGTAGTATGGTACAATAATGTGATCACGGTGACCTATGAGAAAACGGTCCTACTACAAGTTCCTAAGATACCTACCATCATCTACCCATCTGAAAAAGTGATTGGGTCTCCATCTGACATGGTCCGTAGTAAGAGTATCAAATTGTAACCACCAAAATTGTAGATCTCCATGCCGCTATTGTCCCATAATATCATACCAATGGGCCATAGGGACATGATATGGCTGTCGCTGGAGAAAATCGACTTGCCTAGTGCACATGATGCGGGTGAAAGCCCACACCTACAAAAGTGTGCATGTTGTAAGGCTGCAATACTCATAATGAACATACCGCCCCAGCTCCTAGTATAGGTGCACTAACATGATGTGCCCCCAAGAAAAAAACTGTCCTATGCTCTACCATCTCCCTAATAGTATGGATGAGGCCCCCATGTAGGTGAGAGCCTTGCTTGTCTATTGTGATCTGAAATGTAACAGTCATGACCTCACCTGGAGCAACAATGGTGTAGTGGTCTGTGCATGGTCATACCAATGCATGTAAATATGGCCTGTGTCATCACTTCCATCTGTCCACCCTAAGCAGTATAGGACTCCCTCTGCCCGCTCCCATGCTGATCGAGTGTCATCAATGGCCACCTTCCATCCGCGAATGGGTAGTCTAAGGATTCGATATACATCCTCTAGAGTAATCGTCATTTCCCCAATGGGTAACTAGAAAGATGATGTGGTGGAATCCCACTATTCCATCAATGTTGTGAGCATCCTCTCATGATAATGCATATTTGGCATGGTGAACGCATGCCAGAGATCGACTTGCTCCAAAAGTGTGATCTCATCATTCACGAGGTGGTGCCTCTACTCACACACAAGTCGGTAAGCTCTCCCTCCAGGATGCTCCCGAATCTTTGGATACTCTTGCAAAAAGTGAAAAAATTCTAAATTAGAACATAAAATTTCAATTTATAAACAATTTTTTTACTAAGACATGTACACACCGCATAGATGACTATGCATTGCGATATGTCCATGTTTTCCATCAATGCCTCGAGGATGCTTGTGAATCTTTGGGATGCCAACGCAGATCCTAAACGCCAGTCCATATTTTGGACAAAAGCACTGAACAAGGATGCATGCGCAACTCGACGAGGAAAAAATTGCTAAAAAAGTGCTCAAATTCACAAAAAATGAGGTTTCGAGACCTACCTGGTCTAGCTTGTGACCCTTGGCAATATCGTCCCTCAGTTGCTCTAGTCTAGGCACCTCGTACTCCCTCTTGCTTGGCATTTTTTGACTTTTCTCTCATAAAATTCAACAATTTTCTCATAATGAATAGTGAAAATGACCCTTATAGGGGTCCACCTAAGTATATATAGGCCCCCCCGGGGCCCATCTTTCCTAGAGTCTATGGATCCCCAGTTTCTCCTGAATTTACCCCACCTAGCTGGGGGAAAACTCAAGAGGGGGCATATAGTCACCTCTTGATCATATTTTTCTTTTGAATCAACAAATTTTTCTTGATCATTCTTCTCATTGTGGTAGTTTCTTTTGATTTGCAAAGCTGACCTAAAATTGAGTTTTACAGGTTAAAGTTTTGTGTGATTTTTCACAACTGCTTTGTTGTGTTTGTTAAGATCAATTGTTGGGGGCATCTTCGGTATCAGTTAGCTCAACTTCGATGGCCTTTGAGGTCCCCTCTTTCTTGGCACACAAACCCGTAAAATTCAAATTTGGGTAAAATATTTCTTGTCTACTTTAGTGTGGTTGATTTTTCCCAAAATTGAGCCCACTAAAGTGGGGGAAAAATGTAATGTCGGGGAATTGCACCTAAGGGAAATTCCATAGTTTTGCACTTTTGCCTAGCATTTATGACACCTTAGAGCATTCATGACAAAAATCCCATGAGTCAAAATTTTGCAATTCTGACCCCATATGGACTAATGGTGGAGCAACAAAAGCCTAACGACACATTTTTCAAAAATCTAGGTCTTGGACACCTGCGCGACGCGCTAGCATCCTGATAGTTTTCTGAGTTTAAAATGAGGAATCTAGAACCTTGACTCTCTCAACACATGTCTTTGCAGTCAGATTTCAGATGTAACGACTCTTTTCTGCCCTTGAATGCATTAAAACCCCTCATTTGCTCTCATTTTGGGGTTAAAGTCATTTGATCAAGCTCTCTACACCCTTTTCACTCTTGAGTTCTCTTCATTCTTGATAGCAACATTCTCACAAGTGAAGTTATGCTAGATTGAGGTCCTTCCAGTAGCTAAAACTCTCAAGCAACCACTCAACGATGCATCCATGTGCTCCGAAGAGGGTCTAGGCCCGTGGGTAACGCTCTCTCTCTCTCTCTCTTACTCCCTTCTACCTACTTGCTCATTTACTACTTAGTGGTGTGGGTTCTACTCCTAAAGAGGGTTTTTCTTTCACCACATACTATATCTATTTTGTTTACACTCCTTTCCAAATTGGTCGTCCATAGAGGTGGGGACACCAACATGGGGGTCTAACTGAGGTAGACCCCTATATAACCCTAACCTTTTCCTTGTTGAACACTCTGGATAACTGAGAGGGGGGTGAATTAGTTATCCAACGATAATTTTATTTTCTTTAATTAATCTAGACCAGACTAATGCCAATAAAAAATTAATCAAACAGATATGAACATTAATGCACACAATCAACACCAAGCACAATGAACACCAAAATTTACATGGAAACCAAAGAAGGGAAAAGCCACAGAGAATGCTAATTCTCAATTACAAAACACCGATTAAGGTGACACCGGTTAAGGTGATTTTTACAAAGGCTCATTGCAGGGTGACTCACTACTGATGGGCTCACTACCAAAATACAAAATAACAAATTACAAAATACTCTCACTGACAAAAGTGAACTAATGAAATTGTATCTACACATGCATGAATTCAGTTCTAGCTAAGAGCACAACATCTATCTGCAACATATATGATCAAGAAACTTTTGCACAACTTCTTCGCACAAACTATGCAAAACAGATTATTTCTTCCTTCATACCCTCTTATTTTCTCACACACATCATACTCCACACTTCTCATTTCAAAATCAACCTTTACTTATACCATTCTATTCCATGATAATCTCTTAGGTTGGCCAGACACAATGTCTTCATAGTCTTCCAAGTCGACCAAATACGATTTGAATTAGATCAACACAAAACATGTCAACATGAAGAAAAACCTTGAGATATTCAATAACGCCTTACACGCTAGCACCAGACCCAAAAGATAGGTCGAACATAAAGATCTTACCACGTTACCAAGGGACCAAAAATAGGTCATACATGAGATAGCATAATTTCCAAGAGAGAAAACTTTGAATTACATGAAATATATTTTGGAGCCGATGAGAACGCCATAATGAAGACCAAATCTTGATTATCATCAATTTCAGTGTCAACCAGAGAACCACAATATGACATACAAAAACTTGCAACATGCTACATGAAGTTCTGGATAGCAAGGTTACCTAGAGTAAGCTTTGGGTATAGTAACCAACATCAAAATATTAGACTCCATTGCACTGCATTAACTGAATTCAACAGATGTCCCAAGAAGTGCTGCCATATCTAGATCAAGGGTAATATCCACACTGTGTAACATCATAGCACACAATAGGATAGATTAAGTTTGTTCATCATCCGGAGCACATCCTTTCAGATCCAAGGTTTTGACATCAATGACAACAATGCTAAATCATCTTCAACAACTTCTCAAAATTCCCCTCGTTTTTCTATGTGTAGGTCTCAAAGCGGAGCTTGGAGTGAAAACCTGAATGTTTGTCTGAAGGTAAATTCTCCCCAAGTTCTCCTTGTGCTTTATTCTAAGTTTCTACTCTCCTTTTTATTACTCTGTTCGAAAGACCTTAAATCTAAGCTAAAAAGTGAAGATTTATTTTGCTTGCCTGAGTACCTAAGATTTTTGTTCTTGGACGCCAACGTGCCATTTAGATGACAGCATGTCATGCTGGTGTCCTTAATCTGTGTTGCCATCCTTTAACCGAGAGCTCCTCTATTGGAGGAAATTTTTTTGAGGTTTCACTCTCTCGAGATCCAAAGCACTCTTCTTTGAAATATAACTTAAGTATAATTTCTTTGCTATTTCTTCATTATGTTTATGCTGAGGTGGATAAGAGTAGTTCGTACCCTGATGATCTCTTGAGAACTAAGAGACTCATGTGCATTGAATCCCTCTTATCTCACAAAACCCTTAATCCCTCAAGCTTGAACCCTTAACCATAAATCCTCTACCCTAGATATATTACACCCTCAATCCTAAATACTAAACCCTAAACTTTGAACCCTCAACCCTAATCCCTCAACATTCAAACCTTAAACCCTCAACCTTTAAACCCTAATCCATCAACCATCAACCCTAATCCCTTGACCCTATACCTTAAACCCTTAATCCCTCAACCCTTAAACCCTTAAGCTCTCAACCCTGAACCCTCAATTGTAAACCCTCAACCCTCAACCCTATACATTAAACCCTCAACCATAATCCCTCAACTGTGTATTCTCAGCCCTTAAACTCTTAAACCCTAAACCCTTAAACCTTCAACCCTCAACTCTCAACCCTTTACCCTATACATTAAACCCTCAACCCTAATCCCTCAACCCTATACCTTAAACCCTTAATTCCTCAACCCTCAAACCTTAAACCCTTAATCCCTCAACTTTGAACCCCTCAATTTTAAACCCTCTAACCTAGATACATTACACTCTCAACCATAATCCCTAAACCATATACCTTAAACCCTAAACCCTAAACCCTTGACCCTAATCCCTCAATCCTCAACCCTTAAACCTTAATCCCTCAACCCTTAAACCCTCAACCCTCAAACCTCAACCCTCTACCCTCTACCATCTACCCTTTACCCTATATATTAAACCCTCAACCCTAATCCCTCAATCCTAATCCTTCAACCCAAAACCTTGAACCCTATACCCTATACATTAAATCCTCAACCCTATACCTTAAACCCTAATCTCTTAACCCTCAACCCTTAAACCACAATCCCTTAAACCCTCAACCATTAAAACCTCAACCATTAACCCTAATACCTAAACCCTTAAACCCTAACACCTTGACCCTTAAACCCTCAACCATAAACCCTAAACCCTCAAACCTTAAACCCTCAACCCTTACCCTCAACCCTATTACTTAAACCCTGAACCCTGAACCCTTGACCCTTAGACCCTAATCCCTCAACCATATACCTATAACCCTTAAACCCTAATCCCTCAACCTTTAACCCTTAAACCCTTAACCATCAACCCTCAACCCTCAACTCTTAAACCCTCAACCCTCAACCCTCTATCCTATACATTAAACCCTCAATCCTAATCCCTCAACCATATACCTATAACCCTTAAACCCTAATCCCTCAACCCTTAACCCTTAAACCCTCAACCCTCAACCCTCAACCCTCAACCCTCAACGCTCAACCCTATACCTTAACCCTCAAGCCTTGAATCCTCAAGCCTTAAACCCTAATCCCTTAAACCCTCAACCCTTAAACCATAAACCATTAACCTTTAAACCTTAAACCTTGAAACCCTCAACTCGTAAGCCCTAATCCCTCAATCCTCAACCCTTTAACCTTAAACCCTAAACCCTTTCCCTAAGCCCTCAACCCTATACCCTAAGCCTTAATTCCTCAACCCTAATCCCTCAACTCTCAACCTTAATCCCTTCAACCTTAAACCCTTAATTTTCAACCCTCAACCCTTAAACCCTCAACCCTCAACTCTCCACCCTTAAATTCTCAAACCTTGAACACTCAACCCTTAAACCCTTATCCCTTAAACCCTCAACTCTAAACCCTCAAACCTCAACCCTTAAAACCTAAACCCTTAATCCTTAAACCCTAAACTCTCAACCTTCAACCATTAAACTCTAAACCCTACACCCTACAACCTCAACCCTATACTTAAGCCTTAATTCGTCAACCCAATATCTTAAACCCTAATGGACCTATACCCCATACACTTAACCTTGGACACTCAACCCTGAACATTATCCCTCAACCCTCAACCCTCTACCCTATATCCTCAATCATATACTTATGACCTAATCCATCAACAGTCATCCCTATGCCTTATAGCCTCAACCTTGAACCTTCGACCCTATACCTTAGACACTCAACCTTGAACATTATCGCTCATTTGTAAAGCCTCAACCCTCAACTCTATACCCTATACCCTATACCCTATACCCTATACCCTATACTTAAGCCCTAACCCCTCAAACCTCAACCTTATACCTTAAACCCCAAACCCTACAACCTCAATCCTCATACCTATACCCTATAACTTCACCCTTATATCATAAACCCTAAATATTATCCCTCAACCCTATACTTAAACCCTAAACCATATACTCTCAACCCTTCACCCTATGCCTTATACCCTCAATCCATACCACAAACCCTAAACCTAATATCATAAACCCTAATCCCTATACCTTACATAATCTTATACACTCAACAACCTGAATATTATCCCTCAACTATAAGCCCTCAACCATCTACCCTATACCCTCAACCTATTACTTAAGCCCTGATCCCTCAACCCTCAACCCTATACCTTAAACACTAAACACTAAACCCTAAAACCTCAACCCTCATCCCTATACCCTATACCCTCACCCTTATATACATATATAGAAGCATACATACATACATACATACATACATACATACATGCATACATACATACATACATACATACATACATACATACATACATACATGCATACATACATACATACATATATACATACATACATATAGCATACATACAAACATACATACATACAAATATATATACAAACATACATACATAAAACATATAATTAAAAAACTCACACAAAAAAAAATTCAAGTGAGCCATAACGTGAGCATGTTATGCCTTGCTTTGGGAATCCAAAACATAAACAAGACAAAGCAAACACAAGCAAAAACATAAAGCATGAAATAACACAAGTGCATTATAATATGCTCGTGTTATCTCAAAACTATGACATAAAGCGAGTGCATTACTTCTTGCTTTGGGAATCCCCAAGCTTTTGGCTTGGATTTGCTTTGGATTTCCAACCCAAAGGCTTGGAGTTCCTTCCCAATTTCCAAAGATGTGTTTTTGCATATTCTATAAAATTTCACATAATCTCGTTCGTGCTAACTATCAAGTTTGCACGTATTTCAAGGTCGAGTAAATCAAACACCTGGGTAATGTCAGGCTCTCTCTTAGCTATTTAAAAATGTATTTTTTTTCATATTTTGACTATGTTAAGGCTTTCATCTTTAATTTATTTTGTTTATGTGTTCATTTTTTTTTTGAAAAACCAATGTTTGGTATTTTTAACTTTATTTTTTAATCGTACATTGAAATTTCAAATAAATTATTTTTTAATAAACTAGACTCCATTCTACACAATTCAAAAATAATGATTTTTGATTAGTTTACAAAAAATATAGCGATAGCACCACCATTTTTTTGTTTTTCAGGATGTCCACTTTCAAAATTAGTAAAAAATCATATATTCATTAAAAAAATTATTTGAAAAATCAGGCATAAACTACATGTTGTTAGCTAATTTCTCATTGAAGTGATTTTAAAAATAATAATAAAAAATTAACCTTTTGAGGGAGCCACAACAAATGCTATGTTATGTTTTTTTGACAAAAAACAACACCAATTTTTGTGGCTTCCTTTTTTGAACCCCTTAATCTCTACCATTTTTAAAAAAAAATACTAGTTTAGAAAGTAGACTCAGAGCACTATGACCCTTGTTTTTGTTGCATCTAATTTTTTTGAGTGTAACTATCCTCAATTTATCATCCAAGGTGAGTATTTCCTAATTTCAAAAAAAAAAGTGGCCACTTAAGACCCCTTTTGGCCCCTCATCTTTATGCAGTTACCCGTATATTACATATACCTATATACATATATATATATATACACATATACATATGTATATATATGTTTATATGTGTGTATATATATATATGTGTATATATATGTATATATGTATAAATACACATATATACATATATATACATACATATACATATACACACATACATGTACACACACACAAAATATATATATATATATATATATATATATATATATATATATATATATATATATATATATATATATATATATATATATATATATATATATATATATATATATATGGAGAAGACCATTACAAATAATGTGTGTAATGAATTAAAATACTATGTCACCTATCAAATTCTCATTAAAATCATACCAACAAATGCATCAAGAGAAAACCCTAATCTAGAATGTTGCCACAATTCATGACTTACAAGTTTCCTCGAAACTACACAAATGCCCAAGGAGACATTTACTTACAAATATACTACAAATGAACTAACACTTCTAGATTCACAAACTATGTTTCTCAACAAGAAACTAAATTTATAGGAATTGAAATCCTATACTTTTCTCAACACTTGTAGTCATGTGGAAAATAGAGAAATGACTAGCCATTATTATGGAAAATGAACTAATATTTATAGTGTTTTGTTAGGTTGCTAAATTATTTGCAGTAATTCAATTAAGAATCATTTATTTTATGTAACATGTGAAACAAGCTAAAATAAAATAGAATCTATTAAGTAGGGGATTGAAACTAGCATGGGATCATTGGTATCTAGAACCTCAACCATTGCATCAATAGTGACATGGTCAATCTTATTATCCATTGACATGGTCATCCTTATTATTCACCATGGATTTAGCATGAAGATTTACATTTTTAGGGATATACATGATTTTCTTATGTGAGAAAACATTTCTAGAGTAGTTGTAGGGCCAACTTAAGACATTAGTGGTGTCTTAAGAGGTTTAAGGGAGAATAGGGGAAATTATAAAAGTTTGACAGAGGATGGGAGGTTAGAAAAAGGGGTTGCAAGTATTTTGTGTGTTGTGGGAATTAGGAACTAGATATTGCAATAAAGTACATAATTAAATAAAATCTTACAAAATGAGAAAAAAGGAAAAGAAGAAGTGTGGAGAAATATGAGAAAAGGATGAAAATTTGGATATAAGAATTGGACACTCAAGTGATGATTTAGACGCCCAATGAAATTTCACAAGGAAGAACTCAAAGGAAATGAGGGAAAATAAATAAGAATAGGAGGTTTGGATGTCTAGATGTGGGAAATAATTCCTTTAAGGCAGTTAGAGATGGCGTGAGAAAATATTGTGGAACAAGATGAGGGAAGTGGATGAAGCAAAGGAGAAAAAATTATGGACCCACCTCAAAAATTCATAGAGGAGAGATGAGAGATTACGAGATTGTAGGAAAGTAGATCCACACATAGGGATGGAGAAGGGAGCTCCAAACCAACACTGAGATTCTACAAAAGGAGGAAATAGGGGAAAATAAAAGTAACAAAGGGCACAACAAACCTTTTAGAGATTCCATGTAGTAATATGTTGGGTGAAAATTATGTAATCAAATTTTCAACAAATTACACAACTAGGACTTCAACCACAGCTATGTGAGATGTAAATCTCTCCTCTCAGAAAGGGGAGGCACCCTTCTTACTGCTTATGGAAGCAACAATAAAACTTATTAAAGTATTTACACAATGCACATTATACTTACAAAATTTGCATTCATCCTTCTCTCTTTTTTTCAAAGAAGATGTTTACAATGCTTCACTGTTGGAAGTTCTTAATTCACAATAACTCTAAATGATCAACAAGCAATAATGCCAATACCTCTATCTTGTCAAAGAAAAGTGTAGAGGTACCAGAAGTGATTAACAATAAACAAGTAAAATAAAAGGGAAAGCTCATGAAGGCACAAAGTCGTTCCATAGCTTTTTCAATGATGGATCTATGAAAGATGTGTCGTTTGTCACATCTAAGAAGACTTGGTGTTCTTGGCATTGAGCATGAAGTCAATTCTGTGAGACTGTTCATTGAATCCCTTCAAGGGGTTGCAACATAATGGTTCTATACTCTTCCAAATGCTTCTGTCACCAACTGGGCCACTCTTCACATGAAGTTTGAAGAAAGATTCAAACCTGTTGAAGATTCACATGCTTTTTTGGCACAACTCACAACCATGCATGAAGAAGCTCATGAACCTATGTGTGAGTTTGTAGCTAAATTCAACAAATTGGTGACATGGATTTTGAATGATGCTAGACCAACAAATCACAACTTAAAATGCTTCTTCATCAACACACAACTCCCCAAAGTAAGTTTTTACTTATGCAGGGAAAATCTTGCCAACGTCAAAGCAACTCAACAACTAGCTACCAGCCTGGAAGACGACATGATCCTTGCTAGAGAAATAAGGATGGGCATCAACACCAACAAAAGGATGCAAGCATCAGGGTATTCAACATCTAATGGTAATGCTCCCACCTCTAGCTCTAATTTTACATATCCCATAGTCCAAAGGTTGGAAAATGAAGTCTTATCTTTGAAGAAACAAGTCTCCAACAACAATAATAACAACTACAAGGATGTCCCAAGGAGGAATTTTCCCAATTATGTTGGTAATAAAAATAAAAATCATCTTCTAGCACCCCCAGGAAGGCTTTCTCTAGAAGCCTTGCCCGCTAATAATGCAACGGGATATTACAAGGCCAAACAAGATGATTATGCACATCAAGATTACCCTGAATAAGAAAATGTCGATCTCTTCCAAGAAGAAGAAATTGAATTGGCTGGCGACTCCAAGATTAGTTATTTACAAATGGCGGAAGAAGGAGAGGAAGATGACTTGGTGATAGAAACTTATGCTATTTTATCGCGGCATCAACAAAACTAGCTCAATAAAGCTCAAGCTGTTGCTCCACTTGAAAAAGAGAAGCCACGAGTCACGATTTCCAAAAGAGGATCTACCCTCCCTTGGTAGCCCAAGAAAGCAACAATCTTCAGGTAAATGCACCTCGTCCTTCCTCATCAACTCCCATCGTTCCTAAAGCTAATCCTCCCATTCCTAAGACCAATGTGCCTTTTGTTAAACCAATCAGTGAAGTTACAACTTCCAGCCTACAAAATTCTTTCTAGGCTTTTGACATTATCGACCATTCCAAGAAAACCAAGGTTCAAATGTCTAAGGCTGAGTACCTCAAAGTCAACCCTAACTAATTTGGAAACTTGTCAAGTTCATTAATGACAAAGGAATTACCCCAAGTCAGGATACGCCTCCTGACGTTCCTATTGCTCCTAAGCCCAAAATGCCATAGAGTAACCTTGTGTCCAATCCTCCAAATGCCTCCAGATGCATTGATCCATTTTTCATCTCCCTACTTGTCAATGATTTTAAATTGAGCAACTGTGTTATAGATTTTGGTGCATCTGACAATGTGATACTCGCCAAGGTAGCCACTGCTTTAGGCCTAGATCTGACAAAAAATTTCAGCCCTTGTTTGTCCATGGAGAACAAACAAGTACCTTTGATTGGCTAGATCAAAGATGTGCAATATGCATTTGTTGCATACCTAGAGAAGAAAATAAAAATGACAGTTCTTGTGGCCGATGTACCAACATCTTACAAAATTATCCTCATACATAATTTTTGTAAAGATGTTGGAGGAGAACCAAGCATGGATATGTCTGAAGGTAGAATACCTGTAAAAGGTGTGATGCAAAAATTAATTCCTGAAAAGGAGTCAAAGTTTTCAATAACCCAATTAGATGACCCTAGAGCTCAGATCTTGTTTGAATCCTCAGGCGTGGGAACTTACTATCTGCAAACAAATGAGGTGGGTGAGTCCTCGAATCAAAATGAGTCAAAAAATGATGATATTTCCTCAACTTCAAATGAATTGTCATTAGGTGATTTTTCCATCTCCGATCATGAATCCTCATCAGATGATGAAGCTTTAGAATTTGACACTATTAGCCTTGGTGATCCCAATAGTGTTTGGTTGCTCGAATTTGATGGCAGTTGCTCTTCAACTAGTTTTGGAGCAGGAATGGTTTTTATTTCCCCTACAGGGAAGTTTTTTTCCTTTCTCTTTCAAGTTAAAATTTGAAAACACTAATAACACTGCCAAATATGAAGCCCTATTATTAGGAATGCAAGTTGTGCTAAAGAAGGGTATAAAAAATCTCCATGCACAAGGTGATGCTGATCTGATAGTATATCAAGTAAGGAATCTATATCAGACAAAAAATGACAGACTCAGACATTATTGTAATCTGGTTTGGGATTCCGTTGAGGAATTTGAAGCTTTTGATATATCTATTGTCCCCAGAGAATATAATACCAGAGCTGATTCTTTAGCAATCTCAGCCATGCTCTTGGTACCACATAAAGACTTTCAGGGTTGTACCTACACCATTGAGTTGGTTTTCTGCCCAAGTGTCCTTGAAAATTCAGAGAACTACCAAATTTTCAACGTTGATCATCAGATCATTTCCTTTCTAGAGAAAGCAAAGAACATCAATGAGTTGTACTTTGAAGGTAGAGATTCTCCACATCGAGAATTTGTGTCAAATATGGACCCTATTACGGGTGAAGAATACTTGCAACTCAGAGGGAATAAGATTCCCAAAGGATTAGTATCCTTAGAGAAGCTTTTTGACAATTATGATCACTATGTCAAAAAGCAACTCTCAGATTTTGATTCATCTAATGAAGTGGAACAAATCAATTTTGGAATTGAAGCTAATCCTAAGATGGTGAATATTGGTAAGTGTTGCACGAACGAAGAAAGAAAATAGTTTACTCAGTTATTACAAGAATATATGGATGTCTTAGCATATTCGTATGAAGATCTGAAATCGTTTCGGCCCAAAGAAGTGCAACATGATATTCCTCTCAAGGTTGGAGCTTTGCCTTACAAAAAAAGTAGAGATAGTACAATCCCAAGATTTCTAGAACAATCCTAGCGAAAGTTCAAAAAATGCTAAATGCGCAAATAATATTTCCTATCCATCATTCAACATGGAGAGCGAATATCATTCCCATTCGTAAGAATGGTGAAATTTGTATTTGTGTAGATTTTAGAAATCTAAACCAGTTGTCACTCAAAGACAATTAACCTCTTCCAGTAATGGACCAGGTCCTACAAAACGTAACCATATCCGAAATGCTCTCCATGCTGGACGAATTTTCTGGTTACAATCAAATTGAAACTTTAATTCAAGCGATCAACACAAAATCACTTTCACAACACCATGGGGTACCTTTGCATATTGTAGGAAGCCTTTTGGTTTGATTGACGTTGGTGCCACGTTCCAACATGCTATGGATTTAGCTTTTCATGATGTGATGGGTAAGTTTATTGTGGTGTATCTTGATGATCTCACAGTTTTCTCTAAACGTTGTGAACACTTCTACCATTTAAGGTAAATCCTTGAGAGATGTCGTCAGCATGGTATTTCCTTAAATCCCAAAAAGTCAAATTTTGGGGTTATAGAAGGTAAACTCCTTGGCCATGTTGTATCTATAGAAGGAATCAAAATTCACTTGGAAAGAGTCAATGGAATTAAGTCTCTCACCTTGCCATCAAGCAAGAAGGTTTTCCATTCCTTCTTTGGCAAGGTAAACTTCTTAAGGAGGTTTCTCCCAAACTTTGCGAAGAAGACTCGTCATATTGTAAATATGGTGAAGGGTAACACTACATTTCATTGGACGACAAAAGGGAAAGTAACATTCGATGATATCAAGGATGCCATTGCTCACACACTTGTGTTGGTCTGTCCCAACTACACCAAATATTTTATCATGTACAATTATGCTTCCGAGCATACACTCTCAACAATCTTGGTGCAAGAAAACAATGAGGGCTTTGAATCTCCCATTGCGTACATGAGATATCCCTTGAAGAATTATGAACTGAGATATTCTCAAATGGAAAAACATGCTTTTGCAATAGTCAAACTTGTTAAGCATTTTTTGTTCTATATTCTAAATAGCCATGTCAAAGTTCTTGTCCTAGATTCGACTATTAAGTCTCTCTTGACATGGTAGGAATTTGGAACAAAAAGAGGCAATTGGATTGCCAAAATTTAGGAATATGATGTAGAAATCAAACCCACTAAGTTGATACATGGACGTGAGATTTGTCAGCTTATCGCTGAAAATAACCCAGATGAGGAAATTCTAGAAGATGAAGTTTCAGATGATGAAGAGGTGGATCCAAGTACACTTCCAACGGTACTATTTGTTAGCACCACTGATTAATGGTATTCCAACATCTCCCATTTCCTCACATATGGGGAATGTCCCAATCACTTGACCCCAAAAGAAAAGAGAACTATCAAGTTGAAATTAGCAAACTTTGTCTTATGGGACAATGACTTGTACAAGCATGCAATGGATGGGACTTTTCTTCGATGTGTTGATAAGGAACAACAACAAAAAATGTTGAAGTCATATTATGACTTGGCATGTGGAGGACACTTCTTGGCACCAGTAACCGCTCACAAGATCCTGAGAGCTAAGTACTACTGGCCCACACTTTTTCAGGACACGTACTCTTGGGTGCGTAAGTGTGAATTGTGTCAACAGTTTGTTGGCCGACCCAAGTTGGCATCCTTGCCATTGAAACCTGTGGTGATTGAGGAACCTTTCCAACAATGGGGAATTGACTTCATCGGTGCAGTTAATCCATCATCAAGTGCAAGGCACACCTACGTCTTGATTGCTAGTGACTATTTCACCAAGTGGGTGGAAGCAATTCCTACCAAGCGTGCTACTTCAGAGGTGGTATGCAATTTCTTGAAGGAAAACATTATTTATAGGTTTGGCGCATCGAACAAGATCATTGCTAACAATGCTTTTTCCTTCTTGTCCAACGAGATCACCGAGTTTTGTTTCAAACACAACATAACTTTGTCTCATTCTTTTGACTATTACCCACAAGGTAATGGTCAAGCTGAATCTAGCAACTTAAATTTGGTGACTATCATCTATAAGTTGGTAGATGAGAATCAACGTTTGTGGCATAAGGCCGTGTATGATGCTTTATGGGCAAACATGATAACTCTGAAGTGGGCAATCGACATGTCTCCTTTTCAACTCTTGTACGGGTTGAATGCCAAGATTCCTATAACCTTGGAAATTCTAGCCCTCAAATTGGCTAAGGCCATTGAGGATGAGATGTTTGATAACTCTTTTGATAAGTGTATTATGTATCTCTTTGAATTG
Organism: Sequoia sempervirens; assembly: GCA_007258455.2. Lineage (NCBI taxonomy): Eukaryota > Viridiplantae > Streptophyta > Pinopsida > Cupressales > Cupressaceae > Sequoia > Sequoia sempervirens. Next base: position 188,640 of record VDFB02121304.1, read on the forward strand.
GAAGAGAACTGGGTTCAAGTGGCTGACCGCATTGCAAAACACCAGGACCAAGTGAAGAAGCTTTTCGAAAAGAAGGCCAAGTCTTGAGAATTTCAAATTGGTGATCTCATTCTCCTTTGGGACAAATGAAGATAACCAAAAGGTATGCACATAAAATTTGACTCACTGTGGACAGGACCTTTCCAAATTCATCAACTGCACAATGACAACAGTTTCCTGTTAGCAACATCTCAAGCACTTTACGCAGTAAAGTGATTGGTTTTGGTATGTGTTAGTGTAATTAATTAATTATTACACTAGCATAAGTTAACTTAGGTCTTGCATTTAATTAATTAAGTCCTAGGTTGCATTATTAGATAAATCATTTAATAAATGGGATAATATTCCCTTCCTTGTTTGTAGGGATAAGATTCCTTCTAGAAGATGAGTTGTCCTTCTGGAACTTATCTCAACATTTAATAATCATCTAGATAGGGTTCACATGTTGTCACATGTTTTTAGATTACAACACTTGGCAACATCTCTTGCATCTTTGGTTTTCATTCTTGCCTATATAATCGGGCATCTTGTTCATTTGTAATATATCAAATATCAATCAATCATATCATTTTCATCATATCATATCAATACAGAATCTTTATTCAACATTCCATAGTTGCAACACTTTCCTTTGTGGTTGATTATCTTTCATGGCTAAGGTCCTTTATTGAAGATTCTGGAGCTTCAGGGGCTGTGCATCCATAATCTCAACATGGTATCAAAGCTAGGTTCATTGAAACAACAACCCTTGATCCAGGAAGTTGGAGTGCAAGATTCTTGCAAGCTTGGAGTTTTATGTTGCAGGCTAGTTGGTTCTACCCGGGAGCCAAGCTAATTTTTGGTGCACGTCAGGTTCTCTCCAACCTCTCCATTGTGTCCAGAAGGCCTCAAAACCCATAGATCGCCTGTTCATTTGCCAAAATTAGAGTTATATCATTCGGGAGCCTCTGAGGTACAATCTAGGGTTTGCATTTTTTGTATTATCCGTACAAATCTGCAGAAAAAAATCTCCCCTCTCAGTCCTCTTCAAAGGTGATTTTTTTTAGAAAAATCAATATTTTTTTCTAGCTATTATTGGGCATTTTCTATATAGTTTGTGCAAAAATAAATGCTGCTGGGCAACTTGGTAATTAAATTGGCAGTCCACATCTTTATTTTTTTTTATGACTATAGTGTTGGGGTTGTCAGCATATTTTATAATATCGGTGTTTTATTTTTAATTTTTTTGAATTGCAAATTTAATTACAATATTAAAAAATCCATCCATCGACATTCACCGACCTCTACAGAGTTTTGTTGGCCCGGTCACATCACCTGACCTCACACTTTGAGTCATCCTTGCATCGGCTCGTTTGTCCCTTTTCCCGCTGTCAACATCGACCACCTCATCGGAGTCTTCTTCTCAATGTTTGTCCACCGGTGTTCTTCTCGACTCTCGACTGACGCTCTGTGTTCCCGTTTTGGCCACCGTTCCTCGCTGAAGGTTCTCCGTTCGCCCTCGCTCCGTCCCATCAAGAACCAAGGGCTCTACTACTTTGAAGGGTGCCACTGGTCTACCAACCACGCCTTCGATCCTGCCACCCTGTAGCCGCTCTGCCGCCGCCTATCCGGTGACGCTTTTTTTTTTGTGCCCGCCAACCCCGTGGTCATATCAACGATTGAGGGCTTTTTTTTTAAAGCCCAGGGTGCTATAATTTTGTACCTAGTTAGCCAGTTCGATTCAAATAGCAATTTTTCTTCCAAGGGCCATATCTTCGAGCCACAGTATAAAAAATTCACAAACAAGATACCGACAGAAAGATAATTCAGAGCACTATCTAGTGGTGCCATCCATTTTGTAGTATTTTTCTGCTACAAAATTCTAAAGTCAACTAAAGTCAACCCTTCATTCTAGACTCAGAAGCGCATATCTTCTCATTAGATTGTTAGATTTTGGTGATTCCAACAACATTTGGGAGATATTTCAATGCTTTTTTTTCATCAGTCCACTCACTTTCTTTGGTTTCAGCTCCAGGTATCTTCTATTGGTTTTTTGCAATTTGGTGCATTTTCCTGATTCTTGAGACATCCTGAAGCTTGAAGAAAAATTTCTTGATCTCAGAGGCATATTTTTAGTTGCATATCTATTTGGAAGCTTCTATTTTCTGTTGAAGGTCATTTGTCTTTGTTTTTTGGAGAAAGTTCATTATGGGGCTTGCATATTATTCTCCTTTGACTATGTTTCACAAGTGAAACAATAAGCAATGGCGGGATGGGATCAGCCACCATCTCCAATCACTTGATCTATTGCCTCATTTGTATGGTATAGTTCCCCATCCAAGTGAAGGTATTCATGAACTTGCTTGGAGTTGTTGGAGATACACAATCTTGGAGATCATTTCTATGCAAGTTGATTCTGATATTTTGAATGCTATTGATCATTGTGATTGTCCTCACATTCTTTGGGTTAATCTTTGGGAGATATATGCAGATTCAGACACTCCACCATTCCCCGATGGTCATGATTCAAAATATCATTCTTCAGATCAGGTACCCCACAATGATATTGTTGTGCAGGAGGTTGATTTCCTTGAATCTTCCGAAGATGTTGACAAGGTTCCTTCAGGTGCTTCTTCTCCATCAGAGACTATTGTTATCCCTTCACAGTCAGTGATTCCTTGTCCAGAATCATTGATTGAGGCTTCCACCATCATCATCCATCAGGACACATGCATTTTTCCAGACTTGACATCACAAGATGGATTCATTTCAGGTATCACTGACTTGGCTACTTCTACAGGTTTGGAGGACATTCATGAGGGGGTATCACTCCTCTATTCAGATTCCACCTTGGAGAGTTTTCTTGAGTCTTCTCATTCCTTTGTCTCAACCTTGATTGGGAATCCAGAGACTATCTTGGAGGCACTTGGTTTCTCTTCAGATATTTCATATATGAGACTTCTTCCCTATCATTCCATTCAGGATTTGAGGTTTCTTCAACATCTACCATTGGATCTGTTTCAGACTTATTCCAGTGGTTTTGAGGACACTTCATTTAGGGGGGGCCATCAAGTCTCCATCACATTCATTCCATCATTGTCTTTGGATATTGTTCAACATCAGTTTTTGCATCGTCCTGATTTGTCACCCTCTTCATTGATTGTGGCATCTTCATCATTAGGCAAGGAGACACTTGAGCAGAGTTTAGAGACCTCGTCAACATCCATCTTCATCATTCCTTCCTTCAATTCCTATCCAGAATGGGAAGCATCACTGCACTTGCACTTGGTTTTGTTTCTTCCAAAAGGGAGACAAGTTGTTTGTCAACATTGGATCTTGTTTTGTCTTCAGACACTTACAAACTTTGCAGTTGATCACATCTTTTGGGGGGGGGATATATTGTCTCTCTCTTTCCTCCCTATGGGGGGCTATTGTATTGTATCCATGTGACATGTGGTATCCTTGGGGGGTATTTGGGAGTCCTCCATCCTTCCCATCCTATCTCACATTTTTTTATCTCCTTTTTGGAGAGGGGTTTTGTTCCCACTGGGTTTTCCCCTTTTTTCTCTGGTTGTGGGAGATTTTCTGCATCTTCATGTACATGGGTACCTAACATGGCCTCGTAGCCGAGACCCATCATCGATCATCATCTCTGCATAATCTTTGCATTTTCCTCCCTAAGTTGAACTTATGGGGGGGTGTTAGTGTAATTAATTAATTATTACACTAGCATAAGTTAATTTAGGTCTTGCATTTAATTAATTACGTCCTAGGTTGTATTATTAGATAAATCATTTAATAAATGGGATAATATTCCCTTCCTTGTTTGTAGGGATAAGATTCCTTCTAGAAGATGAGTTGTCCTTTTGGAACTTATCTCAACATTTAATAATCATCTAGATAGGGTTCACATGTTGTCACATGTTGTTAGATTACAACACTTGGCAACATCTCTTGCATCATAGGTTTTCATTCTTGCCTATATAATCAGGCATCTTGTTCATTTGTAATATATCAAATATCAATCAATCATATCATTTTCATCATATCATATCAATATAGAATATTTATTCAGCATTCCATATTTGCAACACTTTCCTTTGTGGTTGATTATATTTCATGGCTAAGGTCCTTTATTAAAGATTCTGGAGCTTCAGGGGTTGTGCATCCATAATCTCAACAGTATGTAAATACTTTTTATTTTTAAATCCTTTGAGTCTTTTTGTTTTAAGTTGCGTCGTCGTTGTCGCCTGACTCCAAGCCCAATGGATGAATAAAGGCACTTGAATTATGGATTTTCCCTTCATTCATTTCAAAGAACAGTTGAAGGAAGATCCCTAGCAGGAGCCAGTTGTTATCACAAAATCTAGCAACACTCGTTCCACGGATAACCCCCCTAGAAACTTGTATGTTTCCTAGGTTCGTGAAGTTCAAGCATGCAAAACGAGGTGATTTTTGAGCCACCTCAAAATGTGTTCCAAAGCCTCAAACAATCAGTTTGAGCATCCCCCTATGTTTTCCTCGTGAAGACCTTTGAAACGAGTACCTTCGCGAGCTTTCACTATTGATACTTAGTGAAATTGGGAAAAGTGCAGTTGTCTCAAAAAACAACACTCCAACTCACTTTGAAAAAAAATGACTAAGTGTCAAAAGTGCAAGGGCGCTAAAAATCAGCGCCCCTACACTTAAGTGATTTTTATAAAGTGCAATGGTACTGAATTTTAGTGCCTTTGCACTTGTTTCCCAGACTTAGCCAATTTTTGGCTTGGGCGTGGTTTTTGAGTCTTTTACATGTTTCACTTATTATGCTTCATTTCATGCCACTTTTTATTGAGTCGACTTAGGTTATTGAAAATCACTTAAAAGTGATTTTATGTTTCTTATTCATCATTTGTAGTCTTCTCCTCCATTCTTTCTTGCTGGGAAAACTCTTCTCAAGTTGCAAAATGCGTTTTGAAGAAATATGAAGTTCCTTCCAACAAGGTTTTCACGTTTCTCTCTTGGTAAGTCGTTCCTCTTACCTTTCCTTTCTTCCTTTTGTACTTAGTGTTAGTTTGATAACATCTTGATGATCTACAAAGTTTGTTTGGTTTGCTATCAATTTCTTCATGCATTTTGAATCAAACTCACATGTTTTCTTTCTTTCCTTTTTATTTAAGGTGTCTTGTGTTAATGCGTGGGCGTTTTCTTCTTACCCTTATCACGTTTTTCTCGTCTTCATACGTTTTGCTCATACTCACACATTTTCTCATTTGGGTCATGGTTTCTTCTCATTTTTGGTCAAGTTTTCTAATTGTTAACCATGCCTTTGTCTTTGGTTTCCTTTCTTTTCCCACATCATTTCTCTTCAACGCAAATTGGGGTTTCATTTGTTTTAGCTTATAACTATTAAGAGAAAAGTGTAATGGCATAGAAAAATGCAAGTGTTTCTCTCCAAAACGCATGTCATAAGTGTTGGTATAATGGAAATCTATACTTTAGATGGCCAAGCGTTGTTTTCAAACATCATTACACATCATCCATTTGTGCTCAAAGAGTAATGGCAGTGAATTTTTTCACCTTTACACTTACTTGAAACTCCATTCAAGTTGAAGTGCAGTGGCTCTAAAAAATAGTACCATTACACCAAACTAACCTTCAAAAATTTCTAACAATGGAAAGTGCAGAAGCACTATTTTTGAGCACCTCTACACCAAGTTCACTTTTCCCATGTGCAAGGGCACTGATTTTCAAGGCCCTTACACTTTTCACTATTTTTCTTCTAGACACTTCAAAACTTTCCAGTTTCATCTCGTTTCTCATTCCTTCCACTTTGTGCATCATTTTGTGTGCCTTGTCACTCGTTTCATACTTTCCCAACATTGTTACTTGCTTCACGCATCCCAATGTTGTTTTCTGACTAACATTTGTTGATTCCACATCTTGCAGTTTCTTTTCAAATCTCATTAAAAGATCCTCGAAGTTGTTGCTTATTGATTCAATTGCTCTCAGATGAATGTCGAGAAACCTCCATCTTCTTCAAGAGCTAAAAATAGAATAAAATATAAATATCAAGGTGTTTATCCGCCAACGGTGGTGGTCTCAAAGGTGGACGAGATCAAAGACACAAAGGACAGACATCAAGACCTAGTTGATTTTGCTAAAAGAACTAAGAAGAAGCCTCTTGGAGATTCTCTGAGAGCAATCGTATACAATAATATGAATTTGGTGTCTATGTTCCCTACCTCTGTACATAATGCATAAATTTTCCTTCAAGTTGCATCCCATTACATCAAGGAAAGCAGAAGTGTGATTGATTCTTCTGGGCATGAGATATTGAGACTTGAACTTGACTTCTTTGATATTATTTTAAGAGTTCCACAGATGGAGAAGTACATTGACATCTCAATACAACAAGCGCTTGAGGTCTATGACGTAAATCCTGACAAGGCTAAAAACCTAATAAATAGTCAATGGTTGAAAAATCCTAGGCAAACTATTTCTAGATGGCCAAAAAGACTTTTGTGAAGTGATTTCAAGGAAGATGTCAGAGATATGATCACATTTTTTAGTAGAGTAAAGGGGTTTCCTGAATCATCTTATTTTCATGACTGGATGCATGAATACATCAGAATAATAAGAAGAAAAAAAGTTCACATTGATTGGGGCAAACAAATCAACGATGAAATACATGAACAACTGATCAACATGCTGTTCACATTGAATTTCTATATGACTTATTCCCTAGTGTATGTTGCAGCCGTGCTGAGGCAATTTTTTGGTCTATCTACAAGAGGGAATTGGCACACTATACCTGTGTATAGATTTTTCTATCAACTAGAGCTGAAAGAAAGCTTTCATCATTTCAGGAGGGTTACTGATGCTTTCTTTGTACCTTTTCTTTTCAGCTTTGATCTGACTCTTGAAAGGAAGAGGGTATCTGATGAGGCCTACAAAGTGGTAAGTAAAGTTGGATGCATATATCTACAATTCTGAACTTTTATTGTGTTTGTATACTAGTATTACTTATTCTACCTTAGCTGCTATAGAAAAAGTTGCTACTAAGATAGTTAGAGCACTTGCTGTAGGGACATAAATAGAGTTGTGGCACCATAGACTTGGGAACATGAGTGAGAAAGGGATAGAGATCCTCCACTCTAGAAAGTTGCTACCAGGTCTAAAGCAGATTGAATTGGATTTCTGCGAAAATTATTTTTATGGAAAATAGAAAATAGTCTGATTTCTTAAAGTTGGGAAAAAGAAGAAGAGTGAGAAATTAGAGCTTGTGCATTCAGATATATGGGGACCAGCTTAGTATCTTCTCTTGGTAGCTCTTGTTATTACTTTTATTGATGATGCAACTAGGAAAACATGGGTGTATTTCCTAAAAAATCAGAAGTATTTGAGACTTTCAAAAAGTGGAAAGCTTTGGTTGAGAATGAGACAGGAAAAAAGTTGAAGTGTCTCAGATCTGATAATGGAGGGGAGTATTACAACAAAGAATTTGAAAATTATTTTTCATACAATATAATCTGTAGGAAAAAAATGTTTCCTGGAACCCCACAAGCAAATGGTGTGTCTGAGAGGATGAATAGGACCATTATGGAGTGTACAAGGAGCATGAGATTGCATGTTCGACTACCCTTATAGTTTTGGGCATATGCTGTACATACTGTTGTTTATTTAATAAATAGAGGACCTTCAAATCCTTTAGATGATGGAATTCTAGAGGAGGCATGGATGGGTAAAAAGGTAAACTATTCATTTATGAAAACTTTTGGTTGTGAAGCTTTCGTCCATGTTGATATAGAAAATAGAACCAAGCTTGAGGCTAAGTCTAAAAAATGTACTGTCATTGGATATGGAGTAGACGAATTTGGTTATCGGTTATGGTATTATGAAAATCATAAAACCATTACGAGCAGAGATGTTATATTCAACAAGGTCATATATAAGGATCAGTTGTAGGAAAAGAAGCATGAACATGCCAAAAAGGAATATGTGGTGTTGGATGAGATTCCATAAAACAAAATCCCAGTGGTACCTGATGCTCAACAACAACAAGTTATCCCATCGACTCCTCCAAGTTTAGGCGTTCTACAAGGATAACTAGTCCTCTAGAAAGATTTTCTCCATCATTATATTCTATATTATTAACTAATTCTGGTGAACCTGAAGGTTGTGAAGAAGCAATGCAGGTAGATACCAAAAAACAGTGGGAGCTAGGAATGAAAGAGGAAATGTATTCAATGTTGCAAAATCAGACTTGGGACTTAGTCCAATTGCTTGTAGGTAAAAGAGCATTGCCAAATAAATGGGTTTATAGGTTGAAGGAAGAAGATGGATGCAAGAAAATATATAAGTCCAGACTTGTGGTAAAAGGTTTTTCACAAAAAAAGGTATAGATTTTGATGAAATATTTTCTCCGGTTGTAAAAATGACTTCTATTAGAACTATTCTAAGTCTTGTGGCTATGGAAACCTTGCATCTTGAACATCTAGACGTGAAAACAAAATTTCTCAATGGGGATTTGGAAGAGGAAATATACATGCAACAACCATAGAGATATGAGGTCAAGGGTAAGGAGGAATTAGTGTGCACGTTAAAGAAGAGTTTGTATGGCCCTAAGCAAGCACCTTGGCAATGGTATTTGAAATTTGATAGTTTTATGGCTGCACAAGGTTACAAAAGATGTCATTCTGATTATTGTGTTTATTTTAAGAAATTGGATAATGGAAACTATATTATCTTATTGCTTTATGTAGATGACATGCTTGTTGTTAGGTCTAACATGCAACATATTAATGAACTTAATCAAAAATTAACAAATTCATTTGCTATGAAGGAGTTGAGTGCAACAAAATAAATCCTTGGTATGAGGATCACACATGACAAGACAAATAGAAATTTTTTTTTGCTTCAAAGTGAGTATGTAGAGAAGGTGTTGAAAAGGTTTAACATGCAGAATGCAAAAGTAGTTAGTACATATTTTCCTGGTCATTTTAAGTTGACTAAGGAGATGTGTCTAAAGACACAAGAGGAGGAAGACAAAATGTCTAAGATACCATATGCATCGGCAATTGGTAGCTTGATGTATGCAATTGTATGCACAAGGCCAAATATTGCACATGCAGTGGGAGTTGTGAGTAGGTATATGGGCAATCTAGGAATAGAACATTGGAATGCGGTAAAATGGATCCTCCGATATTTGAGAGGTACTACTTCAAATAAACTATGTTTTAGAGGAACAATTTTTGCTTTAAAAAGATATGTTGACTTTGATCTAGCAGGTGATGTAGGAGGAGTACTATAGGGTATGTTTTTACTATAGGAGGTACAATAGTCAGTTGGATTTCAAGACTGTAAAAGGTTGTTGTGCTTTCAACCACTAAAGTTGAGTATGTTGCTGCTATAGAAGCCAACAAGGAGATGATTTGGTTACAACATTTTCTAAAGGAATTGGAACAAGAAGAAGAAGATATCCCTTTGTACATTGATAGCCAGAGTGCCATTCATCTTGCTAAGAACTCAGCTCTGCATTCAAAAACTAAGCACATACAACTCAGATACCACTTCATCTAGTCAGTTTTGGATGATGGGTTGTTGAAGCTAGATAAAATTCATACAAGTGATAATCTTGCATATATGTTCACAAAGGCAGTTACATGGGAGAAATTGATTTCCTCATCAATTTTTGTTGGCCTTCACGAATGATAACTGTGGACATAAGAAACCAGCTAGACCTGTAATCCAGTGGGAGCTACAAGTGCAGCGGTGTCGTCCAAGATCAGTCTCTAAGTGGGAGATTGTTTGTTGTGGAGCTTGACCAGTATCCAAGTGGGAGATTATTGATATGTGGTGACTGATCATGCAAATACTATAAAATCATAACATATCCTCACTGGTTTTCCCGTTGACACGTCAAATGAAAAAATGACTTTGTAAAACCCTAATTCTGGAAGCTTCCAAAAAGCTTGTTATAAGTGACTGGGATGTAAGTTACGATGTGGGTAATTTGCAAGATTGTAATCTATTTTGCACTAGATAATAAAATAATTTGGTGGCTGAGTTTCTATGGATGTAGCCCATATTGGGTGAACCATGTTAAATTTTTGTGTTGATCCCTTTTGTGTTATTCTTTATTGTTATTTTTGGGTTATTTGATTTGCATATAGTTGTTAATGTTTATTGCTCTAATCTGTCTGAATCCTAACAAAACAACGACCAAGAGATAAACTAATACATAATTTAAAAAGACATTTAGGGTAAAAGAAAACAAGCAAAAACCCTTAAAAAAGGTGAATGTGGAAGGAATAATACATGCCAGATAGTTGAGGAAAAATAGAAACCCTAATCAATAGGAAAATCTCTTGAATCTTCTCAATCCCGCATGCAAATGTGAAGGAGATCCAATACAAGTCCACAACAATGGAGAGGAGGAAAACACAGGTTAAATGAACATAAAATGAAATAAATACGGCTTAAAAAGCCATTAAAAAGATAATAAAGAGGGTTCATTAATGAACAAAGAGTTCATTAATTTTCCCATGTGAAGAAGGCGAGAATATGTAGGGGTGGTGATTTTCACCTCCCTTACACATTCAAAAATTTGGACAAATGAAAATTGCAATGGCAGTAAAAAAATACCGCTTCTACACTTGGAAGAAAATGGGGACGTGTAGAGGCACTGAAAATCAGTGTTGATGGCACAAAAAAATGTCTCATCTATTAGCCAAATAAAATCATGTATTTTTCTTAATTATGGAGTTTATCAAGACTGAGCATGATGAAGAAAGTAAGATATTTTTAGTTGGAGTAGTCAAGATTTCATCATATCTTAAAATTGTGATCTAGGTTCTTGAGATTTTTGGACAGAAATTAGGAGACAAGAAGACAAAAAAAACCCATTAAATTTCACAAAAACCCAGTTCATAGTTTGAGAGAAAAATTCACAGTTTGATGCTTCAGAACTTTTTTTTTATGCTCTAAAATTTTTGGAGTTAAAGAAGGATCTAAGTGAAGGATAAGTATGATAGCATTTATGAAGAGGTTGAGTAGTTTGGGCTTCTATGACCAATTAAGGGACAGCAGTTGAGAGCATCTAGGAGAAATTCAAAGCATCTATGGCAGGTTGTTGGGTTGTGCAAACAAATGGAGCATATCTAGGAGATAGTTTTGGGCAGTTTGAACCTTTTTGCAAGCATCTAGGAGGTATTTTATGAGCTTTAAATACATAAGCTAAATGCATGACTTTTTCAACTCTCTAACACTTTTTTGAAGCTTTTTTAGAGACTGCAAAATATGCATATTTATTTTGGACGACCAAAAAAGATTGACTCAACAAGATGAAGAAAAGACTTATCTTTTTCCCTCAACACATGTTCCTATCTTCTAGCAAGTTGTTGCACAACTATAAGACTCATCTTTTATAATTCTATAAATTCATTGTAATCAAGGAATCAAATAGGAATTTTTTTTATAAAATAATAGAGTTTAGTTTTTAGCAGCAGTAGTGTAGTTTGTAGTTTTCATTTCATAGTTTATTTTTTAGCAATCTTTTCATTCCTTGTTATTTACATTTTCAGAATTTCCCTTTGAATCCTTCTTAAGATAAATTCCATTCCAACATTTTCATTTACCAGCTCTTAGATTAGATTTCTTTCTAGCAATGTCTTTCATGCATTTCCTTTCAATTTTGTTTGTAGAAAAAGAATGTCATGCAAATGATTTCTTCTCCCTCTTGCATATTGCCATGGACACCGCCCTGGATTAAAATTTATAATTAAATGATGAGAATTGTAGCAACCTTCATCAAGCACCACTACACATAATTTTTTTTCTAACTTGCTCATGTAGGTGCACTGAAAAATAGTGCCCTTACACGGGCAAAATTGTTTTTAACTCCCACAAACTGAAAATCAACAAAATATTCGTTTTGAAGGTTTTTGAAAATCAACAAAAGACGAGTGCTTGAGGGGATGATTTGATGCTTAGGACCACGCGTAAAGGCCAATAAAAAAATTTCCTCATTTTACATGCTTAGAGTGCACGGGTCTACAGAACGAACCAGTTTCATAGGGGGTTATCCCGTAAATCAAGCACAACTAGATTCAAGGATAACAACCACCCATGATGACTTCCTTTCAATATCCTTAGGTTAGATTCTACTCTCTCATTCTCCTAAAAGATATTTGTGAAGCTATTAATGTTCTAGTCCTTAGTATTTATGTTAAGAAATAAATGATTTTTGACCAAAATGAATAATTAATAACCCTTATTTTGGGATACATATCCCACCATTATTTTCTATTTCCCACAAAATTATCCTCTTGAAACCACATATTTTAAAACTTAAAGGGGATTTTAGGGATTTCAATGTCAACATGCTAGGATAGTAAAATAGGTAGGTGACAAGAAACTATGCTAGGGATAATACTGTAGTCCACATGAAAGCTATTGTTGCACCAAATAAGAGAAATAGAAGCCTTTCCAACCTCTCTATGATGTGTTTAAAAACCTCCCTCTGATTATTCCAATTGAATTTTCTATTTGTTAAAGTAATCATACATTAGATAAAAATTAATTAATTATTAGGCTAATTCATTTCATGCACTTAAGCTAAACTTAAGAGTGCTTATTTTTGTTAATTGAAGTGAGCTATTATTAGATCATTTTGTCTCATCATATAGGATGATGATACTTGTCATGATCTAATCCCATTATCATTTAGGGTTTGCTCATATAAGCACTCTGCTTCATTGTATTATCTCTCATGAGGTTCAAGCAAGCTTTTCATTCTATAAGTTTTTCTAATTGAGGATATAACAGATTGTTATTTACAACTCTCTTACATGGAAGGTGTTTTTTTCCATTGTTTAATCCTACATATTGTTTTATTCACAATTCTTCTAGCATGGTATTGAAGTATGGATTCAACAAACCCCGTCTCATTTTTTGAAGGTTTTTTCTCAACTAGGGTTATAGAAGCAATTAGAAATCTTTATTACTTTTGTTTTGCAATTTTGGGAGTTGGGCAAGTTTTGATGCACATTGGCATGAGAAGGACCTCACCATTATGTTTAGGAGGTAGATTCGACAAATTTTGATATAAAATTTTCCCTTTTTGACATCGAGAGCTTCTGAGGAAATTTGTTTACAAGGGCCTCTATACATCCCCTATACAACCCTACTTGTATGGTGACTTTTTATTAAAAAAATATTTTAAAAGACATTTAAAAAAAAAATATTTATTTATTTTTTATTTTAAAAAAATAACAAGAAGCTTTTATTTGTTGTGGCGATGTGTACAAGGGTATTTATAGGCCCTACGAGCTCCATGTACTCATTAGCAGGATTCCAATCCCCACAACTATCAACTGTTATACTGACTAGTGGTGGAAACTAATCAGCAACCACCACAATACCACCCAATGACAATTTTTTTCACTAGCATTTTAATTATTTCCAATAGCCACTCAAAAGTTTTCTATTGACTCCATTTTTATAGACAATGCGCCATTTTTGAGCAACAAAGGAATCTTTTCGATATATTCTAGATTTTTAGAGCATATTCTGACGATTGGTCTTTTTATCAATGGCCATATTTTTTCCAATGGAGGGGAATATTTGCATACTTTTTTGAGTGTTATGCATTATAAAATAATTATGCTTAAAATAGTGCTAAATACTTATAATAGTGCTAGTGCTATTATATGTGCACCCAAACGTTAAGCAATCCATAGCTTCCTAGTTGTTGAGCTAGGTTACCAATAGCTTGTGAGCTACCTAATTTAGATGCCTTCCCTGCCTACAATCTTAGTGCCACCCTAGGGTTTCATGGGCGACCAAAACCTAGCCCCTAGTGTGCTATTTTTTTCTTTTTTGCAACTTAAGCAGAATTAAGAAAAACCATGATAATTTTTCGCTCGATTATCAAAATTGGGAAAACAAAATATTGTTAGAAATTTATTTTTGAGAACTATATTCCAATGGTGCTATCTTTTTATTACATTTTGTTGCTGGTACATTTTATCACCAATCAAAGTTAGATGTATGGTTTTCACTCCCGAGCTCACACTTTTGATCAATTTCTCTATTTTTCACGATTATAATGGTGTTGGAAAGGTATTTCAAATCTCTTCACTTCTATCCGTGCATTGTTTCCATATTTTCTACAAATACATTTTATTCAATTTTTCATATTCTAGTATATTTCTTGGATGTTATCTCTTGAAAACTTTTTCTTTGTGTGGGATGACTTGTTTTAGGCTATTCTACATGTATTTCTATATTTCTATCATATTTGGTCATTCTAAGCATCTTTTTCATACACTTTCTCTTTTGTACATGCACTGAGATAAAGTGCCACTATTGTACATACTTTTTGTGGATGTTGCACATCTTGTTGTGTCTATTATACTCGCACTATGTTATAAAGTGCGATGGGAGGGTTGTGTAGTGCCGTTATTTTTTCATGACACCTTTTTCAAGTGAGTGTACCTTCCATGAAAACATTGGATCACATTTATTCTTACATCATACATGTGTGCATTGTTTCCACACCCTATTTTAGTTGTAGGTACTTTCATGCGTGTGTTCATATGTTCTTGGTTCTCTTTCATGCACTTCTTGGTGAAACACAATTTTAGTGGACCTGGCTTGGCTCTCCCTTTCCACATTATGGGGGGTTTCTATTGTTGGTACTAATACTTCCTTGGTTCATTTTGGAGTGAGCTAAATATTGATATAGGGGCATTGTGTCCAAGTATTTTTATTTTGCATTTTTGGTTTTTGTTTTGTCTTTTGGCTTCTCTCTTTGTGACAGGTGGCAATGTACTTGTTTACTTAGCGAACCTTCTTTGTTATGTATTTATCAAGCTTTCATTTTGGTAGGGAGTTATGCCTGGTAGTTTCTTTTTGCTGCCAAGAGAAAGGAAAGAAATGGTTATTGCAAGAGGGGGATCAATGCAATGTGAGAACTCTTCCAGTGCAAGGAGAAATGGACACATTTTTAAGAGAAAGAAAATGATAAAAACAAACTAGTGTGAAGCCAGTGAAATTTTTTTTGCAACAGTTTAGAAGAGGAAACAGAGGCATCAATTCAAGGAGGGTAACTTCGGCCTGCACAAGAGACAGGTGGCACTGGAATTGAATTGGAACGATGAGGTTTGGATCGATTTGAGAAGACATAATTAAAATTGACTCCTTCGTAGATTTGATTGCTTGAGATCTGTCTTGTTCCCTCTTACAATTTGGTCAAATGTGTTTATCTATAGACAAGGGTGTTTGGTAATGTGATTGTGCCCTCCTCTTTTTATGATTAAGGAGGAGTCTTTGCCCAGTAGTTACCAATTCAATTATGATATATTTCATGTGGTGAGGGCACTTGTGCCTTTGTTTTTTGTTTCTTTGTAAAAGTTGTATGAGAACAAATAATTGCCTTTCCAGGCTGCGTGTCGGTGGAGTAAATTGCATTTGTTTAAAAATTTTCTCCTTCTTGTCTTTAATCTTGCCAAGGGGTTTAATTCACCAGTTTGTTGTCATCACATATTTATTTTTATTCCTATGTATTAGGCAAATGCAACAGTCAGTTACTTGTGTATTTCAGTGAGATGGAACATTTATCATATGTATATTCTTGCATTCTTGTTTCTAGAAGTGACCTTCTATTTTCACTTGATCAAAGTTCTTCAAACTATTTGTACTTATATTTTCAACTTGCACCTTGCATGTTGAGTAGTGTTGTTGGGATCACTCATGCAAACTCCTCTGTCATTTGTATCTTTGAATTCTATATTTTTGCCTTTATTTTTCATCTGATTTGAGTAGTGTCATTAGGGGCACTCATGTAAATTCTTGTCCTATATTTGATCCTAATGATCATCTGTTTCAAAGGAGGTTCTTCATTTTAACACTATAATACACATATATGCACATATATATACATATACATACATATAGATAAATACATATAAATACATATATACATACATATATAAATACACACACATATATTCATACATACATTTGAATATCACTATTTTTTTGGTGTGATTTGCTGGTACGTGGCGACTGATCATGCAAATATTGTACACTCATAACATATTCTCATTGGGGTTCGGGGGCAGTAGCTCCAGACAGTGGGGGTTTGTGGGCGGTAGCCCCCAATAGCAAGGGTTTGGGGACACAACCCCCAATTTTTTTTTTGTTAACACTTCAAGGTTTTCCCACTGACATGCCAAATAAAAAATGAATTTGTAAAACCCTAATTTTGGAAGCTTCCAAAAAGCTTGTTATAAGTAGCTGGGATGTAAGTTGCAATGTGTGTAATTCACGAGATTGTAATATGTTTTACATTGGATAATAAAATAATTGGGTGGTTGAGTTTCTGTGGATGTAGCCCAAATTGGGTGAACCAGGTTAAATTTTTGTGTTGATCTCTTTTGTGTTATTCTTCATTGTTATTTCTAGGTTATTTAATTTGCATATAATTGTTAATGTTTATTGCTTTGATCTTCCTGAATCCTAACAACTGGTATCAAAGCTGCGTGTATTTTGGTTGGTTGGTAGGAAACCTCTAGATTTGAGTGGGAGCAATGGAAGAAGGAAAATTCAAGGTCGAAAAGTTCAATGACTAGGATTATCAATTATGGAAGATGCAGATGGAAGACTATTTGTATCAAAAAGATCTATGGCATCCATTGCAAGGAAAAGCAAAGAAAGATGCTATGATGTTCAACGAAGAATGGGATATTTTGGATAGAAAGGCACTGGGAACCATTCTGTTGTGCTTGGCATCATCTCTAGCATTCAATATATTAGAAGCAAAGACCACAAAGGCTCTAATGGAAGCTTTGGCTAAATTATATGAAAAACCCTCAACCTCAAATAAGGTATTTCTCATGAAGCGTTTGTTTAATCTGAAAATGATTGAAGGTGGATCTGTGACATATCCTTTAAATGAATTTAATAAGATTACCAGTCAGTTAACTTCTGTAAAAGTGAATTTTGATGAAGAGGTGAGGGCTCTCTTGGTTTTATGTTCTTTGCTAGAAAGTTGGAATATCTTGGTAATGGTTGTAAGTAACTTTGTCTCTGGTTCAAATGTATTAAATTTGATGATGATGTTGGTGTTATCCTTAGTGAGGAAATGCGACAAAAAAGTATAGGTGAGACTTCAACATCAGGTAATTCTTTGACTGTAGAGAATAGGGGAAGAAAAAAGGAGAGTGGAAAAAGCCCAACAAATTGTGGGAAGTCACAAGGGAAGTCAAAGAAAGGAAGATCTAAATCCAAAGGAAGACTGGATTGCTGGCACTGTGGAAAGCCAAGACACTTGAAGAAGGATTGTTGGTCTTGAAAGGGAAAACAAGGAGACAAATAACATGATGACATTAAGGAAGCTAATGTTGCAAGTAATAAATTGCACGATTCTTTAATTTTGTGTTAGATAATGTTAATGATTCTTGGGTAATAGATGCAAGGGCTTCATTTCATGTCACAACCATAGGAAATATTTTGTAGATTATGTTCAAGGTGATTTTGGACATGTATATTTGGGTGATGATGAACCCTGTCAGATTGTTGGAAAAGGAAAGATAAACATCAAGTTGCGGAATGGAAATGAATGGTTGCTATAGGAGGTAAGACATGTTCTAAATTTGAGAATAAATTTAATTTCTAGAGGAAAATTGGGTAGTGAAGGTTGCATAGTTACCTTTTTAGACAAAGTATGGAAGTTCACTAAAGGTGCATTAGTAGTAGCTAAAGGTGAAAAGGTAGGCACATTATATTTGTGTATTGGTAATACTTATTCTACCTTAGCTGCTATAGAAATAGTTGCTATTGAGATAGTTACAAAACTTGCTAAAGGGACATAAACAAAATTGTGGCACCATAGACTTGGGCACATGAGTGAGAAAGGGATAAAGACCCTTCACTCTAGAGAGTTTCTACTAGGTCTAAAGCATATTGACTTGGAGTTCTGCAAAAATTGTGTTTATGGAAAATAGAAAAGAGTCTGATTTCTTAAAGTTGGGAAAGAGAAGAGTGAGAAATTAGAGCTTGCACATTCAGATGTATGGGGACTAGCTTAGGTATCTTCTCTTGGTGGATCTTGTTATTATGTTACTTTTATTGATGATGCAACTAGGAAAACATGGGTGTATTCCCTAAAAAAAACCAAAAGTGTTTGAAACTTTAAAAAAGTGGAAAGCTTTGGGTGAGAATGAGACAAGAAAAAAGTTGAAGTGTCTTAGATCTGATAATGGAGGTGAGTATTGCAGTAGAGAATTTGAAAATTACTATTCATACAATGGAATCCATAGGAAAAAAATAGTTCTTGAAACCCCACAATAAAATGGTGTGTCTGAGAGGATGAATAGGACCATTATGGAGCGTGCAAGGAGCATGAGATTGCATGTTGAACTACCCTTACAATTTTCAGAAAATGTTGTACATACCGTTGTTTATTTAATAAATAGGGGACCTTCAAATCTTTTGGATTGTGGCATTCCAGAGGAGGCATGGACTAGTAAAGAGGTAAACTATTCATTTTTGAAAACCTTTGGTTGTGAAGCTTTTGTGCATGTTGATATTGAAAATAGAACCAAGCTTGAAGCTAAGTCTAAAAAATGTACCTTCATTGGATATGGAGTAAATAAATTTGGTTATTAGTTATGGGATTACGAAAATCATAAAACCATGAGGAGCATAGATGTTATATTCAATGAGAAGGTCATCTATAAGGATCAGCTGCAAGAAAGCAAGCATGAACAAGCCAAAAAGGAATATGTGGTGTTGGATGAGATTCCAAAAAATAATTTATGCCAATGGTACCTGATGCTCAACAACAAGTTATCCCACAGACTCCTGCAAGTGTTAGATGTTCTACAAGGATAACTAGACCTCCAAAAAGATTTTCTCCATCATTATATTCTATATTAGTAACTGATTTTGGTGAACCTAAAGGTTATGAAGAAGCAATGCATGTAGATACCAAAAAGTAGTGGGAGCTAGGTATGAAAGAGGAAATAGATTCCTTCTTGCAAAATCAAACTGGGGACTTGGTCCAATTACTTGTAGGTAAAAGATAATTTTCAAATAAATGGGTTTATAGGTTGAAAGAAGATGGAGGAAAGAAAAGATATAAGGCCAGACTCATGGTAAAAGATTTTGCATAGAAAAAAGGTATAAATTTTGATGAAATATTTTCTCTGGTTGTAAAGATGACTTCTCTTAGAACTATTCTAAGTCTTATGGTTGCAGAAGACTTGCATCTTGAACAAATGGATATGAAAACAACATTTCTCCATGGGGTTTTGGAAGAGGAAATATACATGGAACAACCACAGGGATATGAGCTCAGGGGTAAGGAGTAATTTGTGTGCAGGTTAAAGAAGAGTTTGTATGGCCTGAAGCAAGCACCTCGACAATGGTATTTGAAATTTGATAGTTTTATGGCTAAATAAGGTTACAAAAGATTTCATTCTTATTATTGTGTTTATTTTAAGAAATTAGATAATGACATTTATATTATCCTGTTACTTTATGTTGATGACATGCTTGTTGTTGGGTCTAACATGCATCATATTAATGAACTTAAGAAAAAAATATCAAATTCATTTACTCTGAAGGATTTGGGTGCAACAAAACAAATCCTTGGTATGAGGTTCACACATAATTGGAAAAACAATTTTTTTTTTTGTCTCAAAGTGAGTATGTACAGAGAAGGTGTTGAAAAGGTTTAACATGCAGAATGCAAAAGCAGTTAGTACACCTTTGCCTAGTCATTTTAAGTTGAATAAGGAGATGTGTCCAAAGACACAAGAAGAGGAAGACAAAATGTCTAAGATACCATATGCATCAGTTGGTAGCTTGATGTATGCAATGGTATGTACAAGGCTAGATATTGTACATGTAGTGGGAGTCGTGATCAGTTATATGAGCAATCTGGGAATAGAACATTGGAATGCGGTAAAATGGATTCTCTGATATTCAAGAGGTACTACTTCAAAGAAACTATGTTTTGGAGGAAAATTTTTTTCTCTAAAAGGATATGTTGACTCTGATCTGGCAGGTGATATTGATAGAAAGAGGAGAACTACAGGGTGTGTTTTTAATGTAGGAGGAACTGTATTTAGTTGGATTTCAAGACTACAAAAGGTTGTTGCGCTTTCAACCACTGAAGCTAAGTATGTTGCTACTACGAAAGCTAGCAAGGAGATTATTTGGTTACAATATTTTCTAGAGGAATTTGGACAACAAGAAGATAGCCTTTTGTACATGTCAAATGAAAAAATGACTTTGTAAAACCCTAATTCTAAAAGTTTCCAAAAAGCTTGTCATAAGTGGCTAGGATGTAAGTTGCGATGTGTAATTCATGTGATTATAATCTATTTTGCACTGGATAATAAAATCATTGGGTGGCTAGGTTTCTGTGGATGTAGCCCATATTGGGTGAACCGTATTAAATTTATGTGTTGATCTCTTTTGTGTTATTCTTCATTGTTATTTCTGGGTTATTTAATCAGCATATAATTGTTAATGTTTATTGCTTTGATATGCCTGAATCCAAACATGATTAATGAATTATTCTCATGAAACCCTTTCTTGGATTTTTTGGCATATATCTGAAAACCCATGTTTGTATCGTGCGATTTTAAGGAATTATTATCATGAAACCCTTGCTTACTTTTTTGGGCATATATCTAAAACCCAAGTTTGTATTTGTTTTACCTATGTTTAAATTTCTATCCTTTGGCTATCCAATACAACATAGTAGCATTCATTTACTGTAAAATGTGTTAGTAAATATCTACTTTCCATTGCACATACAACATGGCACCATACATATATAGGACGAACTTTGTATCCTTTATTATTTACTTGACAACTTACATTTTCATTGTACTCTTAGATGTTCACACAAAGATATATATCTATACATATATACATGTATACGTATAAATACATATATATGTACGTATATATATGTATATATATATGTATGTATACATATAATTACACACACACACACACACACATATATATATATCTATACATATATATATATATATATATCTATACATATATATATATATATCTATACATATATATATATATCTATACATATATATATATATATCTATTTATGTACATATATATATATATATCTATTTATGTACATATATATGTAAACCCTCGACGGTTTGATGTTGTTTTCTCTCCATGGTCTAAAGTAATGTCAAACATCATTCCTCCTTTGAAAATGCAAACAATAGTACTCTTGAATATGATTATTCCATATTTTTGTGCACCCTTGAAGGGTTTCTTAGCTGTTTGATTATTAATCACAACATTTTTTACCAATTTGATCATTGCTTATCATGCCCTCTCAATCATAAATTCATGTATTTGTCTGATTAAGGAATTATATGACATTGTTTGCCTTATGATTCTGTTATTTTTAAACATAACCGATGTTTTTATGACTTTTTTTAGTTCACGTACAAGTTCATTGATAATCATGGCATCAAGGAAAATGAAGAAAATATCGAGTAGGAAGCGCTTAATTAGAGTACCTCATGGAGTGAGGTTTAATATTCATGATCCTGTTGAGGAAGAGCCAACAATCCGTGCCAACGAAGATGTCAATTTAGAAAATGCATACCATACAAGTGCACAGTCAGGTTCTGAACCTACTGTTCAAAATACTCAAGTAGGCTTGGAACTACCTGTTCATGTTCCTAAGTCAGCTGATGTCCCATGTGACATCCCCAAGTCTGCCCA
This sequence comes from Sequoia sempervirens, assembly GCA_007258455.2. NCBI lineage: Eukaryota > Viridiplantae > Streptophyta > Pinopsida > Cupressales > Cupressaceae > Sequoia > Sequoia sempervirens. The sequence continues at coordinate 210,426 of VDFB02121304.1, forward strand.
CAACAAATTGGACTATGTATCACATGGAAATTCCAAAGGCAAGCTACTCTAAATAGTTGCAGCTCAGTCCAAAGGAAAATTAGGCATTACGTGCTTGTATAGCAAGTGTCGTGTAAAATAATCCACAATCATTAGCATCATCTCCAATTGATATTGACTCAATTGATACCTAAAGACATGCCACTTCTTAATCAAATCTATGCATGTTTGATTAGGATGATTTTTTGTAAACTTTGTGACTTTGTTGTCTGCTACTATATTTTTTACAACTTTCTTTTAATCATGTTTGTTTGACTTTACAATATATGTATTTCAAAACTTCCAATATATATTTCAAGTTTGTTTTTTATTATGGAACAAACAAGTTTTAGAGGGATCCCGAAACCCTTAACAGTAAGATAGCATAAGATAAAACATTAACAGAGCATAGAAAAAAACAAGAAACTTCCCACAAGGAAGAACACACAAGATAACCAGGGTAGAAAAGCCAAAAAAACTGACAAAAAGCCACTAAACAACCAACCTCTAGGCTAGGTTCCAAAGGATCTCTGCCGCTTCCTGCTCTAGGCTGTTCATGTTGAGTGCAAACTTCTTGATCTCCTAGATGTTGACTAAAGCTTGGTCTGCCTTCCTTTTGAAATTTGCTCTGGTCCTGTTACTCGACCCCCCACTATCTGACTACCCTTCCTCATTGTACAAATCAAGAAACACAACAGTCTTTACCTGATGGGCCTTTTCCAAGTTTTCCACCATGGTATTCATGGTCTATGCAGTGGATTTTAAAATCTTATGGTTCATAATTGACACTTTGTGGAGAGAACTTTTAATGTTCCTCAACTGCTCCTCCATATCTGCCTGCTTGCGATCATGATTGCATTTGAAATCCTTTAATTCCTCCACTGTTTTCTTGAGGCACTCAACCATATACTTCTTCTCCTCTTCTGTCCATAAATCGGTAGCTCGACCACTTCCACTGCCTCTATTATTGTCATCATTAGCTTTCTCCAGTTTACTATTCATAACTCTTTGATTTAACTTAATTTCCTTAATTTCAAAGAACACCCATCTCATAAGCCTAAAGTTATCCACTACCCCATTATGGGAAATTGCAAGCACATCAGTGGGGTTCCTCAAAATAATGATCCCTTGCCTTGAGGTCCATAGGGAAGCGAGGTCTCTCTTCTCTATCAGTCACAAGATGGCTGGAATACTTAGACAACGACTTCGACTGTGACTCCTCTTCATTCACATCATAGGAGGGGTCCTCCAACACTTTTCTCTTGCCCTTATTTAGAGGAGAATCCCTAGGTTTTCCTTTGTCCTTGTCATCAACCCTAACCTTAGGCGACGATGTCTGGTGAGGCAGAGTTGACATGGCTTTGAAATGATCATAAATTAGGACAAGCAGTCCTTCATGAAGAATAAAATACCTGATGGGGTTCTGTCTATGTTTTTTCAGACTGGTATTCAGAGAAGATGCAAGATAAGAAGGAAAAGAAATCTTGAATTGGTGCTTGAAATGATTCAGCAGGACAAAATGATACCCAAAGACTCTGGTATAAGGGCCATCCAAAGTAACATACTCCATCAGCACATTCAAAACCCTCCTCCAATGCGAAATAATTTTGTCTATGTCATAGTAGCTTTTGGAAGTCCTTCATAACTCCTCCCTCTCAACATCCGACTTGGGAAACTTGTTGACTGCTTCATCAGATTGTTTCCTGTCCCTATAGAATTTAATACCCTCCATCAAGAGGCCAATAACTTCAGCAATCAGCTGTTCATTGATAACTACATGTCTGCCAAACAGGTTTATCTCACCATCTTTCCAATCTTTCTCAAAAACCCTAGTAACCTTTGGGTCCCAACCATGGAGCTTTTCAATAAAAACAGTAATGCCACCATTCTCTAGCTTCTTCCATAGCTTTGGATTGCTCTTCAACTGTGCACTACTTATCGGCTCCACTCTGCGACTTTCACCACCCATCGTATCGCCAGCAGGAATAGAATAGTCCAAAACCCTATAGAAACAAGCTCCTAAAATGCCCAGAAAGCATGCAAAAATAATCACATGCAACTAGGGGATGAAGTAATTACTCCTCGGCCAACTCAGACCAATCATTAAAACACAGTCCCGAGACTGCAGGGGAGGACACTTAGCCATCATTCATGGCAGTTTTGTGCAATAGTTTTGTAATGTTATTTCATGCAAACATGGTGATGAAGAGGTAGTACGTAGAGTACTAATTGGAGTGAATGTGTAGTGGTGTCCTGTGTTAAGGCTTGGTGAATAATGTGTAGTTTTGGACTATTATGACTACTAACTTGAACCTCCAACTTTAACCCCTAAATTTTAGCCAATCACTTTTGAGCGTTTATGAATAATGAAATTGTTATAATTGTACCCTAGTATTGACATATATAAGTATGTGTAGACACCTAGAAATTACCACTAGGCCTGTCAATTTATTAAAACCCCTTCTTCATCTTCAATAATTAAATAATCTTAATTATTTAATTATTACCTAATGCCATTAATTCTTCCATTAATTAAATAATGTAAATTATTTAATTAATTCACTTTTAGCTTTTTTGAGACAAATAAATTAAATTCTATTTAATTAAATAATTTATTTTTTCTCACTTTTTGAATAAAATTTCTATTTAATAAAAAAGTTAACTCGCTTTTTTCCTCTTGCAATGAGATAATGTTTCCATTATTTCAAAATTCACTTTCCTCTTCGAACTAATTGATTTTTTTGAAAAATTAGTTAATTTCCTCTTTCTCCTTCACTTTCGATCTTATCTAATCTCGTCTTGTCTAATTTCGGCCATTGATCGAATTAATGTCTTTTCAATCTTGATCGTCCATTTTCCATTTGGATCTCTATAAATAGCACTGTTATTTATCATTTTGATTATCTTAAAGAATATCTTAGAAAATCTTGAGTTTATATGCTATTGTGCTATTGAGATAATATTTTTCTTCAATATTTTGCTTTGTCATTGTCAAAGGTCTATTTGCATACTCAAGAAAATTTTGAGGGCAATTATCATACCCAAGTAAAATGGAGAAGAGCTATGGAGATAATTCAATGGATGCATGAAGGATTGAGTGAGATTGTTTCATTTTGTTTTACGCTTTATGTTTTTCATTGTTCTCGATAGTTGATTGGGGTTTTGGTGTTTATCAATCTAATAATACTTTAAACTTGAAAATCTAACCTAATTACAAAATGTATATGCATACATATATATAGATGCACACACACATATCTGTCCATTTTGTGTGAATGTGTCAACTTTGGGTTGCCATGTTTATCATGCCCTTTGCACCATGTCATGTTTCACATGGTCGGGTCTAGTGGTGGATTATTTCCCACTATTTTTTAGGGTAAAATGATTATTTCCTACTCTCCATTTTACCACACACTCATAGTTTGGTAAACCCTCCACGGTTTCATGATTTTGTGTGATAAAATGATGTGTATTTGTATGCATTCATATAATTGTATGCTTGAACCTTTTACATGTCAATTTTGTTAACTACCTATGTATGAATGTCTCGAGTTTGTGTTGCTAACTAAATATTGTAGAATACATCTTAATTGTGGAGCTACTCTTGATATGTATCTATAAATATGTATATGTACATACATACATACATAAGAATAATGAACATTATAAAAGAACACAATGTCTGCTAGGTCATTGCCAAAGTAAAGTCTTTGAAAGACTTTACTTGAAATGTCAGCTTACAAATTAACATGATCTACAAACCTCCTATCCATTTCACATGCTTGCCACAACAAAAATATATAATTGAACAAACATACATGAACAATAGTTAATGAAAGAACTAAAATGACATATTATCTACTGAAGGAACTAGTGCATTATTAAATTGAAAGTTAGAGCCATATGAACAAAATATCCTAAATTATGTGGTGTGTTAACAAAAACATTGATTGAATTTCCCACCACAAACATTGTCACATCACCTCTCCTTGTTCTCCCATGCCTACAAGAAAAAAATTACAACCGAGTGTAGTAATGAATAAGCATCAAAGGACCTTTGCAATAATGCATGTATAACAACACATAATTAAACAAGTTCAACATCTTAATATTTCCAAATGGAAAACATATATATATGTAAATCAACACACAAACACACACACACATGCATATATATTATGTGAATAGCATTGTATACCAAGATATATTCAAGTTATATTCAACAATTCTCATCATCACCGGATATATGAGGAATGTGCAAAGGATGCCAATCAATGCTTTGTAGTATGGAGAGGATATTAGCAAAGGAGAATAATTGTGAATGTCGCTGGCTACTTTCCCTCGTAGTTAGTAATTTGAATTTGACAATTCAATGCATTCAATTTGGTTGTTGTGTTTCAAATTTGAATTTGTTTGGGGATGATCCAATCATTTAAATTTATAGTTACCATTTACGTAGGTTTTTTATGTTGAAATGACTGAATTCTGCATTATATTTGGATTTTATGTTTATTAGGGGAGCCTTATATAATTAACTTTTTTTGCATGTCTGTATACAAAATGGTGTTAATTGCTAACTTCACAACATTAACTCATGAAGAATAATAAAAGATTAATATGTATTCTTATGTGTTCAGCTGCCAACCCAAACTTCAGACTAAGTGACATTAGTAGATAGATTCATATACATAGAAACATAAGTATACATGCATAAATTCATAAAAACATTTACATACATATACAAAGAAACACCAATATACATACATATACTTCGCAAAACATAAAAGACCTAATAGCCTTTCACTATAACCACCAATTAATATTTTTAAAAAAATCCTAGTTGTGTCAATATTAGGGTGCAATTATAACAAATTTATCATTCATATACGCTTAAAAGTGAATGGATCAAATTCACGGGTTAACATTGGAGGTTTAGGCAAGAGGTCATAATAGTCCATACCTACACATTATTCACCAAGCCTTAACACCAGACACCACTACACATTCACTACAATTAATAGTCACATCGGGTCGAGTGGTGGATTGGTTGGTAATTGAAACTTCAAATATTCATAGATAATGGACAAATTCATATATATTGAGAAAATATGTCTCAACCTTGCAATTACATAAGGTATTGTTTAGCCGATGATGACAAGGGGGGCATGGGGAGATCCCCCCCCATGAGGGGTCCAAGGGAATCATCCCTCAAGCTGGGGGTCTAGGGGGTAGCACTCCCTAGCGGGGGCTAGGGGGCAGCACCCCCAAAAGCCAAATTTTATATACACTTTATTATTGTAAATCTGGACCGTTCTTCATTATGTCTCATATCTGATGGTCAATATTTTACTAGCTTGACTTGCCCTATAAGGAAACTCTATTTTATGAGGGTGTTGTATTACAGTTGTGTATTGCGATGTATTTTGAGAGTTTGATAGTGGGTGTGTTGCCTCTGGATCTCTGAGTGATGATACTCCTATTAGAAGCTTTCTCTACAAGTATATTGTAATCTTTGTGATTTCTAAATAATATATTGGGCGGCTTTTGGAGTGTGGTATTTTTCTCCCTAAAGGGTTTTCCCCACGTAAATCACTGTGTTGTGGTATGCATGATATTTATGTCTATTTATGTTTAAGTTTCTATAACTATTAAAGATTTGTAATTTTTTTGCATTATTCTCCTCTCAAGATTAGTGTAGGAAGTTGTTCCGCTACCTTAGCTTCCTTACAATATACATATGTATATATATGTATGTATATATGTATACATATGTATACATATATATTAATATGAAAACAAAAGCTGTCCCATTTCAAAGGTATTGAAGTATTCAAAGCCAAGACTAATTATATTCCCTTTGAGGCCAAGAGGAGGCTTTGTGGGTCTTATGATATGTTGATGGATGATCGATCTATTATTCCATTATTGCCTACACATTTGGGAAACACCTTTTTTAAGAAGCGTCCTATTATGGTGGATTTGAGCCACAAGCAATGGAGAAAGATGATTGAGCTAGCTTACAGTTTGGTTTACCTTGGGGGGGTACATGTTGTGTGGTGAAGGTGGGGAAGGTTTCTTAGGAGATGGACGAAATTGTGGATAATGCTTGTGCTATGATTGATGGGCTTGTAGAGGTGATATCAAAGAATTGGCAGAATGTCAAGTCTTTGCATTTGAAGATGTTGGGAGTGTATGGAAGAAATGACAGAATGTCAGGTGTTATTTTGTGTTCACTTGCCAATTGAAACTTCAGATATTCATAGACAATGGAAAAATATATATATATGAAGACGAAAGCTTACCCATTTCAATGGTATTGAAATATTCAAAGCTTAAGACTAATTATATGCCCTAAGGCCAAGAGGAAGCTTTGTGGGTCTTATGATATGTTGATGGATGATCGATTTGTGATTCCATTATTGCCTATGCATTTGGGAAACACCTTTTTTAAGAAGAAGCAATAGAGTGGAGATATATTACATGCCTTACTCTTTAATATAAACCAGGATTAGATATTCATTAACCAAAATGAGTAAATAAACCAAAAAAAAATTGAATTTGTAAGTGGGATTAGTAAAAAAGACCCTCATCTACTTATAACATTTAAATAAACACTTCATGAATGTAACTGTTAAACTCACACTTCATGAAAATAACTTTCAAGATTGTACGAGATAGAGTTTATAAATTCTATGACCATCCATTTAAAAATAGATACATATACAGATATATTATATATATGTATGTATATATATATATGTATGTATATATATATATATATATACATACATACATACATATATATATATATATATATATATATGTATACATATGTACATATATATACATATGTATATACATATACATACATGCATATATATATATATATATGTATATATGATATATATGTTATATATGTGTATATATATACATATCATTATATATATATATACATATATATATATACCATATATATATATATATATATATATATATATATATATATATATATATATATATATAGAGGCACACACACACATATCTAATAAAAATGCAAGTTTAAGTATCAATTTTATGAATTTAAAGGAGGTTTTTATGAATTAATCGATACATACAAAATGGAGGCTTCCATCAATTAACCACGAAATGTCTAAAAGTACAATGAAAATATGAGTTGTTAAGTAAAGAATAAAGGATACAAATTTCAAACAGTACAATGAAAATGTAAGTTGATATATATATGGTGCTCTATTGTATGTGCAGTGGAAACCATTCAATTACTAACACATTTAAAGTAAATGAATGTTAGTGTGTTGTATGATGAAATCAGTAAAAAAAGGTAGTGATTAGTAATCAAACAACCAAGAAACCCCTTAGGGGTCCAGGTAAATACAAAATAATTAGATTCAGGAGTACCATTGTTTGCATTTTGAAAGGAGAAATGTTGGTCAATGTTACCTCAGACCGTGGAGAGAAAACAACAACAAATTGTTGAGGGTTTACATATATATGTATAGAAATAGATATATATACATACATACATATATGTGTGTGTGTGTGTGCAATTATATATATAATTACACATACACACACAAATATAGTGTGTGTGTGTATACATACATATATATTTGTGTGAACATATGAGAGTACAATGAAAATGTAAGCTATTAAGTAAAGAATATAGGATACAAAATTCATCCTATATATGTACGGTGCCTTGTTGTATGTGCAATGAAAAGTAGACAATTACTAACACATTTTACATTAAATAAATGCTATTATGTTGTATTGGACAGCCAAAGGATAGAAATTTAAAAATAGGTAAAACGAATACACACACACACACACATATATATATAATGAAAATGCAAGCTAATATGTACACTTTAAAATAATAATAAAGGAGTCTTCAATGAATTAATTGAGATATATATAAAGGATGGTTCATCATGCTTATATCGATTTATTGAATGAACAAGACACACAAAACATAAAGGAGCCTTTTAGTAAATGAACACATAGTTTACTAACTTTGTAATGGGGTTTGTAAGGAATAATTTTAAATATACCAGCTGTTTAATCCCATTGATATTGCAATATGTATCTTTGTGTGAACATCTAAGTGTGCAATGAAAACGTAAGCTATTAAGTAAAGAATAAAGGATACAAAGTTCGTCATGTATATGTATGGTGCCCTGTTGTATGTGCAAAGGAAAGGAAACAATTACTAACACATTTTGCAGTACATGAATGCTACTGTTTTGTATTGGACAACTAAAGGATAGAAATTTAAATAGAGGTAAAACAAATACAAACTTGAGTTTTCAAATATATGCCCAAAATAGTAAGCAAAGGTTTCATGATAATAATTCCTTAATCACACGAAAAAAGACACGGTTTTTCAGATATATGCTGAAAAAACCAAGCAAGGGTTTCATGAGAATAATTCCTTAATCACACTAAAGCAGATAGTGGTTTTCAGATATATGTCAAAAATGATATAAGCAAGGGTTTTTTACGATATTAGCGTATAGTAATTTAGGGTTTAACCCTAAAAAAATCTTTAATAAGAGAAATATAAATGGGGGATTTCAAATATATGCCCAAAAAAGCAACAATTTATAAGATGTTAATAGTTTCATGATAATAATGTCTTAACTAAACGAAATGAGATGTGGGTTTGCAGATATATACCCAAATACACATGGGTTATTAAGAAAAAGGTCCAAGTAGACAAATACATTATTTTATATAGACATGTGGTCAAACCCATCAGATGCCTTATCATTTTATTAGATAAAATCATGAAGCCGTGGAGGGTTTACTAGACTGTGAGTGCATGGTAAAATGGAGAGTAGACAATAATCATTTTACTCCAAAAAATTGTGGGAAATAATCTGCCACCAAACCCAACCATGTGAAACATCAAATGGTGCAAATGGATTGAAATGAATGAGGAAATTGATAAAAACAAGTAGTAATCATTATTCAATCAGCCAAGAAACCCTTCATGGGTCCACAAAAATGTTGAATAAAATGATTCAGGGGTACCATTGTTTGTATTTTGAAAGGAGAATGATGTTTGTCTTTACCTCACACTGTGAAGAGAAAACAATAGCGAACATTTGAGGGTTTCCTAGATTGTGAGCATATGGTGAAATGATAGGAAATAATCATTTTACCCCCAAAAACCATGGGAAATAATCCACCATCAGAATCTATGCGATTATTAATTGGGTTGAATGCCTAGTTGTGTCCGGTGTCAAGGCTTGGAAAATAATGTGTAGGTGCAAACTATTATGACCGCTAACCTAAACCTCCAATATTAACCTGTGAATTTGACCCATTCACTTTTAAGCGTATATGAATGATAGAATTGTTATAATTGCACCCTAATATTGACGCAACTAGGATTTTTTTAAAATATTAGTTGGTGATTCTAGTGGGTGACAATTGGGGTGTGTGAGGTCTATGAACATGTGACACTTCTAAATGGGGATTTTTTTACCATTGTGTGCTTATCGAAACCTCCCGCATTCATTGGAAATACCCACAAGCCAAAACAATAGCTATAAGCTATTAACCTACATGCGAATAAAACCCAAAAATATAATCTCAATTCATCGAATGGTGTAAGAGATATGATTGAGTGAAACTAGCTATAGCAATAACTAGGCCCTTTCCCCTGGTGCCCCTCATTCAATTTCCACACATCATACCACTTTTTATAACTTCATCACGGCTCCCTTTGTTCTCTCTTCTATTTTTAAAAACTACCCAAAACAAGGCAGATCCCTACCCTTTCTAACACCTATCTTCAATGGCATGCCACTCCTCTAAAATTGTATGTTGCCTCCTTCTAGCTATTTTTGTCTTTTTACCCAAACACACGCAGCCTCTTCTTTAACTCCACTCCCCCAACTTTCATGTATTAGCTGTTTTAAACCAATAATAAGGGGGCATATACTAACAACTCCCTCTCCACTTGACCAATTGATCCTGTAAAGCCCTACTCTTTTATTCAATAGTTGTGAATGTTTTATTTGTATCAAGTATAGTTTTTTATCCTAGCCTCCTAAAAAAAAATATTATGCTAACATCAACCTTTCTCCATTAAGCATTTTATAGTATCATGTGGCAATAAGTGTTTTAGGTTTATGTAAGACAAGTATAGGAACTAACTTGAGTCTCCTTATTACAGGCGTAAAAGATGTAAGATTAAACTTCCATACATATGTCTAGGAATAAATGTCTATTGCAAGGAGTGGTATGGTTATTGTTTAACGAGTTACCTACACCTGAGGAAATATATTTAAACCATAGTGCACTAATCACTTGGTTCCCAACCATAATAGAAATGTTTATAATAAAACAATGTATGAATATTAGCGATAATAGCACTATAATTTTAATCCTAATAATATTATTGTCTAATCTCAATCAAGCCTTAATGATACCATCGATGGTTTTTCAACCATAATCCTGACACTAATAGTGTCATTAATGAACCAACACATTAACGAGAAGATTATTATTTGATCAATAAACCATTGCTAAGGTTAATATTTGATCACCACTTAATCAATAAATAATAAAATAATTCTATTGTTTAATAATTGTATCTTGCTAAGGTCACCATCCACTAATTCATAAAAATAATAATTTTGTTAATATTATTTTATTAACCAATGAAGATAGAATTGTTATTTAATCCCTGTATACACCTTACTATGGCTATTTATCAAATGGATTAACATTTCTACCCTCATTGTTACTTAATCATTAATAAGTACATTGTCATTTCATGGGTTCTTAAGTACTGCTATTAATGTTGTTATTTGACCATCAACCCAATGCTAGTAAAAATCGATATCGTCGATGATACAATCATGAGAACATATTTATGCTCATTCATCAATTATTCTTTAATAAAATTATCATTAATAAGTTGACAAATAATCTTAAGGATTTCAATAATGTGGGTTAACCATTAAATTAGTAATTATGACTATTTACTCAAGTTTCGACATTTGGTACTTTCCCTTAATAAACAACAAATAATGTTCATTATTAATTAATCTTCAATTAACACCAATAATATAAATATCATAAATTCATCAAATTAAAATGATAATTTAATCCAGGATTTACAATACTATTATTATTGTCATTAAGTTAAGCAATAATATCGAATCTCCTATTGACATTATGAATATTAACTTTCCTTCACTAACGTAATAATATTGAAATTTGTATTGTATTTTTATACTAGTGTCAAATTATTAAATATAATAATTGAAATACTATTACTATCTTTGGGATGAACAACACATGAGAATTGCTATTTGTTTAAATAATAAAAGTAGTAGAATATGGTTTATGAGTATTGAAGAAAAAAAAAGAAATTGTAATAGATTATTGTGGATATATAGATAGATAATAAAGAGGATGTAGAAATACATACAACAAATATAATCAACTATAATATAAAGTAAATCTATTAGCCAAAGACATGGACACTCATTAATTTGGATAGGACTAGCGGGAGAAGGAAGAGGTTGTGCATGTACCAAGGGACGGTGACTAAGCACAAAGAGAAAAGAGGTGTCATGGTGTCATTTTTTTGAAAGGAATGCATATTTACTAAGCATGGGGTGATCTGTAGCAATAGGGGCGTCCCACAAGTATTGTGTCCAAGTCATATGTTTGGGAATTTTCCACTCGTCTTTCACAATAACACGTGGTTCTCCTTCACCTGTTCAAATGCTAATTCCATCAATCTTCTTTAGATAGCAGCAATTTAGAAGGAAAGAACTAGAAGAGTTGGGGGTCAACAACCTTGGACTACAGGAGAAAAAGACAAAAAAAACTTTATCAGCATGGAGAACAACCACAGCGATACCCAACAGGCCATTTTTGTGCATGAATTTCTCACAGCTTAAGTGTAGAACCATGAGATCGTGCAAGTATAGGTATTGGGAGTGACAAAATTATGATGCGTTGGAATACAAGAGGTGTTTGGGTGTGTAAGAGCTATGTTAAATTGACACATAACAAGTAGACGTTATTGTTTAAACTAAGAAACTCATTCTTGTCCCTGCTCCTAACTAGTGGTATCATTGATCATTGCTTTAGGTAGTATATTATGTTAATATAGCTGTAAGTAGTGAGATATATTTCTACTGACTTTCGAAAAAGAAAAAGAAATTATTGCAAAATTAGTAAAGTTGTTACAATTTTGTTAGGATGGTTAGTGTGTAGAACGTGGGCACTACATTGGTATCAAAGCCTAGGTTGGTACATTGGGAACTTTGGGGAATTATATTTGAGTCTTAGTTATTGTGCATGTTATGCCTTAAGTATTAGATACTAGGTGTGTGTTATTTACATGTACTTATGCAAAATAATGTGAAATGCCAGTTTAGTTATAGAGATGTATGTCTTCTATGATTATGTTTGGATATGTGGTGTATTCTCTAGTGTCGACCACTCCTAAGGGAGAAGGGTCTGCTAGTGTAATTAGGGGTTGACTGGGAAAGAGAAGACTGAGGTGAGCTACGGTGTAGCCCTCATTTCCTAGGGTAAGGTGAGCTACTATGGGGCCCTTATCTTTTGAGGGTGAGGAGAGCTATTATATGGCCCTCATTGTCATATGGAGAATGTCTTCCCCCATCTCCTCCTCTTTATGGATCCGCTAGTGATTCATATGTGTTACCATTACCTGTTTCATTTGCTATCATTTGTTAATGTAAACCAAAAGGGTTGAGGATGATCTACGATATGCCTTGGTTGGATTTACTTATACTCTCAGTTTGGTCAGCATTTGGTACTTAGAGGATATGACTGTTAAATGACTTTAGACTTTGGAGGATGACTGATGACATTCAAAGGTAGTTAGTAAGCATATGGAAACCCTGTAATAACTACAGTTTATTAGGGGAAAACTGTGAAATGAACTACATCAAGTTAATTGTGGGATAAAGAGCTCAAAATTACAAGGACATGATTGAATTAACAATCAGATGCACAAAAAAACTTATGAGCCACATGGAAGTAATATTTTGGTCAATGATATTGAAACATGACTATAACAATGACAGTGTGACAGGGAACAATAGTGGATAAGTTTTGGAGCACAGGTTACATACATATGGATATTCATGGCATAAGATTTATGGTTTCACTATTTGGCAAGTCTTGGGTTGTATGGGACTATGCTTGTTATTTAGAATGTGCTTACTACATTGCTATTATGTGGTTTGAGACCACCATGATTATGCATGTTGTTATACATATGATATGTGGTTTGAGACCACTATTCCCCTCCTCCCCTTGGGTGGCTTTAGCAAAGTCACATAGTGCATGTGATATGTAGTTTTGTAAAATGTGATTTATTGCTATTTTATTTATTGATGACTTGTCCTCATTATTTAAGCCAACAGTGTCAAAATTTAATGTTGGGCTACTTAGCCATTTGGGGTTCATTTGGTCCTCCTTGCCTCAAGGACTTACTTGATTATTTCTTCTTGATTATAATTTTGCACCACATCTCATTTGAATTGTTGAATTTTACATTTTCTTATATGAGATTTATATCATGATTTTAGTTTATGATCTTACATTATTGATTTGACATTGTTATTTTGAGGCCTTTATGGTTTACAACAGTTGGCTCATATGTTGTGATGTGATCTATGTAAGTACCATATTCAGGAGGGATCCCTGGTAGGTCGTATGGGGGAGTAGATCCAGTTTGGGGAATCTTATTATGAGGATGGGAGTGCAAATGGGATTGTTATGGGATGGTCATAATCCATTCCTCCCTATTTCTTTTTCTATGTTCGCGACATTATGACATATAGCTTCATCAGATACATGAATGCGTGATGATATGGTACACAATGATGGCACATCTACTGTTATTTCTACTTAGCATTTTTGGTTATAGAGTAGACAGTATTGTGGTAATCTGGACTATTCATGGGCACTCAACATAGTTCATCCTCGTGAACCCTGTTGTGTGAGCCATGTGATGTGAGTCTTATGTGGTTAATTGTGATGTATGTGTTATAACTAGTGATGTAATGTGGGTTAATTGTGTATCTAATGGTAAGGTTATGTGCATATAAGATGATGTTAATTGCTCCTTAGAGGATGACCTTGAAGTACGATACAATTTAAAATATGTTTTAGTTGAGATTGACATTTATGTGTTAACCATTAATGATTGGACTATTGACTTATATGTTACTGATGCAGACCTTAAATACACGCGTGTGACCTTTCTTTATACTACCATTGCATTAATTAGGAAATAATGTGAAAGTTATGATATTTGTGTTTTGATTTGAATAGACAATATAGTTTATGGAATGGAATTCTCTTGTTGACTCATGGTTGTTAACACAGGAGAAATCATTGAAAAAAAAAGAAACTACATTTCATTCTTATACCTTCCTTATTCTAAGGAATGCCATAAAGGAGATTAGGTATTTTCAATAACACGGGTGCAAAATCATTATGGGATTACACTCCCCAACCTTAGAGACTTCCAGGAGGAAGTTTGGTCTAAGGGGAGGGGAATGTAAGGCCCTACTCTTTTATTCAATAGCTGTGAATGTTTTATTTGTATCAAGTATAGTTTTTATCCTAGCCTCCTAAAAAAAATATCATGCTAACATCAACCTCTCTCCATTAAGCATTTTATAGTATCATGTGGCGATAAGAGTTTTAGGTTTATATCATACAAGAGTATAGGAACTAACTTGAGTCTCCTTGTTACAGGCATAAAAGATGTAAGATTAAACTTCCATACATATGTGCAGGAATAAATGTCTGTTGCAAGGAGTGGTATGGTTATTGTTTAACGAGCTACCTACACTTGAGGAAATATATTTAAACCATAGTGCACTAATCACTTGGTTAGCCCAACCATAATAGAAATGTTTATAATAAAACAATGTATGAATATTAGTGACAACAATACTATAATTTTAATCCTAATAATATTATTGTCTAATCTCAGTCAAGCCTTAATGATACCATTGATGATTTTTCAACCATAATCCTAACACTAATAGTGTCATTAATGAACCAACACATTAAGGAGAAGATTATTATTTGATCAATAAACCATTGCTAAGGTTAATATTTGATCACCACTTAATCAATAAATAATAAAATAATTCTATTGTTTAATAATTGTATCTTGCTAAGGTCACCATCCACTAATTCATAAAAATAATAATTTTGTTAATATTATTTTATTAACCAATGAAGATAGAATTGTTATTTAATCCCTGTATACACCTTACTATGGCTATTTATCAATTGGATTAACATTTCTACCCTCATTGTTACTTAATCATTAATAAGTACATTGTCATTTCATGGGTTCTTAAGTATTGCTATTAATGTTGTTATTTGACCATCAACCCAATGCTAGTAAAAATCGGTATCGTCCATGATACAATCATGAGAACATATTTATGCTCATTCATCAATTATTCTTTAATAAAATTATCATTAATAAGCCGAC
Source organism: Sequoia sempervirens (assembly GCA_007258455.2). NCBI lineage: Eukaryota > Viridiplantae > Streptophyta > Pinopsida > Cupressales > Cupressaceae > Sequoia > Sequoia sempervirens. Next base: position 225,982 of record VDFB02121304.1, read on the forward strand.
AAATAATCTTAAGGATTTCAATAACGTGGGTTAGCCATTAAATTAGTAATCATGACTATTTACTCAAGTTTCGACATTTGGTACTTTCCCTTAATAAACAATAAATAATGTTCATTATTATTCAATCTCCAATTAACACCAATAATATAAATATCATAAATTCATCAAATTAAAATGATAATTTAATCCAAGATTTACAATACTATTATTATTGTCATTAAGTTAAGCAATAATATCAAATCTCCTATTGACATTATGAATATTAACTTCCCTTCACTAACGTAATAATATTGACATTTGTATTGTATTCTTATACCAGTGTCATTATTAAATATACTAATTGAAATACTATTACTATCTTTGGGACGAACAACACATGAGAATAGTTATTTGTTTAAATAATAAAAGTAGTAGAATATGGTTTATGAGTATTGAAGAAAAAAAAAGAAATTGTAATAGATTATTGTGGATATATAGATAGATAATAAAGAGGATGTAGAAATACATACAACAAATATAATCAACTATAATATAAAGTAAATATATTAGCCAAATACATGGACACTCATTAATTTGGATAGGACTAGCAAGAGAAGGAAGAGGTTGTGCATGTACCAAGGGACGGTGACTAAGCACAGCGAGAAAAGAGGTGTCATGGTGTCATTTTTTTGAAAATAATGCATATTTACTAAGCATGGGGTGATCTATAGCCACAGGGGCGTCCCACAAGTATTGTGTCAAAGTCATATGTTCGGGCATTTTCCACTTGTCTTTCACAGTAACACGTGGTTCTCCTTCACCTATTCAAATGCTAATTCCATCAATCTTCTTCAGATAGTAGCAATTTAGAAGGAAAGAACTAGAAGATTTGGGGGTTGACAACCTTGGACTACAGGAGAAAAAGACAAAAAAATCTTTATCAACATGGAGAACAACCACGACGATACCCAACAGGCCATTTTTGTGCATGAATTTCTCGCAGTTGAAGTGTAGAACCATGAGATCATGCAGGTATAGGGTTTGGGAGCGAGAGAATTACGACGTGTTGGAGTTTTTTTTAGCACGGAGAACAACCATGGCAATACCCAACAGGCCATTTTTTGTGCATGAATTTCTCACAGCTGAAGTGTAGAACCATGAGATCGTGCAAGTATAGGTATTGGGAGCGAGAAAATTATGACGCGTTGGAATACGAGGGGTGTTTGGGTGTGTAAGAGGTGTGTTAAATTGACCCATAATAAGTAGACGTTATTGTTTAAACTAAGAAACTCATTTTTGTCCCTACTCATAACTAGTGGTATCATTGATCATAGCTTTAAGTAGTATATTATGTTAATATAGCTGTAAATAGTGAGATATGTTTCTATTGACTTTCAAAATATTTATATAAACAAAAAAAACGAAAAAAAAAAGAAGGAAGAATTATTGCAAAATTAGTAAAGTTGTTAACAGTTTTGTTAGGATGGCTAGTGTGTAGAATGTGGGCATTACAGACCCACTACAAGTTAGCTACTCCATTACCTCATAAATCATAACACCATGATCTTCCGCACATACGATTATCACCCGCATTGCATCCTTAACATTCACTAACACTTAACAATATTCTTCAAAATGATATACGAGAAGGTAACAAATTTGTAAGTCTTCCACATGTTTGTGTACACTAATACCATATTTGATATCCATTCTTCATCATGTGGTCTCGACACGTGGCAAACATTCACCCATTATCAAATTTCCAAATTTTAATTTTAAATAAGCATTGACCATCGAATCTCAAACCTAACCAAGGCAGTCCTAAATGACATGCCAAGTATTTGCCAATGATAAGATCACTAAAATGTTGGCCTAAAAAAGATGAAAGCGTGTTATATCTAGTAGTATGGTAGTACACATTATATTTATATACAACAGTGTGTTCTTGCATTATATACAAGAGTGGATTGATGTGTGTCTTTAACTATAGAACCAGCCAACTCAATGGTCTTAGGCAACTCAATGGTTTTCACAGAGGGTTTGCAATGCAAGAGTTTGTATCCAAGTTGCTAGATGATCACATTTCACAAAATTTTTGAGTTTTAATTGTAATGTTATAGAATTGAATGATTCTATGGAAACACGCACAACAATTCACAAATCTAAACCCTATATTGGTATATTCCCGTTTCCACGTGGTTTTAATTTCTCGTTTTTTTAAATCATTCATTTAATATATTTGGATTTTGATACCCACATGGCATAAATAATCAAGTGAAAGAATATGAAGATTTGCTCGAATAATGACAAATTTCATCCTTCGAAAAACTCAAGAGTATCCTCACCTGCAACTTAGGCATTTTGTAGCAACTATTCTGACCATATTTCATTATCTAGACTCCAGCAGGTGACGGAGAAAACAAATAGTAAATTAAACTGAATGCAAAAAGTAATCTAATGTTATAGAACAGCTAGCGACATTAACCTAATATTCATAATTAGGTGTCCACCAGAACTTTCTTCAAAGCCATTCGTAAAGATCATGCTTTAGAATTACCAGCAGAAAATACAGAATTAATACTCAGGCCATGTTGCAAAAGCAATAAAGAGAAAAAATGCCATGCCATGAGATACTTCTGAAACTAGAAGGTTCTTCGAAATTTGTTTTTTTACATATTTCTGAAACATCAATCCATCCAATCCTCAATCCATCCAATCCTCTCCTTGAGAAAAATGGTCAGCTGGTCATAGAGAGCTTAAATCTAAAACAAGGTAATATACATAAGATAGACCTTGCATTTCTCTTCACATGTGTTAAAGCAGACGGCCATTCACTCCAATGGTCAAGTGTATACAAGCATAAACACTCTATAATACAGCAATAAATTTGACAACAAACCAAGATGTTTAAGGCTCAACCAGATATGTGAGCAATTCAACACAGAAGCTGGACTGATTTTCATTATAAGGTTTAAGTAAACTGCAGAATATGAGAAAATGATAGAGTATTAGGCTCGCTTTGCCAGTGTCCAAACAGAAGGTTCCTTCCAGAAAATAATTCAAAGCACAATTCATGTGAAGAAAACACATATAGAACCAGACATTCATTCTGCATGGATATTTCAACAGAATTTTTATCAATAATCAACGATCATGAATCTGAAACAAGAAGGAACTTCAAATTTCATCCACACAATTAAGGTACCAAAAAAATTCACAATTTGAAAGCATTCAAGAGAGAATTTGTGCATAAATTCTTCTTTATTGAATTTTGTCCATGAGTTTTTCTGAAGGTACAAAAAAATATCACAAACTGAAATCATTCAAGAGAGAATTTGTGCATATATTCTTCTTTATTGAATTTTGTGCATGAGTTTTTGTTAAGGATGTGGTGACCAAAAATTAACCACAATGTGAAATCATTCAAGAGAGTATTTGTGCATAAATTAATGGGAAGGTAGCCATGATCAGAAGTAGCAAATAGGTCAAATCAAGTGCTACAGCAATACAGGGCATGCACTTATATCGCTTTTAGTGTTATCCATTCAAATTTGCCCTTCAAATGCTAAGGATTCATCTCAGTCTCACAGGCATTATGTAGAAACAGCTAGCTGACAAAGACCTTGTCCACTCTACTTGCTGCACACAACCCCTCTGAAGATTACATATCTTCAATTACTGTAGACCTGTATTCTCTAGAAAACACTTTTACATGGGAAAAATGTCCACTCTTTCATCCCTCATAAGTGATTTGCCTTTGTTACAGAAAAGTTTGATGGAAGCTCGTAAAGTGTTATATCTCGTGAAAGAATGAGAGATCTTGTGGAATATGATTACTACAGCATATAGAAGACATGGGTATCCACATGACATAGTCACATTGTTTCACTGTAAGCAACAAACAAGTATCCAACACGATCAATTTACATTTACCAACATACTCCCAACCTATGCTAAAATGGGAGCTTTGGAACAATGTGTGGACATCCATCAAAGCATAAAGGATAGAGGAATTTTGTCAAATGTTGTAGTTGCACTGCCCTGGTAAACATGCATACAAAATGTGGAAGCATAGACAAGGCACATAAAATATTTGACAGAATCCCTCAAAGAAATCAAAATGTGATCTCATGGAATACCATGATTGCAGGATATGCACAAAATAGATATGTTGAAAAGGCTTTAGAAACTCTCAAGCAAATGCAATTCGCAGATGTAAAGCCAAACTCCACAACTGTTTCCAGCTTCCCCCCTGCCTATGCCAAAATGAGAGCTTTCGAACAAGTTATGAGCATCCATCAAAGCATAAAGGATAGAGGAATTTTGTCAAATGTAGTGGTTACAATTGCCCTCATAACATGCAAAATATGGAAGCATACACAAGGCAGGTGAACTGTTTGACAAAATCCCTCAAAGAAATGTGGTCTCATGGAATGCAATGATTGTTGGGTGTAGGCACCTTGATTTTGCCACCTTAACTTTGTCATCATCATCCAATTTTTAATAACCCTAGTCTCATGTTGTCAACTAACTCCATCATTCCAACCAATCAATTCTATCGTCATTTCTCATCAACTAATTTTGCTGTCCTTATCTTGTCACACTGCCGATTTATCAACTTCATCATGATAATTCACCTTATTGATTAATTAATTACATTATGTTAATTAATTAATCTCATTTACCCTTAGATCACCCTATATCTAATTAATTAGTTAGCTCCTAATTAGTCCATGCATATATAACCAATTAAAAGAAATAAATTATTATAATTATCCTTGCCCACATTTCACCCATCAATCAAAGTCAATTAACAAACTAGCACTTGCACCTGAAGGAGGTTCAAGGATTACGCCAACAGAAAACTATATGTATGTTAATATGTTAGAGAGCACGTGTTTATGCATGGGTGCGTATGGATGCCATGTGCTGTGAATTCTAGTTGCATGTGGTTGGATTAAACAATTAATAATAAGTGCTAAATAATGGAATGAATAAACTTAGGCAAATGGAAATAGAATGACCCCATCCAGTTGGAAAATCAATATTTATCTGGCTTTTACATGATAAGTGAGATTTTGGAGGCTTTTACGATTAAATGGCAGCTGGTTTACCATTAAACGGTAGCTAAAACTTGTTTTCCGATGACTCAACAGTGGTTTCCAGGCATGAGACTTGTTTCAGGCTCAAATCTCACACTTTATGTAGCCTATCGGCTAATAAGTCAATCTCACATTTCACTCATGTCAATTTAGTCAATTCCATCTTTCACTTTCACACATCAATCAAAGTCAATTAACAAATAAGTCAATCTCACATTTCACTCATGTCAATTAAGTCAATTCCATCTTTCACTCATCAATCAAATTAACAAATTAGCTGATCAAGTTAACTCTCAATCAAGTTAGTTGACTGATCAATCAAGCTAGTTGACTGATCAATCAATTGAGTTGAATAGTTAATCATAGTTAATTACAAATCATATCTTTATCCTCCAAATCGATAAAATCAATCTTGGCCATTCATATCTTCACCTCTAAATCTATAAATCCATCATTCCTTCCAAAAATTTGGGGAGCATTTTGAAAAAGTCTCTGATCCATTTATGAATATTTGAATCAAACATTGTCATATTATCAAAGAGCTTGCACAGCAGTTGAGCATCCACAAATCCGTCAAAAAACATTAATCAACGAACCTAGCTGACAAATTAACTAACTTGATTATTTTGTTGCTATCCTGGTTAAGCATGCTTGAGTTGGAGTAGTACTGGGATGGGTGACCTCTTAGGAAGGCCCAATTCTTCACCTCTGTAAGCATCGCCTAGATGCAATGAATGCCAAGTGGACCATTCTTTATCATGAGAGATGGGTTCCTGTTAACCACTACTCATGAAACATGGGTCAATGAGTTTGACTCGAAAAACTACATGGTTGAATTCTGATAGCAATATCATAATTTGACACGTTGTGGAAAATACCTCCTACTTGTCAACTATATTGATTGTTCAATCAACAAATTTGATTGATTTGTGAGTTAACTCGATCAATCAATTAGTTAAAAATTTGTTCGATGAGTGGAAAGCAGAACTAATTGACATGAGTGAAACATGAAATTGACTCATTCGTAAACCGACTTTGATTGATAAATGAAATGTGGGTGAAGATAAATAGAATTATTTATTTATTTTAATTGGATATATGTGCATGGATTAATTAGAGATAATTAATTAGACATAGGGTAATATTAGAGGGAATAATATAATGCAATCAATTAATTGACAAAAGTGATAAAGTCGATAAATCAAAGGTGTGATGAGATGATGAGAATAAATTGACAATAGAATTGGTCAATTGACAAATGTTGATAGAATTGATCGATTGGAATGACTGTGTTACTCAATAGCATGAGACTAAGGTGATTAATGGGATGATTACAACAAAGCTAAGGTGGCAAACTTTAGGCATCTACAATAGATATGCACAAAATGAGTTTGGCGAAAAATGCTTTAAAAACTTTCAAGCGAATACAATTCGTAGGTGTAAAGCCAAATTCCACAACCTTTGCCAACATCCTCCTTGCCTGTTCCAAAATGGAAGCTTTGAAACAAGATATGAATATCCATCAAAGCATAGACAATGCACAACAATATCCCTGAAAGAAATGTGGTCTATGGATTGCAATATTGCAGGATATGCAGAAAATGGATTTGTTGAAAAGGCTTTAGAAACTTTCAAGCAAATGTAATTGTCAGGTGTAAAGCCAGATTCTACAACCTTTGCCAACATCCTCCCTGCTTGTAATAAAATGGGAGTTTTGGAATAGGGTATGTACATCCATCAAAGCATAACAGAAGGTGGATTTCTGTGAGATATTATGGTTGGAAATGCTCTGGTAGATATGTTTAAAAAATGTGGAAGCCCAGGCAAGGCAAGTTAACTGCTTGATAAAATGCCTCAAAGAGATGGCATCTCATGGAATACAATGATTGCAGGCTTTGCAAAAAAATGATTTATTGAAAAGACTTTATAAACTTTCAAACCAATGCAATTGGTAGCTATAAAGCTAAATTCTTTGCTAGAGTCCTCCCTTCCTGTGCCAAAATGGGAGCTTTGAGATGGCCTATGGACATGCACCAAAGCATAATGGTAGGGGGATTTTTGTCATATTTTATAGTTGGAATGCTTTGGTAGACATATATGCAAGATGTGGAATCATGGACAATACACTTGAATTGTTTGACAGAACGCCTCAAAGATATGTCACCTCATGGAATGAAATGAAATGATTGGAGAATGTGCAGAAAATAGATTTTTCAAGGAAGCTCTCAAAATCTTTGAATTAATGAAGCACTTTGGAACACATCCTAACATTGTAAGCTTTGCTTGTGTTTTAGGTGCATGCAGTCATGCAGGTTTAGTGGATGAGGGTTGCACATACTTCACACGTCAGTAACCCTTATTGCATCACATATATAGTTGATCATTAGGAGTGCATGGTTGACCTTCATGTTTGTGCTGGCTATCTTGGGGACACCCCAAACCTTATTACTAAGATGCCAGTTAAATGTGGTTCCCGTGGATCACATATGAATATAGGTTGAGTATTTCCAGCAACACTTCTTTTTTAGGTGCGAGGAAGAGTTTGAAGGCGTTCCCTCTATGAACGAGGGAACCTGTAAAAGCGTATCGACAACTATCTTGTTTCGGTATCAATGCAAGTCAATTAAACGAATCTCAACTGTTCATCATTTTTCGCTTTTTTTTTTGGCTATTTTTCGCCTTTTTTATGCTTTCCCTATCAATATTGGTTTCCACTCCTCCAAACTCTTCCTAGCTGGTATTGACCTTATGAATAATTTTTTTTTAAGGTACATTAGGGGTGTCCCCGCTTTTTACAAGCAGGGTGTCCCTACGACCCAACCGCCCGTATCTTGGGTACCTGGGTCGCCTATATCTTGGGTACCTAGGGCTAGCTCGGGTGAGATTAGTCCCACCTCTTAAGGGTGCGTGGGGAGTCGAACCTGAGACCAATGGGGAGAAAACCCATTTCCAAGCCGAATAATTAATTAATATCAATGTCCACTAGGGAATATAATTAATAATTAAGGCATAATGTGCTTTTAGCTTATTTTGAAATCAAATGCATAAGTGGAATACAATCCTCGTTACAGACATAAAATTTTTTGAAATTATAAATTATGATAAGTGCATGGCATGAATGATGAGAGGAAAAGTGAAAGAAATTTGTTTAGACACAGACAAAAAGCTTCATTTCCTAAGCAAGGATTTATAAATAAATCCTTACCTGCCCCACTCGTATGGGTTGTGCCAGCCATAATCTATGAGAGTTCCTGCTCTTTGCAGCAGGAAAAAAATTGTTGCAATTGTGGCAATTGTGGCCCTTCCTATGTTGGGTTCTGAAATAAAAACACAGATTCAAAATCAAAATTATAAATAAATTTAGTATTTAGTTTTTGAGAAAATTTTCCCAAAATTGAAATAAAAAACAAACAATGGTGAGAAAAAAAACTGGGTCCCTGCTACATGCGTTATACTTCAAAATAAAATTATAAAAATGAGCTCATTAGAAAATACCTTTGCAATGAGATATTCACTTAAAATGCAAAAATTCTCCAACGCCACTGTTATAAGGAATGGAGAGTTGACAACCATTGCCTTATAAGGAAAGCTCACGGTAAAGCAACTTGAAACTGGTAGTAATAAATGCTTTATGGTTATTCCCTTAATAATTAAAAACAGTAATGTTTCGTTTAAATATTTCTCCAACGCTACTGGTGTAAGCAATAAAGGGTTAATAGCCATTGTGTTATAACGACAAGGTTTTGCATCAAAATAAGGCGTGCACTATGAAAAAAAAACCCCTTTCACAGTTTTGTCTGCCTGCTCTCATTGGCAATACCAATTTCATTAAGAAGGAAGGAAAGCTTACCACCTCCACCAAGAGTGCCCAAGGCTGCTTGGGGGAGAAAACGAGAGTACTCCAGCCTCTGCTGCAATGGTTTTTTGTTTCCAACTTGTTCTACAAATGTGGAGTGTTGTGTTTGCTGCAATGGAGAGCTTGTATGCTTGGAGTGAGTGAAAAAATGAATACAAGAGAGTGAGTATGGAAGCTTGAAGTGTGCAATAGCTCAGAAGAAGTTGGATTGAATGTTGAAGGGATGAATTTGAAGAAGGAATGGAGAAAAACGACCATATTAGGGTCGGTTGACTGAAGGGGGTGTTACAACTTGACTCCCAATGAGAAGTGTAACGCATCTGCAGGTTTAGTCATAGGAATCTGCGAAGGACGTAAGCACACTGTGTGGATGTCTATGTCTCACACGGGTGTCTCTGATAGAAATGCCTCCACTAACACTCAAAACAAGTGCCAAGTGGAACACAAGCAGCGGGCTTAGGTGGAATTAAGCCTTTGAACATGGTTTTCTAAAGTGGAGAGGGAAAAATGGGGGATTTACACATGCGGTGTAAATTCACTCCTATACATTTTCCCCCCACTTTAGCGAGCACGAATACTGATGAGTGTTGGGTAAAGTAGATCAAGAAGAGTGCAAGATTAGAGATGTATACCTGAACTTTCGAGGAAGCAGTGCTCAGTTTGGTGTACCTAAAGTTCAGGGCAAGTGAAGGACTCCATAGCTTCTCATAACTATGAAGTTGAAAAGAGAAAGTGCCTTACAGGTTCTCGGTCTTGTAAGGAGGGTGTCCCCTAAAGACTCTAGCATGGAGGAGACCCAAAGGAAGCACCCTACAGTCCCTCAGTCTCTTAGGGAAGGTATTCTCAATGAACTCAAGCATGAAGAACACCCAAGGAAGCACCCTATATGCTCTCAGTCCCATAGGGATGGTATTCTCAACAAACTCAAGCATGAAGAATACCCAAAGGAGCTCCCCATAGGCTCTTAGTCCTATAGGGAAGGTAACCCCCAAGATCTCTCTCATGGAGAAAACTCGAGAAAGCGCCCTACAGGCTCTCAGTCCTACAGGGGAGCCACCCCCAAGATCTCTTGCATGGAGGAAGCTCAAAGGAAAGCACCTCACAGGCTCTCAGTCCTGGAAGGAGGTATCCCCCAAGATCTTTCCCATAGAGGAAACCTAAGAAAGAAAACTCTGTAGAGTCAGGAAGTGGCCACATAGGCGAGTGAACAGTTAATCGTGTAGATCGTCGACAGTTTTGAAAACTTTCAAAGGGGTCCCTTGGGAACCTACCATGAAAGGAGAGTCCACCCAAGGGACATGTAGTTCAGAAGTAGATGTTCTCTTTCTCAAATCGATCCTTCATCAAGGAATCCTTTTGAAAGATGTTCACTTCATCAAGGAATTCGAAAGGAAGAATATCCTCCCCACGCGAGGGGAAGATCAAAGTTGTTCCCACTTCGAAGGAAAGTTTAAGTCCTTTCTTTATGAACCCATGATGAAGGAAACACATTCCATTAGGGTTCCAAGTTGAGAATGCAATTTTGAAGAAAAAATTGGCAAAGACTTTCGAGAAAAGATTTGTTGGTAGCGAATGTATTTTTTGAAAATTGAGACATTTAAAGAAAGGCTTTGTCACACATGAAAGGGACAACCCAAGCAAAGAAAAGAGAAAAAGCAAGAAAAAGCAAGAGAGAGAGAAAAATATAAACAAAGGGCACAGGGGGGATCTGGTTTAGCGGGGTTAGATCTGTCCGAGCTCATAATAATAGGTAACCATGGTGCAAGGTCAAATTTCATCAATCCCCAATCTGATCAAGGAGAATGCATGGAAAATAAAGTAAAAATAAAAAATTGGATCAACATGGAAGGGAGGCCTAAATGCCCCCAACGCTTTGCATCGTCCCCAATTTATCAAAAGTCAAGCACAAACATGGAATAATGATGGCACAAATAGAAGAAGGTTTATGACACAAAAAACACGTCTATATCCAAGCACCAATAGGGGTGATGAGGGTCATCCAGGCACACATAGCATGAGTATGGGGGAACACATCACAAAACACACGCACACATGATATCAAGAAAAGGCCTCCTTCTAACATTGATCAGCAAAGAGGTCATCTGCTTCACACTCTAGATCATCGTAGGAGGAAGGAGGACGAGCCTGTAGTGGTGGGATGTTAAGAGGATGGGCGTCTGGCCCTCTTGCAACAAGGGCCAAGGAAGAGGGACCCTCAAGGTCCTCTCCACTGAGCTCTTGTGGAGTTAAGGTTAGTGATTTTGCGAAGATTGCTGACAAAGCTAGGACCTTATCCATGGAATTAAACATGCACCCCACATGAGTGCCATGTATAGTTTTGGTTGATGGGACGGGTTGCGCCTAAGGTTCGTTGCTAAGCTAGCCAAATGACTCGAGAGCGGTGACAAACTCAAGGGAAGCTGGGACTAGTTTCGTCACCAAGATAGAACAAGTCAATGCAGGACCACCTTGCGAGGAAGGCAGACTCCTCTTACGTCCTTCGTTGTCGGAAGGACCACCCTCTGCCTCTTGTTTCATCGAAGGAGATGAACTCCCCACAGACGAGGCTAGAGGCACAGAGGAAGAGGAGGAAAGAACCACAACGGAGACAACCAAGGTATTAACCATATCCATGGGCTTCAGGAAAGGCTGGATATCCAGAATGGTCATCAGCAAGTGCGGCTCCACCAAGGGAGCGATGAACTCCTATACCCGTTTAGGGTTAGGTACGTTTGTACTCGCAAGGGAAGCCGAGAGCAGTACAAGACTAGACTAAAGGGAGGCAGAAGGAAGGGAGGAAGAAGACATTGCAAGAGGCCCTGAAGCAGGGGACGCCATTTCTTCCTCCTTCCTTTGCGAGGGAGCCTACTTAGCTAAGAGAGCCTTTCATCGATGCTTGCGCTCGTGCGCAAGGTGGTTTCTTTGGCTCGTGGAGCTAGAGGTTGGAGGTTGCGAAGGAACAAAAGGTTCTTGCTCAACCATAGGAACATCCACCATGGCCGTTTCTGGCAGAGGGACAAGTTCATGCACATGAGTAAGAGGAAAAAGCTAAGGAGCGATAGGGGGAGTTGACTCAAGAGCCTCGGTGGCGGGCCTCTTTCCATTCACTGCCTTAGGAGCAAGAGCAGTAGGAGGTTGCAGAGGTCGAGAAAAAGTGGACTCTCCATGGGAGACCTTCTTCCTATCATACCGAACGGGTCTAGGATCCATTAACAAAACATGAAATTCAAATGCAGGACACTTGGGCTTTCACCAAGTGGGTACCATAGGATTCTCATGCAGAAAAGGAGTAGAACCCGATGGTACCACAACAGAGCAAGAAGAATTGTTAGACTAACCAGCGGAAGAGGAAGAAGGAGGATTATGAGACCACTTCTCTTCTTCCTTCTTTCAAGCCTTAGCAACATCGTTGTCAACCTTTAAGCAAGCCCTAAGTGAAATAGCATAAGGTGAGGGAGGGTATCTAACTTTCGACCTCAGATGCCCTTTCTTATAGTTCTAATATGTTCGATGCAGAAGGTCCATCCTAGGTGGGAGAGGACCAACGGGTGTAGGCCAAGAGTAGTTCAAGGAGTAGCTGCCATGTGCAATTGGTGTCGTGGATTACGTGTATGGAACCTTTATGGATAAATCTTAGACATTTATGCACAATGGAGTGTACTGTTCTCATCGCCACCAACCAAGGGTTACCCAATTTCACCCTAAAGAGCTCAAACCCAAGGATGATTTCAAACAAGAGGTTCACAATTTTAGGTCCCACCAGGACCGACAAGATGATACTAGCTAAAGGGGACACGAAAATCCTGTCATGTGTGCGGATAGTACTCATGGGTGTGTCATACCCATCTTTATGTAAAAATTTAATCAACATAATCTCCTCAGTGATTATGTTTAGTTGTGACGTCGGATCGACGAGGACACTTGATATGATGTTCTCGTTAATCTATGCAGGAATATAAAGAGGAGATGGTTATTTGTTAAAACCCATTGGCAGGTCCTGTGAAGTAAAGGTTATGCCAGTACCACTTTCCATAGGCTGCACATAGGGGATAGGTTGATGCATGAAGGAGGCCATAACACACACTAGACAATACTTCCATAGAGTCCCTAAAGGTAAAAGGATAAGAGAGTGACCCAACCAAGGTTTCATCACGCAATACCTTTGGAACCTTCCAACTATGCCAACTAGGGGTTGTAGGTTGGGTTGTAAGGAAATAACCTCACAACACTCACACCTACAACACTCCTAGAGTACGAGGAAAAAAACTGTCAGTATCGCAAAAACAGAACCAAGATGGTTCATGTTAGGTTCACCAAAAAGTAAGGTAGGGGGACCTCCATGTGCAACACCCCAGGTCATGGAGGGCCAAAACGTGGAAAGCTACCCTAACTTACCTCAACTAAATGTGATGTTTAGGGTGTTAGGATGAGAATGATGAGGACTATAAATTCCTACAATCACTCTACAATCACGAGTTTTGAGGAGGGCTAGGCGAGCCAATTTTTAGGTTCAACTCTGTGCCTCAGGGAGCTCTCTTCTCGAGGACGGAAGCGCAGTCCTTGGACGTCAGCACAGTGCGCTAGCATCTCTAAAGTGTGTTGGCATCCATAAGACCACTAGACAACAATAAAGACAAGGTCAAACCTGTTAAAACTACTAATGGCCTAGCTAACTAACTAAAAGGCCAAAATGATATGATTAAGTAAAGTACCCTCTAATACTATAAAACAAAAATGAAAGAGTGAGAAAGGAAAGGATGATCTCACCAAGAAATTCAGTCGCCAACTAGCTCCTCGAAGGCATGCCCACCTACACACATAAAAAGGGAAAATGTTGGGTGGTTGTATAGGGGTCTACCTCAGTTAAACCCCGCTTTAGTTTTCCCACCTCCACGGACAGCTAAAGGAAACGAGATAAAGAAAAAAATATAATGAAAAGCACAAAAGCACTACAAAACAGTAAAGTGCTAACTCAACCAAGTGATAGAAGGAAGGAAGGGAAGCTCACCACCTCAACCAAGAGTGCTCAAGGCTGCTTGGGGGAGAAAACGAGAGTACTCGAGCCTCTACTGTAATGGTGTTTCATTCCCAACTTGTTCTACCAATGTGATGGAGTGTTGTGTTTGTTGCAATGGAGAGCTTGTATGCTTGGAGTGAGTGAAAAAATTAATACAAGATAGTGAGTATGGAAGCTTGAAGTGTCCAATAGCTCATAAGAAGTTGGATTGAATGTTGAAGGGATGAATTTGAAGAAATAATGGAGAAAAATAACCATATTTGGGTTGGTTGGCTGAAGGGGCTGTTACAACTTGACTTCCAATGAGAAGTGTAATGCCTCTGCAGGTTCAGTCACATGAATTTTCCAAGGACGTAAGCACGTTGTGCAGGTGTCTCTAACAGAAATGCCTCCACCGACACTCAAAACAGGTGCTAAGTGGAACACAAGTAGCAAGCTTAGGTGGAATTAAGCCTTCAAACTTGGTTTTTTAAAGTGGAGAGGGAAAAAAGGGGGATTTACACATGGGGTGTAAATTCACTCTTATAGACCACTAAAGAATTTTTTTTATCAACAATAGGAAGCTACCAAATATAGTAGTAGTTTCATCTAAGAGATAATGGGTAGTATTTATCAACTAACACTAACCGTATTGAATTGAACCACAAAAAATAAGCTATACAAATCTAAAGGCTAATTATTTACTGTGTAAGTGGAAGTTTCTCTTAGCATGGCTCAATTTTTTATCAAATTTTCCAATTGTCAAGATGGTATCTATTATCAGTGTTGGTCTCCCATAATGGTTTAATAACTAAGCCTTTAGGGCTATGACTTAGAGATTGAACATCTGCACTAAGTAGCTATCTCACTCATCATGAAGGTGCATTACACTTGTCAACCGATGAACGTAAACTTGAAATGGGTTAGCACTGTATGTGCACTAGGACTCTACAACAGTCATCCATGAACTAGGAAAGAAACAATGTTGGAAATAAAGTGTTGAAAGGAAATCAACGTAAACACTAAACATAAATCAACATATGCACTAAGCATTAACAACCAGACTAGAACTGAAAGATGGAAATGAAAATCTCAGCAAATAGACAGGGAACTACTCTATCTGCCTTGGCTGCAAGAACATATAGTTGTTGAAATTGAAACTAACTACTGAACAGAAAATAACTTTTAAACTGATAGGTAGAATTCTCACCATGTGGGCCCCCATAGGTGAGTCTCCCTTACACTAACTCAAATGCAACAACTCAGAATGTCATATTATTTCTTGAAAGCATAAGTACATCTCAGTAATATAACTGTAAAACTGGAAAATGCGAGTACAAACTCAGAATGTCCAACCTTATCAAAAGGAGCATCTGACCATTATTTATAGGGAGAAAACTATTGGCTAACCCTAACTACCTAGGCAATCGACTCCATCAAAATAGGAGGATGCCGCTAATTGAAAGCATAGAAAAAGATAGAAATTATGCATGCACTAAACTGGTCAAAGTAGACTTGCTTCAACGAGAATCTAGCACAACACACTCCATATATTTTCTCAACAACAAATATGACCATTAAAAAGGTAGTTACATTCTTTTCATTCAAATTAGGAATTTCCCTCCATGAGAGTTTTCCCGCTTTAACTTCTTAATGATCAACTTCTTGAATTCTTGGTAACCGACCAACTAGCAAAAATTTCTCCCATGTAGCAGGCTTTGTTGACCTAAGAATTTTAGTGGAAACCTGCATAGTAGCATTAGAATGCACAAACAGATGTATATCTACAATTACCTTAGTAACATTCATTCAACCACTAGTAAATTCAACATACATAGTTCTCATAGCATGATAACATCATTAAAGTCACAAAGATAAACTTATGCCTTAGGTCTATGGTCTTAAGGAAAATATCAACAACCAAGTGTCAAAATCTATGATAGCAACAACAAATATATAATGAACCCTATCAAAATTGAGCCATTAATTGGGCTCATCATTTCCCCCAACCTAGCATTTTTTTGGTCCTCCAGTAGGAGTACTATTCTTTTGCCTAATGAGTGCCCTAAAGTCACCAACTACCAGCTACCCCACATCAGTCTCTACGGTGTCTGAATTAGGATCCCTGTAGAATCCTTGTATGCTCTCCAGTCTGTTCCATCTTGCCCGTTCTGCAACTATGTCATACTGGTAAAACTTGAAATTTGGCACAGGCCACAATAATGTAGGTGGTTGAAATGTAAAGAGTGGGGTTTAGCTTATTTCAACTCTTCTGACAAACCATTCCACCTATGTGCTAAATATCCCATTACTAATTTTCCTATGGTTTCAACCACCTTCTCATATTTTTTGTAGGTCTCTTCTCTAATAGGAATAATCTTATCTTTGTAGCTGGGGCAGTAAAGAATTTTGTGCCATGTCATAAAAATATCTCCAAAGTTACTAGAGTCAGCCCTGAGAGGCAAGGGAATATGATATTCCCTTTCCCTGTAAATTCTATACTGCTGTCCCCAACTAATTTCATTTTGAATCCAAGACATAAATGCCCTTAAATCTCCAATATACAACAATGGATTCCAATCATGATCATTAGAAAAAACATAATTGTGCAGGTGTAGTTCACATAACAAATTTTTAACATCAGGAGGAGCAAATTGATAAGCCTAGAAAAATTCATGTGGAGTGTCAAGAGTAGGACTCAAACCTAAAATAATTCCTGATAACTTAAAGGAAAGATTTCATTCCTTCAAGTGCAGGGCATACAATCTAGGAGGAGTTCTACATGCTATCATTTTGGGTATTAAATGTACCACATTATCTACCCTTTCCTTCAAGGTGACAATTTCTGCATTCTTTTCTTCAATCTCTACATCTTTCTTCTTAATCTCATTTTGTAGCTTGTGCTTTTCCTTTTTCCATTCCTCTTCTTTTCTTTGCATCTCACTCCATAATTTCAGAGCTATGTCATTCCATGAAAAGGCAGAAGGTTTATGTATTCCTACCAAAATCTTCCCTGGCACTGATTCTTGTTGTTCACATAACACTAGTTGCAGTGATTCAGGTTCTTCATCCTGCTTTGGCTACAAGAACTTTGGATTCTAATCTTGTTCTTGCTGCAGGGGTTCCAGACTTTCATCTTGTTCCTGGTTCTCATCCTATTCTGTAATGGCAGCAAGCTTTTCCAATCTGATATTTGCATGTTCCTCAAAAATATCTTTTTCTTTAACATTTACCTGCCCCATTGGGGCTTCCATCTATTCCCTAGACATTTTTCTAAGCCTAGGGCTTCCCCTTAGAGGTACACTAGTGACTCACCCTGCTGATTTTGATCTATTAGGAGAGTTTTTATCTTTTTCTTTGGCTACAGGAGGAACAATGTTATTAGCCTTTTGTTTCCCAGGGCTTGGTGTTGCTACCTCTACCGTTTTCTTTTTAACCTCCCCTTTTCTCATTTTTGCTTCTTTCATTTGTGCCTCTTCTCTCCTAAGGGTAGCCCTAGTTAAAATTAGGGTTTTGGAAGGGATATTATCATTGAAATTTGAGGATGAACTTTCCTCACCTGAATATTTTGACTCAGAAGAACCAATTTCAATGGCTTGCTCGACAGC
The DNA here is from genome assembly GCA_007258455.2 of Sequoia sempervirens. Taxonomy (NCBI): domain Eukaryota; kingdom Viridiplantae; phylum Streptophyta; class Pinopsida; order Cupressales; family Cupressaceae; genus Sequoia; species Sequoia sempervirens. The sequence continues at coordinate 243,523 of VDFB02121304.1, forward strand.
AGGAGGGTTTGCACCAGAGGTTGATGCTCCCGGAGTAATTTCAACAACCCTCTCTTCACTATTATCCCTATGAGGTTGAGACTGACCTCTAGACGTACATGTTTTGGTCTAAATTGATCAATGTTTATAAACTCTTCCCACGTCATATTAGATACTTCTTGTAGAGACTTTTCCACTATCAATTTGATTAAACAATGGTGAGAGACAGAATTATCCCCACCCTTCTGCGTTTCAGCCACCATGATGGCAAGGAGGTGATATAACACATTGGGCAAGTTCATTCTTCGTCCATGCCTCATATGGTTCAAGAGCTTGAAGTGTACAAAATAGAGGTATGATTGGAGGCCCTCACAAGTGATGTACTTGACAATGTGGACAACTACCCGTCTCCATGGCTCTGGGAGAGAAGTTCTCTTCGTACCCTGTTTATCCACCACCAACAAAGGGTTACTAGGTTTAGTAAATTCAGCCTTGGTTGGCCTTGCATATTTGGTAGCAGGTTATGGCTCACCATTAGTAGGAAAACCTGTTACCTTCGCAATTCTTTCCTTAGTAATGATCACCTCCAACCCTTTTACCATTGCCTCCCCCTTAGAGAGTTTGTGCAAATTCCTACGCAATTTCTTCATTGTAGCTATCGAGTTTCAAGAAACAGTCCACCATCCGCAATTTCTAAACTCTGCCAAAGAAGGTGCATCCTGCATTACCATGTCATGAACAGTGGGTTCATTCCTAATTAGCTAGCCTCCCATTGTTCAGTTGCCTGCAATTGTATAGTCATAAAATTGCACCCCTCACAATTTTGCGTACATTCTTGTATCCACTTTAGTGTCCACTTCCTTAGCATCTTGAGTAGGGTCATTTTAGCCCTTGCATCAACCTTTTTCCCCTCTCAGGATGCTCCAACACCCCTTTTCAGTAGTTCCCTTCACGCATTAACTTTACATCAAACTTTGGGCTTTTCCTGCATGTGTTGTTTTGTAGCGTGACATGTTTGGAAACTAGTGCATTGTGCATACATCTACACGCCATGCTAGCATCCTACAATGTGTCAATGCTCAGATGACTATTTCTGAGGATGTTTTCCACTTGTCAGCTAATTTTTTCGGTGAAAATGGCTTGGGATTCCTTGAAACTGCCCAGGAAGCTTCTTTCCTTCCTTTTTAAGCCATTCTTTCCATCCATTTGCATCTTCCAACTCCTTCCAAGTCTTGCTAGCACTTCTCTAGCTTCATTCTATCTTTTAGCCTCACTTCATCACTTGCTTGCACAACTTCATATAGTTTGTTGTAGCAGCTTCAAGCTCTCTCAAGCTCCCCTTATAACACCCTTTGCAACTTCATCTCCCTCATTTTCATGCTTGTGAGCATCTTGGGATTCCATATCCCCTACTATTTGCATACTTACTTGGTGATACAGGTTCTCCTCGAGCGGGGTTTGCTTTTATCACTTATTTTGTGATATGGGTTCTCCTCCTTGAGCAGGGTTTGCTTTTATCACACGTTTATTTGGTGGTGCGGGTTCTACTCCTAAGCGAGTTTTTCTTTCACCACATGCTTTGTTCACTTTTCTCTTTCTCTCTATCTTCTTGGCTATCTGTGGAGGTGTGAACACCAAAACAGGGGTTTGACTAAGGCAAACCCCTATACAACTCCAACATTCTCTCCAAATATCATGCTTGCAGTTTTTGAAGACATTCGTTTGGTGGAGGCTTCATCACTCATGTGGCTATAAGTATTTCTTTCCTTTCTTCTTCTTATCTTTATTAGTTTTACTTCACTCTATCTCAATTTTGTCACTTTCTTGCATTTTAATATTTCTGAGCAATTCGAGTAGTAGTCACTTTAGCCATTTTCTAAGATAAACTCACTTTCTGGTCCGTACGAGACGCAGTACGCCGCACTGTCATCCATTTTCTGCAATGACGTCCTTCAACCGAGAGCTTATCAATTTGTTCAGAAAATATCTGACCTTCTCTTTTGGATTCTGAAACTTCCATGTTGTTACATTGAGGTAGTTTAGGGAAGTTCACCCCACGAGGCTCTCTGAATGAAGAGAACTCATGAGTAGTGAATCCCCCTCTTCTAGATTTTGGTGAATCCGACATGAAGAACAATGTCCTTCGAAAAACTAGGAATTTATTTACCCTTACTCGGCAGGGTCATAACTTTTGACTCAGTGCTCAGAATTTAGAACCGCTTGCACCGTTGGAAAGGTCTCCCACAGAGCTTGTTTAGTCTATAAAATACAAGTGCCTTTGGCAGTCAAATTTTAGGGACCGATGCAAGTTCCGACCCCAAATTATGCTCTAAAGACTTTCGAAAATGCAAATTACTAGAACATAGAAAATACCAAAAAAATCATAAAGGATTTAATATCTTCTTTTATTAGTTCAGTATCTAATTTTGTTAAAAATGTTAATGATATTCCATTTCATGCATGTGATAGTGACTTGGCTTTGCCATGTCACTTGGTATCTTTGATCCTTCTCACAAAAGTCCTCTTACTTCAGAGTATATTTTGTTGCAAGAAGATGAAATCATTGATACCTTTCTTAATGTTACTTTACCTTCTCTTCATTCTAATACACTCTCTTCTAGAGATGATGGATTTTTGAATGATGAATCTACCATTCATTCCAATTTGCTCTCTTCTAGAAATGATGCATTCATGAATGATGAATCTCATCTTTTTTCTAATGAACTCTCCTCTAGAGATGATGCATTAGCGAATAATGAAACTCCTTCCACATCTGATTCTCCCTGGATCGATGTTGAGAGTGTTTTTTCAAATAATTATTCCACATTTGATCCTGTTTGGATCAATGTCGAGAATATGTATTAAAATAATTGTTCTACTAGCTGTGATGATTTTGTAAATGCAGTCTATGTCATTGCTGCCTCTCAAAGGCCTAAGAGACCGATCATTTACGTGACTCCATCTAGTCCTTCTTCTAAAATAATTTGCTCTATTTATGGTGTTCCATTTGATGGTGGTTCTCTTGATCTTTCTAAGGCTCCCTCTTATAGAGCGGGAACCCATACTTATGAGAATAGAATGAATAAATAACTAATTCTTCCTCAAGCACCTAAGCCTACGACTAAAGCACCTGGTGATTACGATCTTGGCGAGCAATTCCAAGTTACTTTGGATAAGATCTCACTGTGGGACTTGCTTTAGTCTAATCTGATTTACCAAGGTATGCTTCAAGAAGCCTTTGAAAAGATCATCTTGCCTTCTTCCACTAGGCTAACAGATGCTAATGCACTGATGGCATATATTCGTGCGGATTCGCCGAATATCATGTTCTATCCGCAAGAGCTGTTGCCTTAGGAAGCACAAAAGCAAGTGGATCCGTTAATGATTATAGTTAATATTAATAAAATTGGTATTAGATGTACTCTCGTTGACCTTGGTTCAACACTCAATGTATGTAGCATTGATCTATTTCCTCAGATTAATATTGACTCATCTTCTATTAATGCTTCTTCTGTTGTTATTCATGGGTTTGATAATGTTGTGCAACAAGCTCTAGGTATGATAGTATTAGCTTTGTAACTTGGACCTGTTACCGTACCTACCTTTGTATATGTTATGGCAGAAAATTTACCTTATAACCTTCTTCTTGGTAGACTGTGGATTCATGCTATGGGCGTGTTCCCGTCTACCTTGCATAAATCTATTAAGTTTATCTGCAACAACAAAGTCATCATAGTCAAGGCTGACCCTGAGGCTATGCACTTATGTGAGATGGAAGCTATTGGTCAAGACTTAGTTGTGCCTAATCTTATTCCTTCAGTGTCTTCTAGTGTTTCGATGTTTACTCCTATAGTACCTACTACAAAGGATACTCATGAGATAAATGTCCCTAAGGAAGATCCTTCTGGAGCAAGAAATTCTAAGCCTACCTCTTCTCAAAAGAATTCATGTCTTGGTGATGATTGGGGTCCCTTAGACTTTACCAATTCCTTCATTTAGGAATATAAGTTGACCTAATCCACTTAGACCTTCCAATAACATCATCTACACCCGCTATCAAAGATGGTCATTCTTTTGCATCACGGAGCAATGTAGATGCAAGTTGTAATGTTCTTCGTATTGATCCTCCTTCTGAGGAAGATGATTACGCTTCTGCTAAGGAGGATAACGTTGATATTCCTATTAAAGAGGATGATGGCGATCGCATAGAGGAGTGTGATCCCCGTTGTTGGGACAATGCTCTTTATGAGGATCATCCTTCTTTTTAAGACTTGCAAACACATTATGGCCCTGGTTTTAAGCTCGTGTCTAATTATGGCTATGAGAATAAAGGTTGTGGGTGTAACGAACAAGGAATTTAGGTCCCTATAGAATTGAAACCTTGTAAGCATAATTTGGGACTTGGTTGCTCAAAAGAACTATCTAAACGGAAGCCATGGTTGAGTGACATGAATTCTTCTCAATCTTGTCCTGTTGAAAAGATTCCTCCTCCATTGTCTTCTATCTTCGTGCCTTCTTTTTCTTGTGAGAAGTCAAATATTTCTCCACAAGAGAAAGGGTTGCTTCTGGCTCCTCATCCTTTATTGGAGAAAGAGTGTATTTTTTTGCGGCTTCTAAAATCCCACTTAATCACTCTTCCTTCTCCTACACGTAATAAAATTCATAAACATGATAAAGGAGAACATATTTTCTATGTATATGATTGAGTGCTTGGTCATTTCACTAGTGAATGTAAGGCCTTGAAAGATAAAATACAACAACTTCATGATTCAGGTGCCATCAAACTTTCATTTGACTGATGCACCTTCCTTTTCCTCGCATGACAAGTGATATCAAGGTTTACCACTATCCTGTATGTTTTAAGTACTTATCACGGTTCTCCTCCCTTGTATGTTGGGGGCAGTAATAACTAATTTTAGAGATGTACATCCTTCTTAAGGACCCCCCTCTCTTCTCCCTATATTTCAACTGAAGCGTCCCTTAAGAGGACCCCTCTTTCTCTTTTGAAGGGTTCCCGAGGGAGCCCCTTTCAAAGCTTCTCCTTTAAACAATTTTTTTGTGTCTAGCTTGGGAGCAGCCTGACTAGACCTCACCTTTCAAATAGCACGTCCCTTGAGTGGACCCTTGTTCCTTTTGAAGGGTTCCCAAGGGACCCCTTTGAAATTCTTCCAACTTGACGATGGTCTGCGTAACTGTCTGCTTACTTGCTCCATAGGATCGAGAATCTGTAGAGCTCCTTTACATACTTGGTGGTATGGGTTCTCCTCCTCGAGCGAGGTTTTCTTTTATCACCTCCTTCGTGATATGAGTTCCCCTCCTTGAGTGGGGATTGCTTTTATCACCTTTAATTTGTGGTACAAGTTTTCCTCCTTGAGTGAGGATTTCTTTTATCACATTTAATCTGTGATATAGGTTTTCCTCCTTGAGCGGGGATTGCTTTTATCACCTATATTTTTTGATATAGGTTTTCCTTCTTGAGTGGGGATTACTTTTATCACTTCTACTTTATGGTGTGGGTTCTACTCCTGAGCGGGTTTTTCTTTCTCCACACACATTATCCATTCCAGTTACTCTATCTCTCTCTTCTCTTTTGTATATATTGGATCAAAGATATGCATCTTCTTCATCCTAAGTATATGATCTTTCTCTCTTCATTCTAGAATTCTTCTATGTATTATTTGGGGATGACGCATAGTACTGAGACAACCTTTTTCATCAAGGTCTCTTTACTTTTCTGACTCGAATCCTTTAGATTTTCATGTTCTAACATTGTTGTCTGGTGTAGGTTCTTGGCTAGTGTATTGGTTTTGCAAGTCTTCAGCCTTGGGGCATGCTTCTGTGGTTCGAAGAGTTATATGCTTCCTCTACAATATCCTTTTGGTATTTGATGTTATTTATGTTCAGTAGATTTACTTTAGCATGCATATTATTGTAGATTCTTATGCTCGCTAAAGTTGGGGAAAAATGTATAGTCATAAAATTGCACCCCTCGTAATTTCAAGTACATTATTGTATCCACTCCCTTAGCATCTTGAGTAGGGTCATTTTAGCCCTTGCATCAATTTTTTCCCCTCTTAAGATGCTCCAACAACCCTTTTCAGCAATTCCCATCACGCATTAACTTTACATCAAACTTTGGGCTTTTCCTGCACGTGTTGTTTTGTAGCATGACGTGTATGGACACTAGCGCGCTGTGTTAGAATCCTGTGATGTGTCAATGCTCAGATGATCATTTTCGAGCATGTTTTCCACTTGTCAGCTAAGTTTGTCAGTGCAAATAGCTCAGGATTCCCTGTAACCACTCGGGAAGCTTCTTTCCTTCCTTTTTAAACCATTCTTTCCATCCATTTGCATCTTCTAACTCCTTCCAAGTATTGCTAGCACTTTTCTAGCTTCATTCTAGCTTTTAGCCTCACTCCATCACTTGCTTGCACAACTTCATACAACTTGTTGTAGCAGCTTCAACCTCTCTCAAGCTCCCCTTATAACACCCTTTGCAACTTCATCTCCCTCATTTTCATGCTTGTGAGAATCCTGGGATTCCATATCCCCTACCATTCACATACTTACTTGGTGATACGAGTTCTCCTCCTCGAGAGGGGTTTGTTTTTATCACCTCTTTTGTGATATGTGTTCTACTCCTCAAGCGGGGTTTGCTTGTATCACACGCTTATTTGGTGGTGCGGGTTCTACTCTTGAGCGATTTTTTCTTTCACAACACGCTTTGTTCACTTTTCTCTTTCTTTCTATCTTCTTGGCTATTTGTGGAGGTGGGAACACCAAAATGGGGGTTGGACTGAGGCAAACCCCTATACAGCCCCAACATTCTCTCTAGATATCATGCTTGCAGTTTTTGAAGACATTTTTTTGGTGGAGGCTTCATCACTCATGTGGTTATAAGTATTTCTTTCCTTTCTTCTTCTTATTTTTATTAGTTTTACTTCACTCTATCTCAATTTTGTCACTTTCCTGCATTTTAAGATTTCTTAGCATTCGAGTAGAAGTAGTCACTTTAGCCATTTTTTGAGATAAACTTTCTTTCTGGTCCATACGAGATGCCAACGCACCTCTGAGACACTAGTGTGCTATGCTATCGTCCATTTTTTGCACTAACGTCCTTTGGCCGAGAGCATGTCAGTTTGTCCAGAAAATCTCAATGACGTGCTCTTTCAAATTTTGAAACTTCCGCGTTGTTCCATTGAGGTAGTTTAGGGAATTTCACCCCATGAGGCTCTCTAAATGAAGAGAACTTTTGAGTAGTGAATCCCCCTCTTCTACATCAATCAAATAAGCACTTTTCTAAATTTCATTTTCTTGAAATTTCTTTCTAAAAACCCTAACTTCTTCTTCCTGCAATTCTTCCTTTTTTCGTGCTGATGCTAATGTCATGTAGCTCACCAAATTACTTTTGTTGGGTGACATTTAAAATTATGACTAGGAAATAAAGATTCATTAATGAAGGGTATTATCAAGAGAAATGGTGGCAGCTCAATGACATTTCACACATGCAAGTCGTCCTTTCAATTTATCATTCAAATTGGCTCAATTTAAATTCGCTGCTAATATGGATGACACATGGACTTGTGAGTTGACACTCCCCCCAACCTAATTCACAGTATGTTTTTGCACAAGCTGGTTGATAATTATGATTGGACAAGGCAAAGTACAATTTCATGCTATGCAAAATATCTACATTTAATTACAGTAATTAAAGAAATGCACTAAAGATAATAAAGATGTAACAGATTGTTTTGCACGTACTTGAAATCCCTAAGTATCATTGCAAATAATGTGGAGAAAGTATTGATTACCTTTAATAAGTACGGTTGAGCAATTAATGTAGTGGTAATGAAATGGAATGAAGTGATAGAAAAGTGGAGTGAGGGTGGAGTTATGGAAGAGAGAGAAGATGGAGATGGATGGGTGGATGAGTGAGTTAATGAAGAAGTGGACTCCCACAAAAGTGGAAGTCTTTATTATGAAATGGTTGCATGTGTACATTAATCAGTCAGAAGGAGGGACACTAAGTCTGCTTCCTTCGGCTGCAGGAAGTTCAAAGGTTGGGTGTTGATTAAATTAATGCATGAATTCTTCCTTGGACATTGGCTTGTGATACAATATTAAATGGTGACCATTGACCAAAAGTTTGAATCTAACAGGGTCAATGGTGGTGAGTTGTACAACTCTGTTGGGAAAGACTTCTGCAATTTCGTATGGTCCCAACCATCTAGTATGCAATTTTCCCACATTGTCTTGATATCTAGAGTCATAAAGGAGTGCCCAGTCACTAGGTTGGAACTTCTTGTCCTTTATGTACTTATCATGTCATTTGACCCTTTGATTTTGCACTACCTCAATATGACGCAGGGTTGTCTTTCTCATCTCATCCAAATTATTTAGCTGCATGCTCTTGTCCTTTTGTGCCTCAAAGATATCTATCCCTAAGTTTAGTGCAATACTAAGAGTCTTATTCTCAAATTCAATGGGCATCATAGTTGTTTTCCCATATAGTAATTGAAAAGGAGTGAAACCTATGGTTTTTTTCCAAGTGGTCCTATAGGCCCAGACAACTTTTGGTTGCGTATTTTCCCAGTCTCTCCTATGAATATCCATTGTTTTTTTCAGAATTTCCTCAATTTACCTATTGGTCACCTCAGATTCGCCATTGGCCTAAGGATGATAGGGAGTATACTTCTTGTGCCTCACATTATATTCATTAACTAGTGTTGTGAAAAATGGTTGATGTAAATTGAGCCCCTTGATCGGTCACTATCTCCCTTGGAACCCCATAACGAATGAAAATTTCCTCATAAAGAAATTTTGCAACCTTATTATCTTTGGCATGCTTCATTGCTTTAAATTCAACCCACTTGGTCACATAGTTAGTGCAAACCAAGATGTAGGATTTACCATTTGATGGAGGATATTCAATAGGTCCTACAAAATCTAGTCCCCATTTATCAAATGAAGTGATTACTACTTGTGGGTAAAGGGGCATCTCATCAAATTTTGTTGGTTGACCCATCCTCTGGCATCTATCACACTTCCTTGTATACCTACCTACATCCTTATGAAGTGTGGACCAGTAATATCTTGTATTAAGGATATCCATTGCTATCCTCTTGGCTATGAAATTCCCTCCATAGGGTTCATTGTGACATGCATGCAATATATCATATGTCTCATCTTCCCTTACACATCTCCTCATGACATGGTCTGGTCCAGTATAGAACAAACAACCTACAATCCATGAGAAAGGAAAGCTTTTCTCAATGAGTGCCCTTCTCTCTTTTGGAGAGAAATGAGGAGGAACTCTCCCTGTAATGAGGTAATTGCGGCTATGTTAGCATACCAAGGGGTATGAACACTGATGGAAAATAAATGTTCATAAGGGAAAGAGTCATCAATGACTTGATTATCTTCTAATGTATTCAATCTAGAAAGAAAATCTACTACAACATTTGCTTTTCCTAGTTTATCAACAATGGTGATGTTAAACTCCTGCATCAACAACAACCATCTTGCTAGTCTACCTGAAATGAGGGGCTTATTCATGAGGTATCAATTGCTACATGGTTTGTATGAATAAAAATTCGATACCCTCTTATGTAGTGCCTAAATTTATTAAGGGCATAGATGACTACCAACATTTATTTTTCTATCATTGTGTAATTGAATTCAGCCCCTTGTAGGTTTTTGCTAACAAAATAGATTGCATTCTCAATGGTTCCTTCTTTTTGTCCCAATACAACTCCTACAACATAGTCTAATGCATTTATATGAATGTGAAAATGAAGCTCCCAATTAGGACCTTTGAGTACAAGAGCATGGGTTAAGGTTGCTTTTAGATTAGAGAATTCCTTATCACAGTCCTCTATCCACTGGAATTCAACATCTTTAGTGAGGAGATTGTATAGTGGTGTTGCTATTTTGCTGAAATCTTTGATGAGACACCTATAGTACCTTGCATGACCCAAGAAACTTCTAACATCTTTTTTATTTGCAGGAATAAGAAAATTGGTAATCACTTCAATTTTTATTGGATCTACTTGAATTACCTTTTTAGAGATGTAGTGTCCAAGGACTACTCCTTCCTGCATCATCATGAAACACTTCTCACTATTCAATGATAGGTTATGGTCTTCACATCTCTATAAAACCTTCCTTAGGTTCTCTAGAGCTTCTGCAAAATCAACACCATAGGTTATAAAATCATCCATATAAATCTCCATGCAATCATGTGAGATGTTTAAAAATATGCTAATGACTTCCCTTTGAAAAGTTATAGATGCATTACACAAACCAAATGGGAGCACTGAGTAGGAATAAGTCCCCCATGGACAGGTAAAGGTAGTCTTCTCTTGATCCTTAGAGGCAATTTTTATATGTTTGTAGCCACTGAATCCATCTAGAAAAGAAAAATATTGCTTTTCTACGAGGGAATCCAACACTTGGTCTATGAAAGGAAGGGGAAAATGATCCTTTTTGGTGGAAAAGTTGAGTTCTCTGTAGTTAACACAAACTCTCCACTTCCCTCCATTTTTAGGCACAATCACCAATGGGGACACCCATTGACTATCTGAGATGGGGTAGATAAATCTTGCATCCCATAATTTCTTAAGTTCCCCTTTGACAATCTCCCTCAATGTAGGGTTGATTCTCCTTTGTGGCTGCCTCATTGGTGTGCAGTCATCTCTTATGTATATCCTGTGAGTATAGAGCTTAGGATCCAATCCTTTCATGTCATAGTAGTCCCATGCAATGCATGTTGGTGGGTTTTCAACAATTTTGTCAAAGACAACTACTAATTTTGACTCAGTTTGTTGTTAATATTTAGATGTTTCCCTTCTGACACTTGTAATTGTTTGGTTAACTCTATCATAGTTGTTTCACTGACACTTGGAATTTTTAATTCATGTGGCAATAATGTATGAAGCATATCAGTTGCTACATGAAGTTTAGTTGCTAGAGGAGCAGGCAAAAGTGTTTTCACTGAACTGGCAAACCATATTCATGAGTAGATGAATCTTCATGTACCTCACAACAGTTCTGAATTATGTGGGACATCACTTCATCTTCTTCCTGGAGCTGCATGAAAGAACTTATGCCTAACATCATAAGTTGTGCCACTAAATTGAATTCCTCAACCTCTTCTCCAACATGTGGCCATATGGGGTTATCCATGTCATGAGATGGTTGAACAGGAGGGTAGAGAACAAGTTTTTTGGTGCTTTTCCTATTAGAAATAGTCATGTCCCCTGACGAACATCCAATGTAGGCATCTGATGTGACTAACCATGGCCTTCCTAGAATAATGGGATACCCACCTAGTGTAGTTTTAGGAGAAAGAATCATAAATTTTGTTGGGTACTCCCAAGAATCTAGAGTTACCACAAGGTCCTCTACTATACGATCAGGTTTAACAGTGGAACTGTTAACAAGCTGCATGATAGTAGGTATAGGTCTCATGTTTGCAACATTTAGTTACTGTAGGATGTCCTTAGTCATCACATTTATTTCCACTCCCAAATCAATTAGAGCATTGCTTATTTGGATTCCATTTATGACAACTCCTACCACATGACTACCTTGGTCAGTGTACTTAGGAATTGTAACTTTTCCAAGCATGATGTCTACTAACTGTCCTACCACATGAATCATGGTGGGGTCTTTCTTTTTCCTCCCTAGATTTTTGAGGCATGCTTCTTTGATTGCTTTGCTATATATATGGACATCTTTTATGGCTTGAAATAAAGTTATCTTGAAACATATGTGTTTCAACTGATCCAAGATGTCAAAGATTGTTTCTTCCTTCTCTTCCTTTTTTTTAACAATTTCTAACTTTTGAGAAAATGGTGGATCTTGATCAGTTTGTTGAATTGGTTTAGGATTTATGGGAACACTAGGCTAAATGGGGAAATTCAGAGGCTCCTCTTCTTCCACAACAAGCTCAATTGTAATAGGAGTGGAAGGAGCTGGAAAAGTAGTTCCTGAATGCAGGTGGATATCACTCACACTCACATCATATGCAGGAAATTGATTAGGGTCTGTAGAATAACTGGCTGTTATTGTTGTTGTGGTTTTTTATTTGGGTTAGGTGTGGGCTAAGCTAGTAACTGAGTAGGTCTAGGTTTGATTGAACTTGAGCTAGTAGAAGGAGGCATTATAGCAGGTTGTTGGGGTTGTGAAGCTGGTTGCATGTAACTAGTTGTCTGGTTTGGCCATTGTTGTCCTCCCCTCCATTGGGATGTTTGTTGCCAGTTTCTTGGAGGTGGCTGCCAATTTCCTTGGAACTATTGCCAATTCCCCTGAGGTTGTTGCCACTGGGGTGGAGAGTTTTGATGATTGAGTTAGTTATTTTGAGGGTTATTCCAAGGCTAAGGTGGATATCCTCCATAGTTGGATGGATATAGGGGTTCCCGTTGGTTACCAAATGCATAAGAATTGAAATATGACCCAACAAAAGATAATGGATCTGGTGGTGTACCTTGTCTCGGAGCCCATGGCCTCCTTTGTGCAATGTAGTAGACTTGATCATCATCACCTTGGATTGGCTTGAACTCAGGTGGAATCTGCTTGTTGTCAATATTAGCTACCATTTTGCATCTGTAGTCCTTCTTTTATCTACAATGAGGGTAGTATTATGCCAACATTGCCTCTGCCTCATGTTTCTTCTTTGCTTGAAGTGTATCCAAATGAGTAGCCAGATTGTTTATGATGTCTTACTTGAAGTATGCAAAAAAGTGAGTAATCTCCATCCTTGAAACTCCATTGGTGGATGATTTACCCATAGAGGATTGGTAGCCTCTTCCCTTCTTTGAAGCTACCTTGGAATAGTTCTAACATATCTTCTTAATATCATCCCAAGGAACTTGGGAGATATCTCCTCCTCCCATCAAGTCCAAAGCATCAATGTAGCTCTCAGTGATCCCTCTAAGGAAGAGGAGCTTTTGAGACTCCTCATTGAGTGTATGATGTGGAGATTTCTACAGACAAAACAAAAACCTTGAAATGTAATCCTCCAAACTCTCATCTTCCTTCTACTACATCTTAAAGATGTCATCTCCTCTCATGTCACTGCCCCTCCAATATTCTTTGTAATTCTCAAGAAACTTTGTTTTCATATCATTCCAATTTTCCATAGTATTCCTACCTAAGCTCATAAACCATCTTAATGCAACTTCTTTCAAGGTGGTAGGAAACAACTTAAGCTTATGAGCATCAATGGTGTAGTCATAGCTTCTACCAAGGATATCAAACTCAAACATGAAAGTGTAAAGGTATTCTGTGACAAGTCCATAGAACTTAGGAAGGGCTGAAGTAGGGATGTTCTTGAGGTTATCAACTTCATTTTAATGAGTAATAGGAAATGGAAAATATGGTTGGTTGGGTCTATTTATATGTCTCTTCTCATTGTTCTCATCACCCATGGTTGTTGGATGAAGTTCCAAAGAAAATGGATTCTCAATCATATTTTGGTCTTCAAAGGAAGTGTCAAAACTAGCTAGATTGGGAAATTCATCAACAAAAGGGTGTGCTTCTTCTTCTTCGTCTCTTAGAAGATTTTGATGCTCAACTAGCTAGAATGGATCAAGGTCATTAGGAAGGAATCTCCCATGAGCATCTCTCCTCCTTCCTCTATGCATGCAGTATCAACTCAATATTAGCCAGCTCACAAAGAATTGGTGAAAGAATAGCGAGTCATTACTTTCCTAAATGAGGGGTATACTAAGAGAAAAATTCATAAATACAACAAAAAGAAAGAAACTATCAATGACTCCAAAGAACTTCCTAGTTTGACACCATCCCCAACAATGGCGGAAAAAATGTTGGCCTCCCGTAATGGTTTAATAACTAAGCATTTAGGGTTGTGACTTAGAGATTGAACATATGCACTAAGTAGCTATCTCACTCATCATGAAGGTGCATTTCATTTGTCAACCTAGGGACATAAACTTGAAATGGGTCAACACTATATGTGCACTAGGACTCTACTACAGTCACCATAAAGTAGGAAAGAAACAATGTTGGAAATAAAGTGTTGAAAGGAAATCAACTTAAACATTAAACATAAATCAACATATGCACTAAGCATTAAAAACCATACTGGAAATGAAAGATGGAAATAAAAATCCAGCAAACAGAAAAGGAACTAATAAACTAACTACTGGTGGAATTATCACAAAGTGGTCCCCCTTGGGTGAGTCTCCCTTACACTGTAGCAACTCAGAATGTCATATTATTTCTTGAAATCATAAGTACAACATCTCAGTAATAGAATTGTAAAATTGGAAAATGCGAGTACAAACTCAGAATATCCAACCTTATCAAAAGGAACATCTGACCATTATTTATAGGGAGAAAACTACTAGCTAACCCTAACTACCTAGGCAGTCAACTCCATCAAAATAGGAGGATGCCACTTATTGAAATCATAGAAAAAGATGGAAGAAGTTATGCATGCGCTAAATTGGTCAAAGTAGACTCGCTTCAATGGGAATCTAGCACAACGCACTCCCTAGATTTTCTCAACAACAAATATGACCATTAAAAAGGTAGTTACATTCTTTTCATTCGAATTAGGAATTTCCCTCCATGAGAGTTTTCTCGCTTTGACTTCTTAATGATCAACTTCTTGACTTCTTGGTAACTGACCAACTGGCAAGAATTTCTCCCATGTAGTAGGCTTTGTTGACATCAACATTTTAGTGGAAACCTACGCAATAGCATTAGCATGCAAAAACAAATGTATATCTATAATTACCTTAGTAACATTCATTCAACCACTAGTAAATTCAACATAGATAGTTCTCATAGCATGATAATGTCATTAAAGTCACAAAGATAAATGTATGCCCCAGGTCTATGGTTTTAAGTCAAATATCAAAAACTAAGTGTCAAAGTCTATGATAGCAAAAACAAATATATAATGAACCCTATCAAAATTGATCCATTAATTGGGCTCATCAATCAGCTCAAAAGATCAACCAGAATGCGAACACTATTGAGAGATAAAATATCCATTGATAATTAACTATATGAAGATAAATGCAACCTAAATTAGAGTGGATTTTCTTGTCCAGTGTAGTTCATTACATTAAGCATGAAGAGAATCTTGATCTAGTGGGCACTGTTTAGCATTCATCAATTGAGTTTCAGGATTTCTATCTCCTTGGTTCATCAAGAACACGGTTTCTAGAGAAACCTTTATGGGTACCACACAAATATTTGAAGACCCTTTTAACTACATGTCCCAATGAACTCTACCAGGATTAGACATACATCTAGAAGGAACTCCCACTGCTTGGAAATGTCTGGTCTAGTACAAACCACAGGATACATCAAACTTCCAACTTCACTCTAGTAAGGAACTTTTCTCATGTCTTTCATCTCTAATGGGGATGTTGGACAATCTGAAATAGATAACATTGTTCCAACTAAAAGGGGAACACACAATGGTCTAAAATCTTGCGTGTTAAATCTTTGTAAAATTGAAGTGACATCTTACTTTGGCCAAGCCATAGCTTTTTGTTCACTCTATCTATTCTAATTTCCATCCCAAGAATGTGTCTAGCTGTACCAAGGTCTTTCATTTCAAATTTAGCAACAAGTTGATATTTTAGTTATGAAATCATACCTTTCCCTTTCCCAATAAATAACATATTATCAACATATAATGTAATAAATAGGAAATGGTCACCATGAGTTTTATAATAAACACAATGATCTAATTTAGAATGCTCAAATCCCAAACTCAACACATATGTATCAAATTTTTGGTACCACATCCTAGAACTCTATTTTAATCTATACAAAGATTTCTTAAATTTGCAAAACAAATTACTTTTACCTTTCACCATGTAGTGCTCTATCTATGTCATATAAATATCCTCCTCCAAGTCACCATGAAGGAAATCAATTTTCACATCCATTTGGTCAACCTCTTAATCATAAGAAGTAGCAATAAAAGCAAAAATCTAATGGATGCCATTTTTGCAATAGGAGAAAATATCTCACCATAATCAACACCCTCAACTTGAGAGTAACCTTTTGCAAGTAACCTTGCTTTGTACTTCTCAATACCTCCATCCGAACCAATATTTTTCTTGAATACTCATTTGCAACTATGTGCAAGTGTTCTAACCCTAAAATTCAAGACAATTAAATGAAATGCAAAGGAAATAGCACAAAAAAATACTCAAGATTAGCCTCGCTTAATTGAAACAAAATACACAAGAAAAATAAACTTTTACCTTGCTTGAATTGTCTCCTTTGGTTGGCCCTTTGATGTCAATTTAGTGTGCTCCTTTGTTGACAAAATGGCTCTAAATGATGCTTGGGATTGATAAGGATTCAATGAAGAGTGCAATGGTGGAAATGGGTAATTAATTTGATGCAAAATGAGTGCTTGAATGGCTGCAACAATGGTGGCTTGGATGCTTGGATGTGAGAGAATAAGTTACCTAAGTGTTTGATAGATGAAAAATGAGGCAAAAATCACCATATTTAAGGAAAAGGCCTCTAAAGGAATGGATGGCTAGGATTACACCTAGGGAAGGAGATCAATGGCTAGGGTGAGTTGAGACCTCACAAGCCATCACATGAGGACATGTGGTAGGCGAAGTGAACAAGGAATGGCGATGTGGGGACGAGGTGGAAAAGGTAAGTCTTGTCCCATCTACCCACATTATGGGATGATGTGACAATAGAAGAATTTTAAATTCTTCTAAAATCTCCCTTAGTTTTGGAGATTTGACCTTGGGAGTGAGGGAAGGAATTTTAAATTAGTCCTTTATTCCTCCAAAGGTGTTGGAAAAATAAAGTGGAATTAAAAATTCCACCTAGGATGCATGGGGCAAATAAAAATGAATTTTAAATTCCTCGGGGGTAGAGATAGCTTCTCCAACAGGAGAAAAATTTAATGAGGGAGTTGATTAGGGTACATGCCATAAATGGAATTAGGTGAGATTAAGGGATAATTAGGCATGATTTAAGGTTGTGCAAATGATAAGAGGGATAATAATGGATTAGAAGCAAGTGGCAAAGTATGGAGTTGGATGTGACCCTAATTATGATTAGGGATGTGCACATCATAATCACAGATTAATTAGACTAATCTGGATTAAGAGAGGATTATGGAGGATGGTACACGGAAATTAATTTAAAATTTGATTTTAATTTATTTGGGAAAAGTGACTAAATTAAATAAATTGGACTGGCTCTACAATTCAATAATGATAACATTTTGTTGTGTGCTTTAAGGAGAAATCAATGATATATTTGCTCTCTAATGGAGCTAGAAATTAAGGAAAAATACTTTGCTTTGAAATTTCTTTGTGCATATGTTCCACCCCCTCCAAACAATGGTGTTTAGCTGGACTTGCAGCTTAGAGTCAATTCTCCCGCTCATGGTCAGATACATGCTAAAAATTCACCCGCTCGCACGGTCAGTTTTATGTTCAAAATACTCTTCATTAGCCTTCTAACAAAGTTCAGGTGAATACAAGTATGGCTAATTTGGGGTCGGTCTCTCATTTGCAATTCCACAAAGCTCTTGTTCAAAGCAAAAGGATTTTTGCAAGAGGTCTACAACTAGCAGAGGGTTTAGAATTGTAGGATGAAAAATCAGTTAATGGGGAGACAATGAAAATGTAAAAAAGTTTTTGTCGATTTTGTTTAAAAATGTGGGATACTTTTTGAATATTGTAAAGGGGTTAAAAATATTCTTTGGTCTATAGTATGGGATTTATAAGTCAATTTTTGGGGTAGGTTTTTTCGGTTCTAAGTGCTGAATTATGAACAATCAACACACTTTTTATAAGTTGAATCAATCAAAATTGTAATTTAATTTTGGGCTATAACGGGAGGTTTTCTTACTAGTTCTTTCCTACCAGTATGCCCTTTAGAACTAGTTTTTGTATAATCCTATTTATATATAATATAATATTATAGTGGCTTGCCACTTTCGCTTAAAAATAATAATAATAAATTGGACTATTTATTTAATTTAGAGAAGAATAAGGTAAGGTATTTACAATTAATCAAACACCTTAGGAAATGGTACAAGATCTCAATATCATTCTTTTTTCAAAGATGTCATTTCTTCATCCATAACAATCTTCCAAGATTCTACATCATTCATACCTAATGCCTCTTTTATAGATTTGGGTTCATCCATGTTATTATTCAAAGCAAAAATACATCTCCAATCATTAGGTGTATACCTTTCAAATGGTTGTCTATGCCTTGTAGACCTGCGAACAAGTTGAGTTGGAGTTTCTTCCTCTTTTTCTAAAGATTCAAAGCTAGATGAGCTATCCTCAACTTCTTGTCTATCCATAGGTCTTGATTCAACTTTCTGAAGTGTAGAAGGAAATCAAATCACATATTCCTATTTACTTTCTTTTGGCTGTAATGTAACAAAAGAAGGTTTAGTTTCTCTAAAAATAACACTTCTACTATATATTACCTTTTGTGCAACAGGTTCCCAAAGCTCATAACCTTTCACACCATAACTATATACGATGCAAAAAAATTTCACAACCTTGTTCTCCAACTTTGTTCGCTTCTCCTTTTGCATATGTGCATATGTCTCACAACCAAAAAGTCTAAGATGTCTTAATGAAGGCTTGTGACTCGATCATGCCTCTATAGGTGTCTTATCAATAAGAATTAATGTAGGATACCTTTTAATCAGATAACAAACAGTGGCAACAACTTCAGCCCAAAACCTTTGTTCTAGGCCAACACCACTTAACATACTCCTAGCCTTCTCCATCAGTGTCTTGTTCATTCCTTCTACAACTCCATTCTATTGTGGAGAATACGAAGTTGTCTTCTGTCTATGAATACCACAATATTTACAGAATCTATCAAATTCATTAGAGAAAAATTCACCACCATTATTAATCCTCAAAAAATTTATTTTCTTTCTAGTCTTTAACTCAACCATTGCTTTAAATTCTTTAAATTGACTAAAAACTTCAGATTTACTCTTTAGAAAATATACCCATGTCCTTCTACTATAATAATGAATAAATGGAACATAATATGTGGATTTACTAATCGAAGGAACATCTACAAGACCAAACACATTAGAATGAATAAGATCCAATACACCAAAATATTTATGAGAACTCGAGTAAAACTGAACACAATTTTGTTTTCCATAAATGCAATGCTCACAGAAATCAAATTCAAGATTACAATAAAAAAAACCTTCAACAAGGTTTTTATTTTTCAAGTTTCTTAGACCCTTTTCTCCAATGTGGCCAAGTCTTTCGTGCCATAACATAGTTTTCTCTGCAGTTAACTTTGTTTTAGAAGAAAGATAACCCTTGGGTACCCAAAAGCCATGACCATCTGCTGAAAGTGAAACCCTCACATCTTCCACACACTTGATTTTCATAGAAGTATTATTGCACTCAACAGTGTGTGCATCAAGCTTATACAATGTGCCATATCTAACACCTCTAGTAATCACCATCGCACCTCTAACCAACTTACATCTTGCATCAAAAAATACTACTTGCACACCTGTATCTATTAGTTTGTTTATAGATATCAGATTTCATGCTAATCTAGGGATATCCAACACAACATTAATCCTTTTTATTCTACCATCAAGAAACCTAATTTTAATTTTACCATGGCCAACAATGTATAAATGAGAATCATCACCCAAGTACACCTTACCTCCATCAAATTATTCATATTTAGAAAACCAATCTTTATTAAAGTTCATATGAAAAGATGCACCTAAGTCAATTAAACATGCATCATTACCTACACGAGTTTCCAAAGCTACAATGAATGTGTCACCATCTTCCTTCTCAGACTCAGAATCAAAATCAAATTCCTTCTTTCTCTACTTCTTTTCTTCTTTACATTCTTAGCGAGCATGTTCAGGCTTACTACAGTTCTAGCAAATAACTTTGAACTTTAGATGAGATATAGATCTCCCCCCAAACCTTGATTTTTCACGCTACTCATTTTTCTTGCCTTTTTCCTTAGGTCTTCCACAAACATTTAAGGCCTCCTTGGCAGTGATGGATACCGTCCTCCTCATATCTTCAGAAAGAAAAGAACCCATCACATCTTCAGTATTCAAAATAATAGTACTCCCAATAGCCATCATAAGAGAATCCCACGAATCAGGCAAATAACAAAGCAGGATCTGGCATTTTTCTTCCTCATCCATTTTGTGGAAATCGATTTTGGTACCCACAATTCTCTAACACTTCTAGGGGTTTTCACCTAAAAGGAGAGAGGTAGGAATAAATGTGTAATGTCCCCACTCAAAACTAATGAAAATATGAATGAAATATGCCTAAATGCAATAAACTGATAAAATATATTGATTATTAATATAAAATCTAAGAAATGCAAGTTGTTTGAAAACACATTGATATGCAAAATGACCTAAGAATGCAAAAAAACAATAACATAAATGAAAGAGATTGGAGAGGTGCACCTAAAAATTGGAATGTGATGGAGAGAGGCTCTGAAATCCTACAAAATTTATTGTTGAAACCAACTGGGACACTTATGCCAAGCTAGGCGACTTAGTCATGTTTCGAGGAGATTCTGCCAGAATAGGTTTCAGCTAAATGGGTATCCACAAATGTAGAAATAATTTTTCAAGCCTAGTAGTGGGACTAATTCGCCACTGATGGTGACTTAGTCCACCTTCAGCTTTTAGGAATTTCAGGACAGGAATTTGTAGCTCTCGATCTGCACTTCTCTTCTTGACAGGTGTTTAGATCTGAAACTGCAAAAATCGGGTTGAAAGAGGTCTCCAAGCTTCACTCAGGGTTTTTTTTCTTGAATGACTTTGATGGATTGACAACACCTTTTAACACCTTTCTCTTTGACAAATTTGCATACAAGACCCTACAAAACATACATACAAAGAGGGGAAAAAGGGTTAAGGGTTAGAGAATAGGGGTTTTCCTTGGTCAAACCCTAATTTGGTAATCAAACCCTTGATAATGAAATGAAATAAAGAGAGAATAAAGAATGAGCAACATGCAATGCTACAACTCACCAAACCCTTGATGTAGAAATATGAAAATATGCAAGTAAATGCTCCAATGAAGACTTGATAATGCCTAGAATGCTTGAGAATTATGAATGATTGTATGCTAATGTATGAATGGATGTATTAAACTAATGGGGGTGAAAATGAGAGGAAAACCCTTTATTTATACTTGATTTTACAAAATTTCCCAAACATAACACATCACAAGCCAACCTCAAGGTTAAGAGAATAATATCCCAACAAAAATTTAAAATAATTTTGATTTTTGTGCCCAGTGGGACTAAGTAGCCCCAGGTGGCGACTTGGTCCGACCAGGGAAATTTTACTAGGTGTCGAGAATTAAAGTGTATTTAATGATGTTTAATGAGATTATTCTCCAAAACACACTTAAGTAAGGCCGGAAAGTGTATTAAGGGGTCATTTAAACATAAGAAAGGGTCAAATTAGTGATGAAAACCCTAGAAAAGCATAAAATTTTATTACAACACTTTACAATACTTTGAAATAAGGCTTGGTAAGTGATAAAAGGAGGTTATTTAAGTGAATTATAATGAAAAGGTCCTAGAAAAGTGTGAAAGTGGGTTACACCACTTCACAACACTTTTACAAGACATCATAGAATTCTTAATGATTCACAAAGGTCTAAGACCTAATGTGAATGTGTTAACCACATTACAACATTAAATCTAGGAAAAATAAAGCCAAAATCCATAAGGGAGACTCAAATGAGTGTAAAAATGTCTAAGTATACATTTTTTGGCGACACATTTAGCCCCCATTTTAGTGAGAGGATGAACTTGCTTCAAACTCACACTAAAGTAGCCAAACATGCATATCAAGAGGGATCCAAATGAACCCATGTTGGCAAGATGAGACAATAACAATCAAGAGGCGTGATCAAGATCCCATGGAAAAATAAACATTAGCACAAAGGAGCACACATGAAAATGATGAAAAGGAATGAAAGAGAGAAAAGGAGAAAGAAAAGAGAGTCGGATCAAGCTTCGATTGTTTGTCCATCCTGTTGTGGATCAGATCTAGGTTGTTTGTCCAGAAAAAGAAATGTATACTAACTTTGAGGTGAAAAAACTTATGGATTTCCATTGGGTGAGGCCACAAAAGAAAATGACATTTTGAGCTTCATGAGACAAGCAAAACTTCATATGCTTGGAGCTCATGAACAAACACGATGGCACCAAAAGTATGCAAGTTGTGTTATGCAAGGTGGCCATATAACAAATGCAAAATGCAACATGCAAAGGATGTTCAAAGGAGTCTTTCTTGGTTCATGTGAGGTCTATAACTTAGGGAACATTATTTTTAATGTCTCCAAGAGAGAACCAATCAAAGAATAGAAAATTCACAACTTAGGAGATGCAGTGCGTTGAATCAAGCCACTAAGAGGAATGTAATATGCTAAGATAGATCACGCTCATGAAGGAAACCACACCCAATTTCATCGACAAAGCAACAAACACATCATATGAAGTAAGAAGGTTGCACTAAGAACCAAGAAAAGGAAAATTAGAAAATAATAATGCAAAATGTATGCCCCCATTTTAAAGGAATTACTACACACTATTCTGTGAGCAATCACTTTAAAGTAGCAAATGAAAAATGCAAACAAGAAAGAAGACATGAGAGCCAATGTGGAAATCCCCTATGCCAAGTCATATGTTTCCGAGTAAGGCTATGTCATGTGAGGAAAAAAGGAAAAAGAGAAAAGGAAGGGGTTGCCCCCAAAATTAAAACACCAAACACATAAGGGATCTATGGATTTGGGGTCAGTATGTTCTTTGCTGCAATGTTTTGCAAAGAGCTGTAAGAATGACACAAAGAGAGCGAAACCAAAGAAAAAGATCCATTTGGGTCAATATGGAAGAGACATAGGATGTCTTGACGCTTTGCATCATCCCCAAAAGGAAATCAAAATCAAAATGAAAACGAAAAGCGTGAAAGAAAAAGGGAAAAAAAATTTGGGTCAACATGAGAGACATTTTGATCTCAATGGCTTGCGTTATCCCCAAAAGGAAAACACAAGAAAAAAAAAAGAAAAAAAAAGAAAAGGGGCCTTTTGGGTCAACATGAAAGAGACATTTTAGTCTCAATGCCTTGTGTCATCCCCCAAAGGAAAACACCAGAAAAAGAAAATGGGCCTTTTGGGTCAACATGAAAGAGAAATTTCGGTCTCAATGCCTTGCGTCATCCCCAAAATGAAAACACAAGAAAAAGAAAAAGGTGAAAAAGAAAAGGGGCCTTTTGGGTCAACATGAAAGAGACATTTCGGTCTCAATTCCTTGTGTCATCCCCAAAAGGAAAACACAAGAAAAAGGAAAAAGTGATGAGAATGAAGGTACAAATAGAGGAATGTCACAAAGAGAGAGAGAACATCAAATAGAACAATACGGGGTAACACGTTATGCACATACAAACACACAAAAGAAAAATAAAAATGTAAAGAACTAGTAAGGAAAATGAAAATCAATCATCAAGCAAGTCATCCGCCTCCTAGTCATGTTCATGATATGCCGAGGGTGGGTAACTAGCCAAAGAGATAAGGGAAAGCTATGAACTATGGAAAGTACCAGGTTCTGCACTCTTTGTAGGAGATTTGTCATTTAAGCTTATGGAAGAGGAAAATAATTTATTTAGATCATTATGCACCTCTTCGTCTATTGTAACAATCTCATCATCACCATCCAGATTAATCACAATAGAAGGACGAATGATAATGTTAGATGAAGGGTGTACCTCTTATTGTGGTTGTTGTATTGGATTATTTTGTTGTGATTGGGGAGGAGGGTCGTCATGCATTGTGTCTGTCAAGTGCAGATTTTTATTTTCTTTGTTTTCTTCGTCTTGTAACTTTCGAGCAAGGGAACAACGTCTACGCCTACTATTGGAAATATGTGCCTCAATCTCATAGGTTGAAACCTCTGGAAGAGCATAGTTGGTGTGACATCCATCTTGTCTGGCTGAATAGCAGCTTTGGAACCTTGTGAAAAGTTCTGGTCACTGAGACCTTATCACTATCTTGTCGACTGGTGTTGTCACTGTGACTTGTGGCGTTCGCTGTAACTCTCTGCCGAATGGAGATCTCTGGCCAACAGGCCACTCTTATCATATATCAGGGAGACTCTTGGTGACAAGCGGTGTTGGGAAGACCCTTGGCCGAAAGGCTTATCTCAGTATGAAGTCTCATCAAGATGGTTTGTCTCGCCAACAGGGTGCTACACTTGGAGTCTTCGGGGTAAAATGGAGGCTTCGCTATGAACTCTTGGCGACATATGTTTGTCTCACCGATGATCATCGAGGTAACATGGAAGTCTCGGGATGAAGTCTTAGCGACAGGTGTTTGTCTCAGCGATGTTATAGTTTGTTATCGGTATGACTCCTGGCGAATGGTGGTCTCGGGGTAACTTGGAGACCTCAATAAGAACTCTCAGCGATAGCGATAAGTCTTGCCGACGGTAGTTCATTTCAGTATGACTTGAAGGGCTCGGTGCAATCTCTTGGAAAAGGAAAATAGTCTTGCCGATGGAAATGCTAACGTCTATGTGACTTTGGAACTTCGGTATGATGTCTCATAAAAAATGATGGTCTTTCCAAATAGCGATACAAGTGATGATCATCGGTATGAGGTCTTGGTGACGAGGCGAAGTTTGAGCGATAACTTTCTGAACTTGGTGGAACCTCTTGCCGATAGTGATGACTCTTGGTGACATCGATGGTTAAGTCTTGTGGCATCGGGGAGACACGGTTAGTGTCTCACCGACATGTGAATACATTGTGAATGCCTTTGACCAATTGACTGTCCTACGTGGTTTGTCCTTGACCAATCAGGGAGCAAAATGGGAACCGCTAGCAGTTGGACTATTGCAGCAGTTACTGAGAGGAAGTTCGACAGACCATGGGTGTTATGGATATACTCAGAGATTGTAGAAGTAGTCTGGTTTGATGGTTGGATTGTTGGAAGGTTCGACGAGTGATCAGTGTATGAATTCAATTATGAGAGCATTGTAATATGAATGTTCTGTAGAAGGTTGATCATTGTGAAAGCTGCTGTAATTTGACATCAGAGAGTCAAGCCCGTACTCTGTATGTAATTCCATTACTATAATACAAAGGGGTTTTCTTGGTGTGGTGGGTTTTTCTCCTGTAAGGGTTTTCCCATGTAAATCTGTTGTTCATATGTGTTTGATTATTTCTCTGTTTCTGTTATTTCTTTCAAGTGTATCTTAATTGGACTGTAATTAAAAATTTAAAAGTATCTCTGCATTCTTCCCTGAGGTTTTGATGGTAGGAGAGTTGCTTCCATACTTAGCTTTCCTTACAAGTGGTATCAGAGCCTGGCCAGTTGTGTTATCCTTGTGGGTACGTTGGGTTTTTTGTGTCAATTTCTGTTCAGTGGGAGTCTTGTAGAAGTTTGGTAATTTGAATTACAGGTTAAGATGGCAAGCACGTCAGGAAAGATTGAAATTAAGAAATTCAATGGCAACAATTTTGAGTTGTGGAAACTTAAAATGGAAGATCTGTTGGTTGATTGTGATCTTTGGATTGTTGTGTTTGGAACGAAGCCTACACGCATGAAGCAAGAAGATTGGGAACTTGCAGATAGAAAGTCTAAGGGGATGATAAGGCTCTATTTGGTAGAATCCATTCTTCTGAATGTGCATGAAGAGAAGACTGCATCTTCCTTGTGGAAGAGACTGGCATCTATTTATCAAGGGAAGTCCTTGGTGAATAAACTGTTCCTGAGGAAGAAGTTGTACACTTTGAGAATACAGGAAGGAGGGTCTGTAGCTGATCATTTGAACACATTAAACATGCTAATTGCACAGTTAACATCTGTTGGTGTGAAGATTGATGAAGAGGATCGTTGTATGCTTTTATTGTGTTCTTTGCCAGATTCTTGGGATCACCTATTGATGGCTATTGGGAGTACAACATCCATTTTCAAGATGGAAGATGCTATTGCTTCTTTGTTATCAGAAGAGATGAGAAGGAAATCTTCTGAGATGGCGAAGGAGGCTCTTGTTGTTAGAGGCAGATTGAAAGATAAAGGCAAGAAGAAGGACAAGAAGTCCAAATCAAAATCAGAGGGGAGATCAAAGTCTCCTGGCAAGAAGTCCAAGGTAAAGTGTTGGAATTGTGGGTAACCTGGTCATGTCTGAAAGGATTGTAAAGAGGAGAAGAAGAAGAAGAAGAAGAAGTATTCTTCCAACAATGATTCTTCTCAGAGTGATGCAGATGCCTTCATTGCAGCCTTGGCTACGTAGGCATCAAATGATGTCTGGCTGATTGATTCTGGAGCATCTTTCCACATGACATCTCATAGAGACTAGTTCACGAAGTATGAAAAATGTGATGGTGGAAAGGTGTATTTGGCAAGTGATTCATCATTGGAAATAGTTGGTCGTGGAAGAGTCAAAATTCAATTCCCTGATGGAAGAGTGAAGGGAATTAATGATGTAATGCATATACTAGGTCTGGCTCAAAACTCACTTTCTGTTAGTATGTTGAATGATATTGGAGTGCAAGTGACGTTCTTTGGAAATGGTTGCAAGATGAATAGAGGCTCTATGGTGCTAGCAATAGGTGCTCATGTTGGTACCTTGTATAAGCTGGATGCACATGTTGTTCAATGCAATAGTGTCTCTACAAAGTCACAGAAAGCTACTCATGGAGGAAAAGAGGAAAACGTTCCTGACTTTGTAAACTCTATGGAAGTTAAACTTCCAGCAGAAAAGACTATGCTCTGGCATCATAGGCTAGGCCACATTGGTGAGAAAGGTTTAAAAACCTTGAAAAATAAAAACCTGGTTGAGGGGCTTGAAGATTGTAATCTCGAATTTGAATTTTGTGAACATTGTATATATGGTAAACAACACCGTGTTTCATTTTACTCCAGTCCTCACAAATCTTTTGGTTTGCTTGATTATGTACATTCTTATGTTTTTGGTCCAATGAATGTTTCTTCTTTGTCTAAGTCAAGGTACTATGTATCATTCATTGATGATTATTCGAGAAGAACATTTGTTTATTTTTTGAAAAGTAAATCAGAAGTGTTCAGTCGGTTTAAGGAATTTAAGAACCTTGTAGAAAATCAAACTGGAAGAAAAATAAAAATTTTAAGGAATGATAATGGCGTTGAATTTTTTCTAATGATTCGAGGTACTGTAAAGATCATGGATTAAAAGAGACATAAAACTACACCTTATACTCAGTAGCAAAATGGAGTTGCAAAAGGTTCAACATGACATTGATGGAAAGAGCACGAAGTATGCTGAGCGGCTGGCTTGGAGGAGAAGTTTAGGCTGAGGTAGTTGCTACAGCATGTTACTTGATAAATCGTTCCAAATTCTGCTCTTGTTGAGAAAACACCTTTAGAAGCATGGTCCGGGTAAGAAGCCCTCTTTAAGACATATCGTGTTTTTGGCCGTGAGGCATATGCACATGTATCGTATGAGAAAAGATCTAAATTGAGAACAAGGTTGTCAAATGTATTTTTATTGGTTATAGTGCTGGCATAAAAGGATACAATCTTTGGAATCCTGATACAGAGAAGGTTCTATACAACAGAAGTGTTATCTTTCGGGAGCTGAAGCCTTCTACCTTGCATATGCAGTCAGAGACAAAAACAAAAAACAAAAAGGATGTAGTTGAAATTCCTCTGACACTAGATAAAGAGGAATTCAAAATTCAAAATGAGCCTAAAACTGAGGAGAGCTCAAGTAGTTCTGAGAGTTCTGATGAAGAAGAACAACCTTGGCCTCAGCAAGTGAGGAGGTCAACTTGTGAAAGAAAGCAACCGGATAGGTATGGGTTTTCTTTGATAGATTCTACTTGTGCCTATGCTTTAATTTCTAGCACTGATGAGCCTAGGACTATGAAAGATGCATTTAGAATGTCTGATTCAAACTCTTGGTTAGAAGCCATGAATGAAGAAATGGCATCATTAGAAAAGAATGATTCTTGGAGTTTGGTGCCCTTGCCTAAAGGCAGAAAAGCTGTGGGCTGTAAATGGGTATTTAAAAAGAAAATTGGTTTGGATGGCAGTGTGGAAACATATAAGGCGAGGTTGGTTGCGAAGGGTTATTCCTAGGTAGAGGGAATTGATTATGGGGAAATTTTTTCTCCTGTAGCTAAGTTGGCATCTATTTGATTTCTTTTGTCACTTGCAGCAGTGTATGACTTAGAGGTCAAACAGATGGATGTGAAGACAACATTTCTTCATGGTGATCTTGAAGAAGAGATATATATGTCCCAGCTTGAGCACTTTGTGGAAAAAGGTAAAGAAAGATTGGTTTGCAAGTTGAATAAATCTATGTATGGGTTAAAGCAGTCTCCTAGAATGTGGTACCAAAAGTTTGACATGTTTGTTTTGTCATTGGGATTTGTAAGATCAAAATCTGATCATTGTGTGTATTACAAAGCTGAAAGTGATCAAGTTCTTATTATTGCTCTCTATGTTAATGATATGTTGTTCATAGGCAATAGTAAGTTGATGATTTCTGATCTTAAGTCTCAGTTGTCTGCTAAGTTAGAAATGAAAGATCTTGGTGCAACAAGGTATATTCTAGGGATGGAGATAACCATGGATAGGAATAGTAGAAAACTTTGGCTCATTCAGAGTAAGTATATCAAGACTGTTCTAGAGAGATTTTGCATGAATGATTGCAAGCAGCTAGTTGTTCCAGTTTTGCAGGGAACGAAGCTATCTGTTGAAGACTGTCCAAAATATCCTACTGAGATGGAGGACATGACTAGTGTACCTTATGCTAGTGCGGTTGGCAGTCTTATGTATGCAATGGTCTGTACAAGGCCATACATTGCCCAAGCAGTGGGAGTACTTAGTCGGTTTATTGCTAATCCTGGAAGGACACATTGGGATGTTGTGAAAAGAGTATTCAGACATTTGAAGGGCACTTCAGAATATGCTTTGTGTTACCATGGTAACTTGGTTGAATCACAGAGGACTCTTAGCATTTGAGGCTATGTGGATTCTGATTGGGTAGGGGACATTGACAGCAGAAGATCCACCAGTGGATATATTTTCATGTTGAATGGTGGTGTAGTTAGTTGGATGAGTAAGCGGTAGGCTGTAGTCCCTTTGTCCACTACAAAGGAAGAATACATGGCAACAACACACGCCTGTAAAGAAGCAATCTCGTTAAAATGTTTGTCTTCTAACATTGGTTTTGATGTAGGGAAAATAATAATTTATTGTGATAGTCAGAGTGCTATCTGTTTGGCAAAGAATCCTACTTTCCATGCCAGGACGAAACATATAGATGTACAGTATCACTTTGTACGAGATATGGTGGAAGATGGAAAGGTTTCATTAGAAAAAGTGGATACTCTAGAGAATGTTGCAGATACATTGACAAAGCCAAGGAGCACAGACAAGTTTAGGGGGTGTGCCAGTTTGATGGGCCTTAGTGCCCATGAATTTCAGTAGTTTTGTTATGCTCTGGAGGTGCCTATGTGATCTTCAGCAAGTGGGAGATTGTTGGAAATATGTGCCTCAATCTCACAAGCTGAAACCTCTGGAAGAGCATAGTCGGTGTGACATCCATCTTGTCTAGCCGAATAGCAGCTTTGGGACCTTGTGAAAATTTTTGGTCGCCGAGACCTTGTCACTATCTTGCCGACTAGTGTTGTCGCTGTGACTTGTGGCATTTGCTGTAACTCTCTGCCAAGTGGAGATCTCTAGCCGATAGGCCACTCTTATCGTATATCGAGGAGACTCTTGGCGACAAGTGGTGTTGAGGAGACCCTTGGCCGAAAGGATTATCTCGGTATTAAGTCTCATCGAGATGGTTTGTCTCGCTGACATGGTGCTACACTTGGAGTCTTCGGGGTAACACGGAGGCTTCGCTATGAACTCTTGGCGACATATGTTTGTCTCACCGATGCTCATCGGGGTAACATGGAAGTCTCAGGATGAAGTCTTAGCAACGGGTGTTTGTCTCAGTGATGTTATAGTTTGTTATCGGTATGACTCCTGGCGAATGGTGGTCTCCGGGTAACTTGGAGACCTCGGTAAGAACTCTCAGTGATAGCGATAAGTCTTGTCAACGGTAGTTCATTTTGGTATGACTTGAAGGGCTCAGTGTAATCTCTTAGCAAAGGACAATAGTCTTGCCGATGGAAATGCTAACATCTATGTGACTTTGGAACTTTGGTATGATGTCTCATCAAAAATGATGGTCTTTCCGAATAGCGATACAAGTGATGATCATCGGTATGAGGTCTTAGCGACGAGGCGAAGTCTGAGCGATAGCTTTCTGAACTCGGTGGAACCTCTTGTTGATAGTGATGACTCTTGGTGACATCGATGGTTAAGTCTTGTGGCATCACGGAGACATGGTTAGTGTCTCACCGACATGCGAATACATTGTGTACGCCTTTGACTAATTGACTGTCCTACGTGGTTTTTCCTCGACCAATCAGGGAGCAAAATGGAACTGCTAGCAGTTGGACTATTGCGGCCACTACTGAGAGGAAGTTCGACAGACCATGGGCGTTATGGATATACTCAAAGATAATGTCGGGGAGGTTTCAGGTGTTGGTTGAGTTTGATGGGTTGGTTCTTGTTCAGGTTGGAGCATTGTTTCATCTAGGATAGGAGTGTCAGAAGCAGACGAGGACATGTTGTGAAGAGACAATTCTGCTATTTTCTTTGATTTAAATTTTTGGTAAGCAATGAAAAAGAAGTCCTAGCGAGGTGTTATAGGTTCCATGGGCTCAGGCCAAAAGGATTCTAAGGAAAAGTTTCCTTTAGAAGACAAAGGGTTAAAGTTGTTATGGTGAACAGTGAATATTTCATTGTCAAAGGGAAACTTTCAACATTTGTGTATGACTGAAGGGACAACTTTCATTGAGCAAATCCATGGATGGCCTAGCCACAAATGAAACTGGTCTGACTGTGGGATGATGGAGAATGTGACATCCAATGTTTTTTGTCCTATTTGTAATGGAAGGATGATCAATCCTATCATAGGGCAAGCCAAACCATTGTGTTTTTTGATCCATGCTCTTTGTTTATCATAATCATCTTGATAAAGATCATGTAATACCAAAAATTCCTCAGCAATCACATTCTCTCCACAGGCAGGATCTATGAGTATCACATTAGTGGGCTTATCATAAATACGGTTGGCTATGTAAAGGGGATCATCGAGGAGATTGTAAAGCATTTCCTTAGAGGAGAAAGTAATATCAACAGATTTCTTAGGTTGGCCCTTACGAGGGATAACGTCTATCGCACCTACCATTTCATCCATAGGATTAATAGTGGTAATAGTTGGAATGGGATGAGGATGTTCAACATCTGTATGAAAATTCATCACATTTTTCTTTGAAGTTTCACTAGCTTTGAAAAATGAAACACTATGTTTGGGCATTAGATCAGTGAAAATTTGCAAATTTTGATTTGGAGGGGCAACAAACTTATTTCCTTGATCATTAACACCTGCAATGGATAGATGACCGAAATCAATAAGGTCTTGCACAAGATGTTTAAGACACTTACAATTTTTTGCGTCATGTCCATTTTGTATATGATAATGGCAATAAGCATTGGATTTAAATTTTGGAGGTAAAGGCTTAGTGGGATCGGGTGCTTTAATGACATGTAAGGTAATCATTTGTTGTTGTGAAAGTTGGGACATTGTGTTATGAAGGGTGTCTGGTAAAGGTGTAAATTGTCTTTTTGGATCTCCATAACTATAAGGTATCGTGGCTTTAACAACTGCTACTTGGTTGTTGATGGATTAAGTTGGGTGTTGAGGGGGATTGAACTGTAAGAACCCTTTGTTTTTCTTTCTATATGGTTGTGAATTGTTTGGATTGGTATGTTCATATTTCTTAGTTCAGCTAAAAGTGGAATTTGCATCACGACTACTAATTGAATTGTGATAATTGCAAAGGGTGGTACACAAGTGCATAAAGGAGGGAAATTTCATCATGGTGAGTTTATCCTGAAGTTTAGTTTGCAAGTTTTCTATAAAAATCTTTTGAAGGTGTGAATTAGGAATCTTGACATCGATTTGAGAATAAAGTGATTGATAGTGTGAGATAAAATCATTTATCTTTTCTTCTTCATGTTGCTTGCATCGCATCAAATCGGCCAAGGTCTTCTTTGGATTAATCATATGCACTTAGAAATGATTTATAAATGCATCAACTAGTTCATTGAATGAATGAATTGAATTGTTCAGTAAAGATGAGAACCATTCCAAGGCAGTGTCTTTTAAAGTCCTAGGAAATAGTTTTGCTAGCAGTTTATCATCAAGGACAAAGTCACTACATAAGGCGGTGTAAGAATTAACATGGTGGGTGGTCGATTCTAATTTTGGTTTATGGTGGATATTTGTTTTTGCATGGAGGAGATAGCTTGGAAAAGTTGTGTTATGAGAGGGTCAGTGTAAGTGGTATGAGGTGGAAGGGAAAGTGGTGATGGAGTGTATGTAGTGGTAGGGAAAGTGAAGGGAATGCTTATATATGGTATGGCGTAAGAGGATAAAACATGTGATGCCACATAGGAATTAGCAATGCTAGCAGGAATAGTTGAGGAAAGAATCAAATTACTAACTTGTTGTATTGTTGTTGTGACTTGAGGAGTGGTATAGGTAGGTATGGATTCTATTGTTGAGGGAGGAGGGGTGTGAGGTCCTCCTTGGCTAACCACAATGTTTGCTGGTTGAGAAACACTAGAGGTGGAAGGAACATGTTTTTGGTATATCTCAACTATTTGTTTCATAACGTTTAGGCCTTCTTCACTTTCAAGCATGCGATGGATGTTTTATATTGTTGGAATGGTAGTGGTTGAAATGTTTTCAAGACACACTTGATGTTGAAGATGTGTTAAGTCCTCATGAATGTTAATTATTTTGTCTTACGAGATGTGATCATTCTGTGTATCAACTTGCATGTTGTTGGAAGGCAAAGAGTTGCTAAAGGTAGGATCCATGCCTAGTGTACTAGTTGCAATACTAGGAGTGGAAGCTTTAGATAACCCAAGATCCACAATGAGTGTATTATGGTAGGATGATTCTGAAACTTCTTCTCACTAAGGTATTAGCAATTGGACACCAAAAACTCATGCAAAGGTTTCTAAGTGCTTGCGAATGCAAATGTAATGTAAACTAAGAACAATAAAATGATAATAACTACAATTTTGGAAACTATAACAGAAATGCAATAACATAAAACAGAAATGCAGAAAATGCTCGAAAAGTGACAAAAATTACAGTGTAGAATGTGCAAGAGGACTAAGTTGCCTAGTGTGGCGAACTAGTCCCAGTAGTGAATTTTTTGAGATTTTTCAGAATTTTTAAATGTATTTTTATGATTTTTAGATTTGCAAATGCAGATACAGTATGAAAATACAGAATTTTTGGAATTTTTAATGAAATGCAATGCAAAAAAGTAAGATATATGAGTTTTTCACTAATGCAATTTTTAAAACCCTAGGATGTAAATTAAACAATGCAAAACCTAATGCAGTGTTGATGCAATTTATGCGTAGGATGTAACTGCACTTAAAATCAAAAGTAAAATGTTCTCAGATTGGGTTCACCAAAATGTGGACACCATTTTTGGTACCCATAATTCTCTAACACTTCTAGGGTTTTTCACCTAAAAGGAGAGAGGTAGGCCAAAATGCGTAATGTACCCACTCAAAAATAACGCAAATATGAATGAAATATCCCTAAATGCAATAAATTGATAAAAGATATTGATTATTAATGTAAAACCTAAGAAATGTAAGTTGTTTGAAAACACATTGTGATATGCAAATTGACCTAAGAAGGCAAACAAACAATAACATAAATGAAAGAGATTGGAGAGGTGCACCTAGAAACTAGAATGTGATGTAGAGAGGCTCTGGAATCCTACAGAATTTTTTGTTGAAGCCAACTAGTACACTTACACCAAGTTGGGCGACTTAGTCCTATTTCAGGGAGATTATGTAGGAATAGGTTTCAACCAAATGGGTATCGAGAAATGTAGAAATCACTTTTTAGGCCTAGCAGTGGGACTAATTTGCCATTGATGGTGACTTAGTCCACCTTCAAATTTTGGGAATTTGGGGACAAGAATATGTAGCTCTCGGTCTATACTTCTCTTCTTGACAAGTGTCCAAATTTAAAACTACAGAAAGTGGGTTGAAAGAGGTCTCCAAGCTTCACTTAGAGTTTTGTTGACTTGAATGACTTTGATAGATTGACAACACCTTTTAACACCTTTCTCTTTGACAAATGTGCATACAAGACCTACAAAACACACATACAAAGAGGGGGAAAAGGGTTAAGGGTTAGAGAATAGGGGTTTGCCTTGGTCAAACCCCAATTTGGTAATCAAACCCTTGATAATGAAATGAAATAAAGAGAGAATGATGAATGAACAACATGCAATGCTACAACTCACCAAACCCTTGATGTAGAAATCTGAAAATATGCAAGTAGATGCTCCAATGAAGACTTGATAATGCCTAGAATGCTTGAGAATTATGAATGATTGTATGCTAATGTATGAATGGATGTATTAGACTAATGGAGGTGAAAATGAGAGGAAAACCATTTATTTATACTTGATTTTACAAAATTTCCCAAAAATAACACATCATAGGCCAACCTCAAGGTTAAGAGAATAATATCCCAACAGAAATTTAAAATAATTTCGATTTCTATGCCTAGTGGGACTAAGTCACCTAGGTGGTGACTTCGTCCCACTAGAGCAATTTATTGGGTGTTAGGAATTAAAGTGTATTTAATGATGTTTAATGTGATTATTCTCCAAAACACACTTAAGGTCGGAAAGTGTATTAAGGGGTCATTTAAACATAAGAAAGGGTCAAATTAGTGATAACAAGCCTAGAAAAGCATGAAATTTTGTTACAACACTTTGAAATAAGGCTTGGTAAGTGATAAAAAGAGGTTATTTAAGTGAATTATAATGAAAAGTTCCTAGAAAAGTGTGAAAGTGGGTTACAACACTTTTACAAGACATCATAGAATTCTTATTGATTCACAAGGGTCCAAGACCCAATACGAATGTGTTAACCACATTACAACATTAAATCTAGGAAAAAAACCAAAATCCATAAGGGAGACTCAAATGAGCATAAAAATGTCTAAGTATACTTTTTTTGGTGACACACATTTTAACACCAACTAATGCCAACTGAGCCACCAACATATTGAATGTTTCCAAGTGGTTTGTGATTCATCCACCCTCTTCCATTCTCAAGGAATACAACTTCTTCCTCAAGAAAATATTATTCACTAAATATTTGGCCTAATACATCTCACTAAGCTCCTTCCATAGTTTTTGTGCAGAGGTTTCCTCATGGACATTAATTAAAACAGAGTCTACTAAGAACAATCTTATTAGACCCTTGGCTTTATAGTCCATAATATCATATTGAGTAGCCTGAGTAGGATCTATAGGCCTTGAAACATTCTCATCAACAACATCCCATAGATCTTGATCTATCAACAGATCCTCCATCTTCAGCTTCCACATCTCAAAATTATTTCCATAAAATTTATCCACCTCTATTCTCCTAGATGAACTTTCCATATGAAAATTCATGCAACAAGATCACAATGTATCTTTTGCACAAGCTCCCACTCAAATTTGGATTAGTTCAAAAAACACAACCCACAACTAAAACCAAAGGTGATCAAGCTCTGATACCACATGTAAGGAAGCTAAGGTAGCGAAACAACTTCCTGCACTAATCTTGAGATGAGAATAATACAAAAAATTTACAAATCTTTAGCAGTTATAGAAACTTAAACATAAATAAACACAAATATCATACATACCACAACACAATGACTTACGTGGGGAAAACCCTTTTGAGAGAAAAACCCAACACTCTAAAAGCCGCCCAATATATTATTTAGAAATCGTAAAGATTACAATATACTTGCTAAGAAAGCTTCTCACAAGAGTATCACCACGTCTCAGAGATCCAAAGACAACACAATTGCTATTAGAATCTCAGAATACATCACTGTCTACCGCAACCATAATACAATGCCCTCATAAAATAGGGTTACATTCTAGGGTAAGACAGACCAATAAAATATCCACCATTAGATCTAAAACCTAATAATTAACGGTCTAGATTTACAATGTATCATTTATTTAATGGATGTCAACCATTTTAGGAGTTTCCTAAAAAAATTAACAAAAATTATTTACACGCATCCCACTCTCCCCACTTGTTGCCATTGTATATTACACCTATCAGTGTAACTAGGATATATATATATATATATCCTGTCAACATTAACCTTTCTATAATTGCAAGGTTGAGAAACAGTTTCCCAACAATAAAGAGTCTGTAAGAGGTTGTAAGTTGTCATAGCAACCCAAATCTAATTGGTCAAGTTCTAGGAACCCATGTGAAGGATGTCATGCATTGGATTCCATTTATATTTTTAGATTTTGTAACTCCCCAATTTGTTCGTGGGATTTTCAAGGTGGTTCTAGAAATTTGTTTTGTGAAACCATGAATGGTTTTCCTCATGTACTTTCTCTCTTTATTGATGCCTTTTCATTTGGAGAGGGGGGGATTTGGAGAAGTAGAGTTTGCATACCCAGATGTTGTTGGAATGATGTTAGATTTTTGAAGAATTTTTTTTTGTAGGTGTTACATGTAGCATTGAAGGGGATCCCATGAGCTTCATGTTAATGTAAACATTTTCATATTTGAATATACTATAAGTTGCAGATTTCTCTTCCATATTTTGTTGTTAATGTTTATTTGCAGCCTTCTTGCATAGAGTATTATGTGTGTTTGTGATCATATTTGAAAGGGAGAGACTCCATTTTCATTAATATATATACAATTATTTTCAATTTAGGGTCATAGAGTCATAGAGTCAGCCAAACCATAGGTGCATGAAAGCCTTAACATTCCATTATATGAAACCCATAAATGGTATGTATATATACACACACACTCAATCGAATGATAGGTGCATGAAACCCTTAATAGTTGAGTATATGATTTGAATTCAAATGACGTTATATATAAATGGTTATTGTAGAGATAGACATATGTATATCTGAGATATATATAATGTTTATAGATATTGTAGATATATCAATATATCTTGTGTTTGACTCTGTGCGTGTGTATATATGTATATATGCACACACACAATCAGTCAAAAGATAGCTGCAAGAAACCCTTAACAATTGAGTATATGATACCCTCAAATACTCTCAATATATATGGGGATTGCAAAGATAGACAAGCAAAATGTTATAGAAATAAACATTGTTTAAAGCTATTGCAGATATATCAATATATCTTTTGGTTGGTTGTGTGTATATATATACACAATTGGTCACAAGATAGCTACATGAAGTATCTCTAAAATGAAACAAGATTTTCAATACTGTAAAAAAAATTTGGAAGCCAATCTAAAAACACATACAAAAGGTTCATTGTCATTGTGAGGTTGGAATACAACCTCATAGGTTTCATGGTGAAAGTTTACTATTCCTTACAAATTTTAAGTGTTCATAAACATGGGAGAAATGAAAAAATATCACCATTACTTGCTCCTAACATTTCTGTAGTCGGTCATGAAGTGCACCACCACTAGTCCCTAAAAGGACGGTGTTATGTGCAAACACCAAATTTGAATGGTGTCGCAGAGAAGGAAGATGATACCCTAGTTTGTGAAAAGCACACCAATGTGGTTGTCAAAAGATTGACAAGGAAGGTGGGGAAGTTAATGCAAAGTAAATGTGCATTAAGTTCGTAGGGATTGGCATGGTAGGAAATAGGCAAGAAAGTACCATGTTTCCATCAATGGTCAATGCCACCTTTAACCTCATAAAAATTCATTTTTGGAAACCGCTTGATATGAGTTGGGAAACATGCAAATTTTTCTCTTGGTTTAATTTTTTTGAGTTGTCAACTGGACCCTCTACACCATGCAAAATTTTTTTTTGGTTGGTATGTCTTCTATTGATGTGGACCCATTGCACAACATAGCCCTCACCACCATTGGGCCCTCTCTCTTAATACCATGTTTGATATCCATTCATCATCACGTGATCTTGAAACGTGGCAATCATTTACCCTTTATCAAATTCCCAAATTTTAAATTTAAATTAAGCATTGATCATGGAATCTCAAACCCAACCAAGACAATCCTAAATTAAATGCTAAGTATTTTCCAATGATAAGTAATATCACTAAAATGTGTTAGCCAAATCATTACAAATGTTGGCCTAAAAAAGATGAAAGCGGTATATCTAGTAGTCTGGTAGTACGCATTATATTTATATACAACAATGTGTTGTTACATTATATATAAGGGTGGATTTACATCTATCTATAACTATAGAACTAGACAACTCAATGGTCTTGAAAGAGGGTTTCCATTCAATAATTTATATCCAAGGTGCCTAGATGATATAACCTTTCATAAAATAAGAAAGTTTCAATATTAAAAAAGGTGTAGCACCAATTAATCCATGAGAAATCATTTGAAAAATGGCTCCATTGAGACCTATATATCTCATGGAACCAATTCCTCTAATTACAAATCCCATAGAGATATTGATTAATAGGTTATCCTCCTTTTCGAATTGCATTGACCTATAGAAGTTAGAGCTACATAGATAATTCGTATTGCTCCTGTTATTATCAACCACAATGGAAACAAAGAATGAGCATGAGGTAGCAATTACATATTGATTTGAATCAACCCATATCCTCCCATTTTCAATAGAAATTCAACCAAAAGCATACATGTACTATAATATGCTTTTCCGTGAGTATTTGGTAACCAAGTATGTAAAGGAAACATTGGCAATTTTATTGCATAAGTGATCAAAAGCCCTAAATATATCAGTATTTCAAGTGTGATGTGATATTAATTTTTAGCTAATATTTTGAAATTGAATGTTGGTCCATGATATCCATAGAGACTCATACTTAAATCTCTCATTAAGATATAAATGGAACTTTTCGCAACATACAAAAGAAATTTTGGGGTCGAATATAAATGTATTTTCCCCCCACATGGATAAAAGTAGGTAAACAAGAATTAGTTCCAACTCCCACATGAGAAAGAAAAGTAGAATATCTCAAGAAGAAAATAATCCCAATTGGTCACTATATATTTCCAACATCAAGAAATGCAATAATCACAAATTTGGAGTAACTGACCAAGCAACTTAAGTAGTTACAAATCCTATTAATAAAATATGTCTAATGGAAAATCCATCAATTCCTAATTTCCAATGAAAATGGATAAGATTTATCTAGTTATAATCCTCTTCCAATTGGATTAATGAACTATCAAAATGATAATGATAATGGAATATATATAGGTCATTAAAAGTAGATCTAATAAACAAATACCTAGAGTATACCATCAAATAATTTTATTTCCTTTATGGAGAAATAATGGGATTAATAACTCCACAAATATGAGAAAATAACAATTATTGTTGACCAGGGTAAATTACCATAATGAAGAGAAAATGGACTTTTGATATCAAAAACCATGCTTTCAATTTTAGGTCGAGTATGGGTTTTGATTAGTGAAAGAAGAAAAGGAGAATGAAAAATACGTATGGGATGGATCTAGCTATTTTTCTCTTTTTGTTGATCAGTAAGCTAGACCCATACTGTGAGTTGTTTCATGCTATAAATAAACATGTACACTTAAGAAATCTATTAGACAAGTTGATTCACACCTCTTACAACCTACATAATCTTTTGTTCTGAGAGCATAAGCAATTTTCTTAGCTTTACATCCTTCCAAAGGTATCATTTCTAATACATCTATAGGGTACGCTTGTACACACTAGGTACAACCAATACATGTATCATAAATTTTTAATGAATGTGCCATTGGATTTAAGAACTCCATTAGTTATTATATAAAAAGTTTTTAATTGAATAAAAAAAATTAATATATGGCCAATGACAATATATTATGAATATCAAGCAAATGAATAATTTTATTATTGTATTATCGGTGATATAGTGAATAGGTTCAAATTCTATTTGTTTGTTTTATCAAAGAGACATATTTGTCTGATTTTTACTTTTCCAGATTTTACCGAATCTGGTATTGTATACACCTGAAAACGGTCATCATATTCAATTAATTAAATACAACCTATTTGATTAATGCTTCAACTACATATAAATAAGTTCTTTATTTATATTGTTCACTTTCCTTTTAATTCTTCTAATTCACATTCTTCTAAATTAAATAAACAAAAAACCCTAAATGTGTTTATTTAATTAATCTTCCCTAATCCTAATTAAGAATTAGAGCTCATTTCTACAACTTTTTGTGTGCCACCTCATAAAGGTCACATGAAAATAAATAAGCCTAATTATTAATTAGAATTATCCTCACACACTTCCACCAATGAGAAAAAAAGCACATGGCTTTATTCCCCCACATGTCCAACAAATTTGGAGCACATGGGTCTTTGTTTCACACACTTGGAATCCCATACATTTGGCATGCTTCCAATTGGTCAAAGGATTCTCTTCACACTCATGGCATGTTGTCCTTGGTCAAGGGGACAACATCCTGATTCCTTTCATCTCCACCATCTATCTTTTCTCCTTCAAATCTAGACCGTTGATGGGTGCCACCTCACAAAATGCTTGAGAAACCCTATAAATACACCCTCTTTCCTTAGCATTTATCATCCACCTTTTGAGTAATGTTATAATGCTATTTTGAGATACAAATTGGAATAGTGTTATAATGCCATTTTTCATCCACACTTTAAGTATTGTTACCATGCAGGTTTTTCGTAGGAGCTTGGAGCTTTCATGGAGTCTTATTCTTAGCTTTCATATCATGTGTTACTTTGCATTCTCATCTTAGATTAATTAATTGCTTCATAGTTACATTTTATCATCCCCATTGCATCATAGTTACATTTTAGGTTAGTTTTCTTTATGTTTGCATTTGAGCATATGCATAATCATGGATAGATCACTATAGTTGCATATCATCTCACTCATCTCCACTTGTTCATCTATCATTATCATCCTTCGTTTATCATTGCATCCATTATCCTTTCCATCGTTTTGTTTCATTTAGAAGCATACCACTAATCATTCCAACACACATTTGCACATAGAAATCATCTTAGCTTGCATATTAAGCATCAAATCTCGTTTTCTAGGTAGTCATTTTAACAACCTTTGTGCCCATAGAAATCTGAGGGCCAAATAGTTTAATAAATCCCTAGAAATAGAGAACAATGATACGTATTTGAAAGATTTGATTGTATTATGAATAGATTAGTTTTACTTGCTTCAAAATTTGAATGTAAACCATCTCATTAAGGTTTGTGTTGACATTAGAATCCACCTCTACACATTCAACACACACACAAAATGGCGCCCACCATGGGGCCTTTGCCTCACTTATTGCTAACTTTTTTGATGATTTCATGATTGTAGGTTCAAGTTTTATGACTTGGGAATATTTTGCACCGGTTTGGAGGCAATTCTGAGCTGTTTTGAAGCATTTCTAGCTTGTTTTTGGAGTTTTGGGGCCTCTTGTATCTATTTTGGTGCCTCTTGCAAGTAGTGCAAAGACCATTTTCAGCTATTTTGAAACCATTCTGGCTTGTTCTGAGAGTTTTGGTTCCTCTTGCAAGTTGTCCCGAGACTGTTTTCACCTGTTCCAGGACCATTTTGGGCCACTTTTAGAGTTTTTTCGCCTCTTGTTAGAGTTTTGGCGCCTCTTGCATCTTGTTCCAGGACCCTTTTCACCTATTTTGAGACTATTCTACACTGTTTTTAGAGTTTTTGTGCCTCTTGTCCCTGTTCTAGTGCCTCTTGTCTCTTTTTTGGCACCTCTTGCAATTTGTCACCAAAATTAGAAACTCTCATTCGGTGTTGTGCATTTGCAGGTTTTCCCAAATTCGCTATCAAAGACTCAAAACATAAACTACTAACATATTGCAGGGGTTGGAAGTTATTTACTTGTTTCCTTTGGTTAAGATAGGAATGTAGCTTAAGTAAAGGGATAATGAACATCATGTTTCCTTTTGGTTAAGTTAGGAACATAGCTTAATTAAAGGCAAATGAACACCATGTCTTTTGTATGTGATGGATGGTAGGCATATGCTCTCCCCTTAACTGGGTGATCCAAAAAGATAGACCCATTCTTGTTTATGTGTGAGTGTAAGTGGAGTATATGGCATGAGTTCTCTCTTTATTCATGAAAAATAAAGATCGATCGAACTATGGGTATACTTTCTTGCTTTTTTTTATCCTAGAGGGCCTGCCTTGTGGGAAAAAGTAATCACCCAAGGGAACGACCCAACTGGTAACATGCTAAATCCAAGTGACTTCCAACCGAGATATAAATGTGCATACTTGAGGAAAGTTCAAGTATCACGAGGATAATTCTGACTAGATGGATCGAAAGGGACTCTCGTCGCATGGATTATCCCCCATGAATGGAATGCTCGCATTAAAACCCTTGTTGTATATTTTCCAAAATCCTTTATCTATTCTTTGGTGTAGCAACGGTTGTTGCCAAGGCATCCACATTCTCATAGTTTTTAGTAGAGGTGATCGGTTTTCCATGGCAGTTTCATGGGGACTGGAAGCTTGGTTGGCCTAAGAAGAGAGTGCACTGTAAGGGGGAGCTTGTGCAGCCAAGCTTTTGAATTCATCTGCTAAAGATAGTGCGGCTGGGGTAAAACCCGTGTGGAATCTAAAAGAATACATTCTTACACAACCTTAGGAGTGTATATTCTGCTTGATGTGTCTTCAAAATGAAACTCAAATAAAACACCATAAAAAATGTTACATTTTGAAAGTGAAAACCTTGATTCAAAACTACATTCATTAAGGTAGACAAGTCAGTAACTTAGGTCCATCCATCTTTAGAAAATCAGTCCTTCCAGCAGTGTTCAACTATTCCTTTGAAAAAATAGAGTCAAAATATGTGGTTTACATGATAATTTCACAAAAGGTCAAGATTAGAAAACCAAATATCAAACCTCTTAGTCCAAAACAACATCAAAGATGTTTTTCTATGCTTTACAACTTTAGAGAAAGGTTAACCTTCAATTTTTACAAGAAAGCTTGCAAAAACAATCTAGAGTTATACATGATGTACTATTGTCAAAATCCAAGACTTTTCCAACATTTTGAGTACCTTAACTACGTTTCTTGAGTCAAAACATCGGGTCCAAGATCGTTCCTTAGATACCT
Source organism: Sequoia sempervirens (assembly GCA_007258455.2). Taxonomy (NCBI): domain Eukaryota; kingdom Viridiplantae; phylum Streptophyta; class Pinopsida; order Cupressales; family Cupressaceae; genus Sequoia; species Sequoia sempervirens. Next base: position 286,800 of record VDFB02121304.1, read on the forward strand.
TAAAAGTCTAAACATTGTCGAAACAAACCTATACAAGTGGAACTTTTCAAATTAAACCTAGATCTAAACATTTCAAGGTGCCTAAATCATCAATATCCATCACATCTTTGCTTTTACAACTTAGTTTCATCTTCGGGATTTGTCATCCTTTAATCACGAAACTATGCCATGCAATCAAATCAAACTTAGTCTAATCAATAGAATTTGTCATTATATTTGACTTAGTTGTAATCCTTGACACTATTTCAAACTTAGATCAAAGCTTAATCTAAATCATAACACTTGTATGCCCATCCAAACAAGATCACAAAAGAGGAGACTCAAGGACAAGGAAATTGGAACACCCAACTTTGAAACGGAAAACATAGGAAGTCCGAGTAGTGAAGCTTTCGATATTGAAACTCCCAACATTGAACCTAAAAATAGAGAGATCCCTAGCAACATGGTTGATACAGAAGAAATCCCCATTCCTCGACTCAACAACACTCAAGGGGAAGAAAAAAACAATGAGGATATCCGACAAGCTGAACAAGACCCCAACTTCCATAAGTTTTTAGAAAATATTTTAAAAAGAGATGGGGAAAAATACCTATTAATGTTAGCCAATCAAGGAGTCAAACTTCCCCCTGACTTTGAAATCAACATCTTAAAAGCACCTCTCCAAAATCCTAAAAAGGAAACATAACAAATGGTTACTTTAACTCACCAAATGAAAAATATTCAACAACAAATTTGGGATATGCAAGGGGAAACAACCATAGAAATACATTCGCTGCCACACATCTATTCCTATCCATTTGACATAAATATGGACATGACACCTTCTCCACCAACAACTACATCATCCAAGTTAAATGTCTTTTAATTTTTAAAAAAGTTAAATGAGAATCCCAAATCTCAGTCCTCAAACACAAATGATATTGAACAATCATACCATGTCATGCATCTATCTTCCTCTCCCATAAGCCAAAATAAATCTCAGGATTCTTTCACCCAAGTCAACAATTCCATACCACCACCTTCTTCTATCATATCTTCTACATCTGATGATTCATGTCAATCTCTCAGTCTAAACCATGCTATCATAGACCCCTCTACACCTCAAGATCAAAGCATTCTTTCCAATTCATCCAATGATACCAAAATTCCACAAGTTCTTCCAATATTTAACCAAGACCGAATCTCTCAAGAATTCTACAATGATCCCCTCTTTTCACTTTTCATTCATGATGATTCGCTTCCATCTCAAGAAAAAAGTATCCTTCCAAGTCCTTCTTCCACTCCATCTGATGAATCCATACCATCTCAAGATTCCATTGCATCCCAGGAGCATGATAATTCTTCCATCCTATCTAATTATGTCCTATCACCTGATGATCAAGATATGCTTTCTCATCAAGATCAAGATATGCTTTTGTAGACATCGAAAATATACTGATTGACATCGTGCACCTGATCTCGACTTACTAACATCGTTTATTCCTAAATCATTCCTCGGTCTAACCGTTTAATCAAATTCCCCTATCTAATTAAATTCATCAGTATCCTCTCTTGGTTAAATAAATCACTTTATCTGAATCAAGTCATTTCTCTTGTTAATTAAATCAATCCATCTGATCTAATTATCCCTATTTAATTAAATAATCAATTTATTTGATTAAATCTCTAAAGTCTATCCATTAAATTAAATAAATTAAAACCTTATTTGATTTAATCTAACACCATCCCTTTTAATTAAATAAATCAAAATCTTTATTTAATTAGCCTTTTATCATATTCCTCTCTTTCCATTTAAATAAATCCATAAATCTAAGTCAAATAAGTCACATCATCTAATCTCCTATTAAATTAATTAACCTTTGATTAATTTAATCTAATCTCATGTCACATCCTCTAGATAATGCAAGTTGCACATGAAAATATATTTAATTCATTTATTAAATCTTTATTTTCCTCACAAGGCATCTTTTGGAATATTCTCTCAATTTGAATTCAAAATTCAAGTCAACATGTACATCCAACAAGGCATTTAAAACCTCTTACATGTCCTTTTCCTTGAGCCAAGTGGCATTTATTGCATTTTCCCTTCCCTCTTACATGTCATTTCAACAAATTTGAATTTCAAATATTGGCATTTATTGGCATAAACCCCAAATCTTGCACAACCATCATCCATTCATAGCTTGACAAGTGGCACCATATCATTGGATGAATGTTAGTCCCACATTGCTCAAATTTGGGCATTCATCCATCTTGAAATCCTATAAATGAAGAGCTCCTCTCCTCATTTTATCATCCACAATCCAAGCAAAGTTACCATGCTAAAATACTTAGCCATTTCCATCCATCATTCGAATTCTTAGCTAGGATTTTTGTAGATTTGGCTTGGAGTTCTCATCTTCTCATCAAAGTGGATCAACATCATCTTGAACATTCGAATCTTGCATCATACGAATTGGGAAAGGGCCAATTTTCACATCAAATTGGCACCAATTCCCCCATGGGATCAAGTGTTTGCTATCTAAATTAGGATTTAATCTAGTTTTTATCATTTCATTGTGTTCTTGCTTATTTTCTTTCCTATTTTGAGTTTGCAAATGGATTTCATGGGGAATCCTTGTTTTAGCTTGCAAATCCTTGTCTAACTCATTTATTCATGTTGTTTTGCAGGTACTAGGAAAAGGGTTCGCACATTTGGCGCTAGAAGGAGGGCTTGACATCAATATTTCTAACATTTCCTCAAAATTTCTGCATTTTCTTGACACATAGGAAATTCCAACGCGGGCTCGTCAACGTCGCTGTTTTAGCACCGCGGGCTCGTCAGTGTCGCTGTTTTAGCGCCGCTGGACTCATCTCGCCAAAAAATTCAAATCCTAAACTCTGCCGCTAGACTCGCCGATCTGCATCAGTTTCAAAAAATTCTAAACTCCGATGCTTTCAAAAACTGCGACACTGGGCGAAAAGAACATCGTGCTCTCTGTCCCAACACAGAGTGTTGTTGACTGGTAAGCGGTGCTGTAAGAGCGATGCTGGGAGGAAAAAACAACGACACCTTCACGAGTTGCGATGCTGGGAAACAGTAAAAGGGAAAATTTTAATTTTTTTTAGCATGTGTTTTTAATGATTGCTTCTCCCTCTGTTTTCTGCTTTTTAAATTTCTGTGTTTTTCCAGAATCTGACTGTTTTTCGCCTTTGTAGGTTGGAAGCCAAAAAGTAAAGGAAGAAGGAGCATGGTGATGATATCTTGTCCAATCAAAGTGTTTTTAAACACTTACGAATTTGTCATCTTTTCATCTTTAGAACACTAGCTTTCATTTAGGCTTAAAAAGAACCTTTCAATTTCATTTCTTGCAAAGGTTAAAATGAACAATAGGATCAACAACTTACTAGATTTCGTTTATGGGATTAACAAATTGAACAAATGTCTTTCACTTGTGATTTGGTGCTCTAAAATGAACTCACATATTGCTTTGAGGATCTAAAAAGAACAAGTATAGTTGTGTTTTTTGTGAGGGCTTACTTAGACTAAAGGCATTGGAAAAGGACGTATGCGCTTTATAGCGATCTTGAGAATCAAAAGTTCTTTTCCATGACTTTGGCTTAAGACAAAGCAACCACCTCCACACTTTGATTTGGGCTTAAAATTGAACAAACTATTGTGCGAGTGAGTGGGGACTTTGTTGCGTACATTCTCTCTCCTTGTTGCCAACAAGGATTGATCGAAGTTACAATATTGTTCTTCATTCGCTTTTGTTTATCCTAGAGGGCCTGCCTTGGGGAAAAAGTAATCACCCAAGGGAACGACTCAACCTAACACTCTAAATCCAAGAGTATTTCCATCCGGGATATAAATGTGGATATTGGAAGAAACACCAATATCACGCGGTTGACTCTAACAAGATGAATCAAAGGGGACTCTTGCCACGTCAACTCCCTAGAACGGAAAGTCCTTACTAAAACCCATGTGCTAGAATTTGCCAAAATCCTTTTATCTATTTGTTGGTGCAAGAACGGTCTGCGAAGCCACCCCACACTACGGTCTTCTAGTAGAGATGGAAAGCATGCCATGGGAGTTTCATGGGTGTTGATGCTTGGCTGCCCTGTATAAGTGAGTGTCGTGGAGGGGAGCCAGTGGGGTCAAGCATCTAACCATCCGCCAGATAAGCGTAGCTTGGACTTGTCCAAGTGGGAATCCAACAAATATTGTCTTACACATCCATAGGATTGTACTTATTCTTGGGTTACAAAATGCATTGCTTGATCGAAAACATCATGAAAACAAACACTTAACATCATCCAAATTTCAAACTCTTTTGAAGACAAATACCATTGACACAATCCATATGTTATTGCTTTCCCTTGGGATTCACATCCTTAGAGGTTTCTAAGCATTGGGTTAGATCTCAATTTGTCTCCTTAAGTAAAAAATAGGTAAACCCTTTTCCTTAAGTTCATTAAATTTCCACATAACATATCTTGTGGGGTTTGAAGAAATTAAGACATAGGACATCTTAGTTTGAAAACCTAATTGAAGAAAGTGTTTTTGGTAAAATAAAGGCATTAAGCAAAGCTAAGCAAAATGAACTTTCATATGTGTTGAAGACTCCAAATCCCAAAGCACAAATTATTGATTGAAAATCCAAAAATGAATGTTCAAATGAAATCATTTCTTGGTTACAAAGGTCATTAGGAAGCATTTGCATGCTCTTCAATACCTAGATCTAGGTAAACAAAGTGTCCTTTTTAGGTTCATCTTAGGATCAAAACATTATCAAAATATTTTTCATCCATCCATCCAAAAATATCAAAACAAATTCCATCTCATCATCACCTTTTGATAAATCTTGAAATCATCCTTGATACTAAGCTTTGTGGTAAAATCAAAATCATCATTATCATTGAGACAAAATCCTTGAAAACATTTATCAAAACACCTTTGGCTAGGTATGTGTAAATGCATCCTTTTGCATATGCTTAGTCAAAGTTATCAAAATCATCTTGTCTAGCTTAGTGTATGTAGATGAATCCTTCTCCATATGCTTAGTGAAACAATCATCTTGTTTGAATAGGTGTGGGTAGATGCATCCTTCTCCTCACACATATTCAAACTATCATCCTTTGGACAAAGCTATCCCTTAGATCATCATCCAACATCTTAGGGTCTTTTTGTTCAAAATCAAAATCCAAAATCAAAATCAAAATCAAGAACAAAATCTTAAAAGTCTCAAAATCCAAAACCAAGAATCAAAAACCAAAGTCCTAAAAAGCCTAGTGTCTCATTCAAGATTGATCAAAAGTCAAAACCATCCATATCATTCATCCATAACATCATCATCATATCATCACCTTTGATCCTCAAAAGCATCCTAAAACTTTCACTTTGGGACATAAAATAGAGATCAATCCAAAGAATCAAGAGACTCATCTCCCATATTCTTGATCCTTGTTTTATGGTCCAAACAAGATCTCAATACAAGAAGAGTATGGAAGCCAACAAAGAAACACCTGCTTCAAGTGATCTTAGCCAAACCAACGAAGAAATGAATCCAACAAAATCAAGCAACCCATTGACCCTCTCATCATCGCAACATCCCCAAGAAGAAAATCAAGGAGAGGACCTCACTTTCGGAATGTCTCATGAAGAAATGACAGAAATGCTCCAAAATTCGGACAACCATAGAATCATCAACATTATGATGAGACTTAACCCTTTGTTGTACATGCTTGAACTAGAAAAACAAGGGGCCAAGTTGCCTTCAGATTTTAATGTTTGTACTATCGTGGACACATCATTTCCTTCAATTTCATCCACCATCCCCATTTCATCTACACCCCCATCTCAAAACATCACACAAAACATTCTGCAAATCACAACATCGTTTGCTCCAACACAACCAAATTTCAACAAGGGAAACACATTCCTCAATGCTCTTCAATCACATCCCCTTGTTAATAATCAAAACATGGATGAAAACACCACCGTGGAACAAAACATATCCGAAAACCCCTTACGCAAAAATGTTCCTCTCACATTCCATCACGATCCATCATCATCATTTTTTCACGCAACACCACAAACACCTCTTCTCACAAATTCACAAGAAGAGAGAGATACGTTCGGACTAGGGGGCTTATTCGACACCATGACATTCTCGCAACAACTCACACCCCTTACATTTCCACCTCTTCTGTCATTTCCATTATCATCCGCACCACTCCTTGGTTTAGGGTTGCCTCCCCTACCAAGTATCAATCAAACCTACATCCCAACCATCAATCAAAGCATTGCACCAAACACTCAAAATTTATCGTTGATATCACAACAACAAATGATAAACACACAAGCAATGGCAACATCATCAAACACACCCCTAACATCACAAAGTATGGTCTCTCAAGGACCCATTACATCAATACCATTATCCAACAAGCAAAACATCAACACAACATCATCATCTACCACCATTCAAAATCCACCACCACCTCCACCACCACCAACTTTCACCACATCAAATCAATATGATGCAGCATTGCAAGCTGCTTTCCAAAGAGGATACCAACAAGTCTAGAAACAAAAATCCGTGCAACAATCCGCTCAAGTTGCACAAGCTGCCAAAGTCGCACAAGCCGCAATACAAGAGCAACAAGCAACGCAAGCTCAAGCTTTATTGCAATAGCAACAACAACAAGCCGCCCAAGCCACACAAGCATTGCAAGCACAAAGGGTCGTGCAAGCACAAATTTTATTACAGCAACAAGTTGCACAAGCACAAGCAGTACAAGCTCAAGCCCAAGCGCAAGCGCAAGCTCAATATCAAACACAACAAGCACAAGCACAAGCACAACTTCTTGCACAAGCAGCGCAATTGCAGGCATATCAACAAGCATTGAGGCAATACCAAGAGCAACAAGAAGAATCAGAATTAGCAGCCCAACAACAAGCATTGTTGGAACAACAATAAGCACAATAGCAAGCCCAACAACAAGCATTCTTGGAACAACAACAAGCGTTGTTGGAGCAACAACAAGCGTTGTTGGAGCAGCAACAAACACAACAACAAGCACAAATCCTAGTGCAACAACAACAAGATCAACAACATGCATCGTTCATACAAAAGCAAGTAGAAGCCTACTTCGCTCGACAGAACATGCAGATACCATCAAACAACGCACCAAACAACCTATCTATCCAAACCACGATTCAAACACCTCAAAACACTTTCATCCCACCCCCTGATCCCCATAATGATGTGATGACACAACTCAGGTTGCTCTCGCAACAAATGCTCGACCTTCAATTAGGGCAGAAAACCAAAGCGCCAAGCAACTTGTGTCCCTATCCATTCGATAGGAGCCTAGACATGAAACCATTCCCTAAGGGATTTGAAATCCCCAAATTCAACAAATATCGAGGGATGGGAAACCTTGAAGATCACATCAGGGAATTCCAGGTTCATTGTATGGAGGTCGCATATGATGATACTTATCTGATGCGGCTATTCCCTAGGAGCTTGGCAGGTCCCACTATAGAATGGTTCTCTCACTTACCTTCAGGAATTAGAACATTCGAAGAAATTAGAGATGCATTCATTAGGAATTACGCATGTAACATTGCAATGGATGTCAGTCTCGAAGAATTATCGGCTCTAAAACAAGGGAAGAATGAGTCTTTTGCCTCATTCCTTCAACGATGGCGATCCAAGGCCAATCGGAGCAAGTGGACCATGCCAGAAGAACAACAAGTCTGCACAATCATCGCCAACCTTGAAAGCTGCTTAGCATTCCACCTCAAGGTTAAGGGTATCACTACATATGAAAAATTGATCTCCAAGGCTCTCAGCATCGAAAGAGCCCTTGCGACCCAACCTGCTAAATCAACATCATATCACAAACAACAAAACAATCGCCCACCATCAAATTACAACGATAAACCTCGAACATGGGCAAGAAACAAGAACATTACTAATGATGGGGTCGTTGATGCCAAGGTGGTCATCAATGGTCCACGCCAACATACACACACACCGCAAATCCAAAATCAACGCCAAAACACTCATCACACCACATACCAACCCAATAATCCCACCATCAATAACCTCACTGACCAAAGGGGACCTCCCAACGCAAAACTTATCCAAAACGCAAATACACTATTTTGGGGGAACCATTGGAGGACATAATGAAAAAATTGATTGACGAAAAACTCATCAAACCTCCCACATTCAAAAATTACCAAGAACCCAATGTCAAACCCCCTTCGTATAACGAGAACCAACTTTGCAAATTTCACAAAATCAAAGGTCACACCACGAACAACTGCATGAGACTCAAAAACATCATCCAAGATCTCATTGACAAGAAAATCATAAATGTGGAACAACCTACTGGAAATCAGGATCTTCAAATCTACACGAATCCGATGTCGAATCACGACAACAAAGGGAATAAAAATGACAAAGGGAAGGGCAGTGTAAATCATGTGTATGAAACAGTCGTTTCCTCCCTAAATGAGGACTGCATGGTCATCACCATCAAAGGCGCCCATGTCGAAGATTGTGGAGTCACCACACGAGGCGGCAAAGTCACCATTGCAGGATCATCCCAACCAAATAGAGTCCCTTCATCTAGAGTCGTTCTGCATAGCTACAATGTTGTAGAACAACTCAAGAGAACGCCAACACACATCTCCATCATGAAGTTGTTAAAAATCTCATTAGTGCATAAAAATATTCTCAAGGAAGAATTAGCCTCATCCACTGTCCCCGTAGATCTTGATGCGGAGCAATTCCAAGCTATGGTCGGAAATATCATAACGCCTAATCTCCTTACATTCTCTGACCAAGATTTCCCCGCCCAACCATCTCACAACCATGCACTTCACTTAGAAGCCATTGTCAACAAGAGCAAAATCAAAAGGGTCTTGGTGGATGGAGGTGCAGGTTTAAACATCTGTTCTCTCAGCCTCATCAAGCAGTTGAAAATATCAGAAGATTCCACTGACAAAGGAAAGGGCATAACAATAAGAGCATATGATGACCAAGAAAGAGTGTCTCAAGGCACGATTAAGCTCCCTATCCAAGTAGGGCCAACACTTATGGAAACCACATGTCAGGTCTTGGACCTCGAATTTCCATACAATATCCTCTTGGGACGCCCATGGATTCATGCGATGAAAGCCGTAGCATCAACCTTCCACCAATGTGTGAAATTTACACATAATGGACAAGAGGTTACCGTCCATGGAGATCTTGAGCCGTTTTCATACTGCAAGAATCTTCAAGCCAAGTATTAAAAAATACCCCAAGTGCCAAAGAATGATGAAGGCCCATCCACACCATACATCGACCCTGCAAATCTCGCGTCCACTTCTGCGACAGAGACACCCGCCATCCCCACCATCTCCGATATCAAGCTCATCATCCAGGAGGACGGTTGTGGAAGCTACAAAATCCCTAACAATGCTTTTGTGATAGGAGAGTTACCACAATCTCCTAGATCACGGGGACGCCCACAAGAAAATCAAGCTTCCACATCACAAACCTATCCTAAAAATTATCCTGAATTCACAAGATGGAGAGACCTTGGTCATGAGGTTATTGAAGCAAATCCATCTCACGTGTTGCATCAAGATGAAAAACTGGCAGCTAATTTACCAATGGATGAAAGAAGCAAGGGCCTACACATGATGCTTGCAATGGGCTATGACCGAAATCAAAGACTGGGACAAAATGACAATGGGCTCATAATACCTATCATGCCAGAGACACGACCCATAACAAATCTTGGTCTTGGATGTGCCACTCTGAGAATAACCATACGTGGCCGAAGTCCTCCGATTAGAACGGCTAATGTTTCTCCTCAGCCAGTACTAGTACAAGTACACTCACCAATAGTCACAGGTAGGGACACACATAATTTTATAACTGAGCCCTACATTAGTAGCGATGACAAAGATACCTCATCCAACCTACCTAGGCTATTTGAAGATACCACCTTGTGTATGATTAGTACTATATCCTTTGAACCAGATAGTCAAAATCATGAGATTCGTTTAGTCTACCCCCAACTGATCAACTATGACCAACGAGGACCACCAGTTCTCGACACATTCAAAAACGATGAGGCGCTCTCAAAATTCATGGGATTGAGGGATAATATTCTAGATGGAGATTACAAGGCAGGGTTTATAATGGAGTTGGATACACATGCCTACTATGGGGAAATGATTGAATCCTTCAGTCGCAAAAGTGAGAAACTAAGAATCATATCCAAGTCCTTGAGTGAAAACCACACTGTGGCACTCTCTGACAAGAAAATAGTAAAAAGAAAGGACGTATCCAACGGTGAAAACCTCTCTAAGGCACCCGAGGATGAAGGATTCAATCTTCCCTTAAGAGCTATTCATCAAGAGAAATCAGCGATCTTGGCTGAAAAATGCAATCCAGTCAACATAGGAACAAAGGAGACCCCGCATATCACGTTCTATGCAGAATCATTATTAATAGAAGAGCAAGAACTCCTAGCAACATTCCTAAAGGAAAGACAAATAAACTTTGCACGGAGTTATGCTGATATGCCAGGGCTAGATCCAGAGACTGTGGTCCATAAATTTACCAGTGTATCCAGAAGCAAAGCCGGTAAAATAGAAGCTTCGAAAAATGCATCCTCAAATCGCTTTGTTAGTCAAAATGGAGCTCAAAAATTTGTTAGATACAGGATTCATCCGACCAATCGATTATCCAGAATGGGTGTCAAATTCGGTACCTGTATCAAAACCTAACGGAGCTATCAGAATTTGTACAGAATTCAGAGATTTGAACAAAGCATGTCCCAAGGATGATTTCTCGCTGCCCAACATTGACATGATAGTAGACATGACAGCAAGACATGAGATGCTATCACTAATGGACGGATTTTCAGGATACAACTAGATCATGATAGCAAAGGAAGATCAACATAGGACTGCCTTCACTTGTCCATGGGGGACCTACTGTTGGAACATGATGCCATTCGGCCTAAAGAGCGCAGGAACAACCTATCAAAGGGCCATGACACTGATATTCCACGACATGATTCATAAAACAGTCGAAGACTATGTCGACGACATTCTAGCTAAATCAAGGAAAAGACAAGATCATATAGCAACCCTAAGTGTTATCTTTGACAGACTGGAGGAATACAAAGTCAGACTAAATCCCACAAAGTGTGTCTTCGGCGTACAATCAGGTAAATTGCTAGGATACATAGTCTCCATGAGGGGTATCAAGGTGGATCCGGTGAAGGTGAAATCAATCCTTGAGATGGAAGCGCCAAAGACATTAAAACAATTGAGAGGCCTCCAAGGCCGACTACAATCCATCTGACAGTTTATAGCACAACTAGCAGACAAGCAGAATCCATATTCTCACCTACTCCACAAGGGGGTAGCATATAAATGGGATACAAAATGTGAAGAGGCATTCAACAAGATCAAGGAATATCTACTGACACCATCAGTGTTAATGCCACCTATCCCGAGAAAGCCATTGATCTTATATGTGTCAACAACAGCAGCAGCCCTTGGAGCTCTCCTAGCTCTTCATGATGAAAACAGAACGGAGAGGGCTATCTACTATATCAGCAAAACAATGGTCGGTCACGAGCTAAATTACTCATTCATTGAGAAAGCTTGCCTCGCAGTAGTGTCTACATCCCAAAAATTCAGACATTACATGTTGGCACACAAGATAAAGCTCATCGCGAAAACTGATCCCCTCAAATATCTCCTATCAAAGGAAATGTTCACAGGCAGAATGGAAAAATGGGTAATGATATTATCAGAGTACGACATTGAGTATGTGGAGTGGAAATCCATTAAAGGTTAGGTTATTGTAGATCAACTAGCAAAAGCACCTATGTATTCTGAGAATCCCCTTGTCTCAGAGTTTCCAGACGAGTCTATTTTTAACCTCAACGTCGCTGATCACTGATATCTCCATATCATTCATCTCCATCCACCTCTCTTATTGCTCTTGGAATCAATTTGGGTGCCAAATGTCAAAATCTTCCATATCAAAATTCACATGTATCAAAGGATCAACATGTCTCCTCGAAGAGGCATGCAAAAATAAAAGAAAATTTGATCCAAAATCAAAGGAAAAATCAAAAAGGCCACAAAGGCCCATCAAAGCAAAAAAAAATATATCAAAGTCAAAAATCATGTGGATTCCAAAAAGTCTCATAGAAGCAATGAAATCTAAATCGGCACCCAAATTTGCTAATCCAAAAGCTTCCTCCAATCTTCCATATAAAAGCCTATCACCTTCCAAATCCATTTTTCCTCCATCACTTCATCACCCTTCAAGGTGTGTGTCGATGTTGATCATTCCATCCTTTCCATCTATCCATCAACAAACCTTTCAACCTCCTATCCATTATCCCATCATACCCTAAATCTACCAACATTTATGAGTCTAATCCCCATTGCCATGGTTTATTAAAGGGATATTTGGTCATGAAACTTGATGCTTAAGTCCTTCCTCCATCTCCCTATCATCCATATCCTATTTTCCATATTACTCTTGCACTCTACACTTAGGGACAAGTTTCGTCCATCTTATCATTCATGGTCATTATCCCTTTTATTGCCATTCCTTAATTTTCCACCTTTGATCTTGACAAAGTTAAGGATCTTCTTGAGCATCATGTATCTTATCCTATCCATGTTATCCATATCTTCTGTACCATATCCTCCGCCTTACCCATATTCCATCATTCTTTCTAAATACATCCTTTCTTCTCGTCCTTGGTCTTGATGAGGAATAGGGGAAAAGTACTTGGGCCTTGTGTCCATATCTTATATAGTTGATCTTGATCATCCCATTCATTATCCTTATCCTTGCTTTCTTCCACTCCATATCTCCTAGCTTATCAAAATCCATGTCATCACATCCCTTTGCAACCTTGAATCTTATCATGCAAATCATATTTGAGCCTAGTTGTAAAACATTATCCAATCATCATATCTTTTGTCAATCAATCATCAACAATCATCAATCTTATCATACTTAGAGGAAATCAATGATCCTAAGTACTTATCATCACAATGCCTTATGGAATCAATCATTCTAGGCATCTTAATCAATCAACCATTATCATCTTTTGACAAAAGATATGTTGCTTGTGTGACATGTTTTGCAGTGAATCTTTCATTTTGATCTATCATTTATCCATGGTTGCATTATCTCTATTGTCGGGCATCTTGTTCCTTCAATCGGTCATATCATATCATTCATCCATCCATATTGGGCTACGTGACTTTATCTACATCATTCATCCATCATGCTTCCATATTTGCATCCATCACGCTTCCATGTTCGCATCATGGCTTGATCCAGTGTTTGTATCATGGTATCCCCTAGTGCTACTCGACACATTCTAAAAATCAGTTTGTCTTATTGTATCACACTGGGGGCATGTCATGCATTGGATGGGATTGTTGTACATTCTCAAGGTCAGAAAATCAAAAATCCAAAAAACATTCAAAACAAATCAAAAATCCAAAAACATTCAAAACATATCGAAAATCCAAAAACATTCAAAACATGTCAAAATCCAAAAACATGTCAAAAAGTCAAAAAGTCAAAAACATAGTCTTTATTCGAACTACGTCATCTTTGAGCTTTAAATGTAGGAAAGGGTGATCTTTAATTATCCCCCGAGACATTTTAGGTCAGTCTTCTAGGTGTTCGCTATGTTCATATTTTCGTCTTGTAAATCTTGGTCATGTCGTTAGTCGAACTACGTGGTCTCTCTGTGTATAACGTAGGCAAGGCTAATCTATTGATCAGCCCCTGAGGCCCCTAGGATAGGTCTTTAGGTTAGGTCTTGGCCATCATGGCCGTGTCTCACCCTAGACTGGGGGCAAAATCCTGCACTCACTAAGGGAAAATAAACTTTGAGCTTGAACCAACAAGGAAATAGTCTTCAGACTAATGTTACAAACACAAACTTCAAATGAATGTTGATCTTTTTGAATCAAGGGTTTATCACGTTAAACACAAAAGTTCAAATTGTTCTACTTTGATTTTGATATCATATCTCTCGAGTCCTCAATGATGTATTGAACTAGAGGAGAAAGGAAGGATTATGATTTTTCTTTGACCGTTGTCTGTGAGTTTATCATTATTACTATGCAAGTTGTCGCAAGATGTGCGCTACAAGGTATCACTAATGACATTCTGAATTTGCATAGGAAAAAGATTAACTCTTGTTTGTTTACGCAAGTGATGCTCATGTCATCTTGGTTTAATTATACTTAGATGCTTGTGTTAACCTGCAATTTTAAAACATCATGGAAATAGTACTCAGATCATCTTGGTCTAAAATATGCCATCGATGCTTGTACTCACTTTCAACATTTTAAAGGCCCAATGATGATAAAAAGCACGAAAAATTGGTTAATATAAATGACAAATTTTGAAAATGATATTTGGATAGTTAAGTTAGACTGCATTCATGTTAATATTGCATGTGTATTTATGGGGTTTTTCAATGCTGAAACAATTTCACAATGGTGTCATCTCTATTATTAATGGATTGAGTACACTGTACATTAACCAAAAAACACATCATTCTCATTTAGTTGCACATCAGTTGCATCATCATTTGCATATCTTAGAAAACATTCTCACAACATTTACATTCATATATTCCCTCATAATATTTGCATCAAAAAATACAAAAGAAAATAAAACAGGACATACATTGCATATAATTTCCAACATCAAAATCAGGTCATCCACTATGCCTGAATAAGTGAGTCTCTTCATATTTCCAAGAAAGTGGGGAAATATTTCAGAGTTATGAAGCTTAAAAATCAATCTACTGTAGTCTTCCCACAACTTTTGGAAGCTGGAAAGATTCACTTATTTAAGCTTAAGGCTTTAAACATTTGAAGTCATGCACATTCCATCACTTGCATTACAAATCACATCACATTGCATAATCATAATAAATCAAATCATGTTGCATTACACATCATAATCAACTCACATTGCATTACACATCATAATCATCAAATTACATTGCATAATTACAAATCACATCACATTTCATAATCACATCACATCACATAGAAATTAAATAAATTCACAACATTGCATATCATAATAGGGAAATCAAATGCATCATAATCACCGTTGCATACCATATATCATCAAAAATGTCATAATGTCCATGTGTACAAGGTTATCCAAAAAATAGGACGAGATACATCAAAATCCAAAAGGGCATTGTATCATGGGAAACACATCCTCAATCTCACAAAAGGTGTATACACAATGTCCAAGGAACATCACAAAATGCTATGTTGAGCTCCCACCAGATGTTGCTTCTCTCACGGAACTAGTACCCCCTCTACCCGACGGACCTGCACCTGGATCTCTCCTATCTCCAAGCAATGGTTGCATGACACCCATGCTAACAGTCTGAGAACAAGATCTTCCAGAACGAGACTGTACAAAACTCTCTCATTGCTCAGGAGGAACCAACTCATGATATTTACCTCTGTAAAACTACAACTCCTGAGAAATATGTCTAATCTCTCTAAAGAAATTTGTTATACCTACAGATGGTGTTGTATGTTGTATCCTCTCGGCAATGGCCTCAGCCTACTCTATCCAGTGTCTAAAGGCATCCCTCTCGGAAGTAAATATGATCATTTGTGCCTACAATTGTTGTATTTGCTACCTGTTTATCCCTCTATGAGTCCTCAAAATATCAATTTGTGCCTAACACTGCCCTAACTCATCCTAAAGGGACATAATTTGTGCTCGATCCTGCACCATCTCGCTTTGAAATGACTGAACCTCTGCCTGCAAAGCTACTATCTATGTTGACTCCTGATGTGAGGGTATCCCAATCCGAATCTTGGGAAGCACCGTCCGAGCTACGATGATGCTCCTCCTGCACCTCAAAACTGCAAAATCCAATGAATGATTGTCATCTGCACCACCATTACTCTCCCCACCATCATCACCTCTGCAACCACCCTCTACACCACCATCATCACCTCTGCAAGCACCCTCCCCACCATAATCACCACCCTCGTCATCTCCTCCCTCTCCATCAACTAGCGGTACTGGCTCCTCTAGATGAGTAAATCTAGGAAAGGGATGCGTGTGGAAGAACTCTGAATAATCCTCGGTCATCCGGGCATCTATAATATACATAACATAATCCCATAAACCTGGGGTCAAGGTATAATACTTTGTACAGGCTGCCTCATATGATACATAGGGGCCCCACTCTAAAAAATCCTGTCGTCGTCGGGCATAATGGGAAACTCCCAGGGGCATCCCCTGAACCCGTCCAAACTATCAACATACTAACAGATACAAGTAGCGCTCAAGCACAGCATGTGTCCGCCCAATCAAATAGCAGGATAATAACATATATGGCATCTCCAGTTGATCCTATGGCCACTGCTCACAATCCAAGTACGACTGCCATGTGACAGTCTCCAAATCATCCAGAACTCGCCTCCAATAAGCAACCTTGCCCAACTTATGTTGGACATGTGGACCACTATAACTAAAAAAAAAGGTCTCCCTGGTGGTCGATGTCTCTCTCCCATGGGTCGAGTGACGGCTATATGCTCCCATGCCTAGGTCTGCAGTAATGTGACACCACATGATAGGCTCGTCGCCCTGTAATAAACAACCTCGTGAAAATCTCGATATAAGTGGGCTAACATACATGAACCCCAGGCATACCTGGTACCATCAAGTTTCATCCACGATAGCACACGACCCCAACCTGCTAAAAATCCCTTTGACCTACAATCAGGACAAAGGAATCCACCAATAAATCTGGAAAGTACACATGGAAAAGGATCATATTTGCTAATCATCTATGTCCAAGGGATCCATCGGTCCATAACATAATCATCTCGACATAATCTCTGCAATGCAACTGTCCCACCTCGCTCTATCTTATCATACACTACTATCTCTCCCATCACTGGGATCTGTAGAATACGATAGACATCCTCGGGAGTCACGATCATCTCTCTAGTCGGAAAATGAAACGTATTATGATCACTATGCCATCTCTCCGCCAATGTTGTCAGTAACCCTCTGTTGATTCTATATTGTGGAATATCTAACAGGGAATTCAACCCACAACGGGAGATAATCTCTAAGTCGGTTGAGGACAACCGATGGACCATGTTCTAGGTCTTCGGGATTCGCTCCTGAGACTGGAGTACATCTCCATCTCCCTAATCATGAACAAAAATCAGTCAATCAATGTCATGTTCAATCAAGATTATCAGTCAATCAAGCTAATGTGCAATCATTCAAATCAAATCAATCAAAACAATCAACATCTCATTCAATCAACCCATCGTTCCTTTCCTATCATGAGGACGATCTGCTATCAATCAACCCATCATTCCTCGCCTATTATGAGGGCGATCTACTATCAATCAACCCATCGTTCCTCGCCTATCATGAGGACGATTTGCTATCAATTAAACTATCTTTCCTCACCTATCATGAGGACGATTTGTTATCAATCAAGCTATCGTTCCTCGCCTATCATGAGGACGATTTGCTATCAATCAACCCATCATTCCTTGCCTATCATGAGGATGATCTACTATCAATCCTACCATCATTCCTCGCCTATCATGAGGACGATATGCTATCAATCCTATTATCGTTCCTCGCCTATCATGAGGACGATACAACATTGGTTATATCATTTGATTCTTGACTATCATGAGATCAAATCATCATGCAAAACATCAATCGAACACTACACATACCACAATCTGACTGAAATCAATCCAAAACATGACAAACCAACGACTCCTAGACTTCAAGGACATCTTGTGAACATCACCCCGAGGGCTTTTCGCAATCACACCCCGCAAAACAGGTCAAACGACAAGCTAAACGACCTCAAAGCAACAAGGATGAAAAATTTCCAAGGCAACAAGAGGCGCCACTTGGGACCCCAAAGGCGCCAAAACAAAGTTCAACTTCAAAAACCTCCATTTTCAAGCTTGCAAGAGGTGCCACTTGGGACACCAAAGGTTCCAAAATAGTGTTGGAGGCCAAAAACTTGAATTCCAAGCTTGCAAGAGGTGCCACTTGGGACCCCAAAGGCGCCAAAACTTTAGAACCACCCAAAAACATACATTTTCACCCTTGCAAGAGGTGCCATTTGGGACCCCAAAGGTGCCAAAACTCTCATAAGACTCAAAAACATCAATTTCAACCTTGCAAGAGATGCCATTTGGGATCCCAAAGGCACCAAAACTATTAAAACACATGAAAACATCAATTTCAAGCTTACAAGAGGCACCATTTGGGACCCCAAAGGCACCAAAACTCTTAAACATGCTAAAAAACACTCAAAAATGATAAAACATCACTCGAACGTGCATAAATGACATCCCATAAGCTACAACATCTATCTATGACATTCAAAATGCTTCTAAATGGTGAGAAAACAACTAGCAAAGAGGTTTCTCGTAAAGCGTACCATAGGTCCAGAGGCAGCAGGCTGATCAGGTTGGCGAAGATGCTCGAAACGATGCTTGTGGTATGGGAGCACCATCTTTCTCTAAGCTCTCCAATCTTCAACTTATCCCAACTCAAAATGTAAAAATGAATCCCATTTTTACCATTTTCACCTTTTAGGGGTAAAATGTTGGGAATTATGGTGGGATTTATTTCCCATTTTTACCAAAAAGGAGGGGTAATTAATCAACACTATTCAAAGAAAGAGCTTGCAACTCAATTTCGAGAGATAAATCATCTCTGACATCAAACCTTCACCTAATCGACATTGGATCATCATTGCATCATCACAACAGTTATCACATCATTCAACAATTCATTTTCACATCCTTATATTCACCGATTTATCTCTCGAGGGGGCATAATATCCATCAATACCTAAAATTCAAAGCTTGGGGAATTGAAATCTTCCATCGTCTGGGGCATCAAAATCTCACATCATCTAAGCATCAACATCAAAATCTTCTTTCAATTAACGTGTAAACACAATAATATCCATCAATACCTAAAATTCAAAGCCTAGGGCATCAAAATATTGCATTGTCTAGGGCATCAAAATCTTGCATCGTCTGGGCCATCAAAATCTCACATCATTTGAGCATCAACATCAAAATCTTCTTTGAAGTAATGTTTAAACACATCACTTCAAAGAGGGGAAAAATGTATACACCTAAAAATGGTCATCATATTCAATTAATTAAATACAACCTATTTGATTAATGCTTCAACTACATATAAATAAGGTCTTTATTTATATTGTTCACTTTCCTTTTAATTCTTCTAATTCACATTCTTCTAAATTAAATAAACAAAAAACCCTAAACGTGTTTATTTAATTAATCTTCCCTAATCCTGATTAAGAATTAGAGCACATTTCTACAACTTTTTGTGTGCCACCTCATAAAGGTCACATGAAAATAAATAAGCCTAATTATTAATTAGAATTATCCTCACACACTTCCACCAATGAGAAAAAAAGCACATGGCTTTATTTCCCCACACTTCCAACAAATTTGGAGCACATGGGTCTTTGTTTCACACACTTGGAATCCCATACATTTGGCATGCTTCCAATTGGTCAAAGGATTCTCTTCACACACATGGCATGTTGTCCTTGGTCAAGGGGACAACATCTTGATTCCTTTCATCTCCACCGTCTATCTTTTCTCCTTTGAATCTAGACAGTTGATGGGTGCCACCTCATAAAATGCTTGAGAAACCCTATAAATACACCCTCTTTCCTTAGCATTTATCATCCACCTTTTGAGTAATGTTATAATGCTATTTTGAGATACAAATTGGAATAGTGTTATAATGCAATTTTTCATTCACACTTTAAGTATTGTTACCATGTAGGTTTTTCGTAGGAGCTTGGAGCTTTCATGGAGTCTTATACTTAGCTTTCATATCATGTGTTACTTTGCATTCTCATCTTAGATTAATTAATTGCTTCATAGTTACATTTTATCATCCCCATTGTATCATAGTTACATTTTAGGTTAGTTTGCTTTATGTTTGCATTTGAGCATATGCATAATCATGGATAGTTCACTATAGTTGCATATCATCTCACTCATCTCCACTTGTTCATCTATCATCATCATCCTTCGTTTATCATTGCATCCATTATCCTTTCCATCGTTTTGTTTCATTTAGAAGCATACCACTAATCATTCCAACACACATTTGCACATAGAAATCATCTTAGCTTGCATATTAAGCATCAAATCTCATTTTCGAGGTAGTCATTTTAACAACCTTTGTGCCCATAGAAATATGAGGGCCAAACAGTTTAATAAATCCCCAGAAATACAGAACAATGATACGTATTTGAAAGATTTGATTGTATTACGAATAAATTAGTTTTACTTGCTTCAAACTTTGAATGTAAACTATCTCATTAAGGTTTTTGTTGACATTAGAATCCACCTCTACACATTCGACACACACACAGGTATAATTGTGTTAGACAAATCATTTGGATAATGAGTTAAAATGAATTATTCTCTTGATTGATCATAATCTATAAAATAAAGATAAAAGAGAGATCTAGATCTATTTTTAGAGAGATAGGCCTAGTATCTATTTGAATAGGAATAGGTATACAAATTCTTCATATGGAAGGAGATCTCTATTACCATTTTGACAAATTAAATTGATCGATATGAGTTGTTTTTCTTGACAATATATTACCAGAATAATAGCTAATTCAATAGCTGCTTCAACAGCAACAATAGTTGTAACAAAGATTGAGAAGATATCCCCCTTTACTTGCCTACTATGAAAAATAATCTGAGAATGTTACTAGGTTTAAATTAATTGTATTTGGTATTAGCTCAAGACACATAAGTGCTTTAACCATGTTTCGACTTGTTACTAGTCCATAAATACTGATAGAGAAAAAGTAAGCACCTAAAATAAATGCATGTTTGAGCATAATAGAGGAACTCCTCATACCTTAACCTCTTCAGATACAAATAAAAGTTATTATAAGATTCTAATTTTCCATTATCGAAAGAACAAAAGGATTCTTTCATGATCTATGAAGATAAAACAACATATTTATGCTACTAATATGTACAAAAGCTTTCATTTTTAAACCGCTTATTCTTGAGGAGCTATAATAATAACTCTTATAAGAGAAACTAAAATAATTATAGAAATAAGTTTGAATGGAAAAAAAATCAATGGATAAATAAGCACCAATATATTGATATTGTTGGTTAAATCTCATTCTAACATTTTATTTGATTTTTTAGTCAGAAATATTTTGAACCATGATATGTTCAAGATAATAGTAATTAATTAACAACAAGAGACTCATATAAACTATCGAAGTGATGCTATCTCTGACGGTCCAAGGAGGGGCATAATGGGATATTTCATATTATTCAACAACATCATGGCAAATAGAATAAAATTATTGTTTCCTCCCTTTCATTAAATAAAAAGTTACCCCATTTACCTATATGCTATACTAGATTTGTACTTGGAATATTTCATTTGATATGGGCATTGATTCATTGATCTATAGTTCAATAATAGATTTTGATCAATCATACATGTGACGTTATTAATAGAATGTCAATAGGATCAATAATTCCCAACTTGTAAAAAAAGTATTTTATTTATTAAATAATCAGATTACATTGGAACTCAATCTGAATAATCGTAGAAGTGATTGAATAATCAAATTTGTTTGTAGTTTCTTCAGACATACCAAGTTAATATGTTGAGCTTAAATTGTTTGAATTGTTAAATCTTCAACAACCGATATAGGTAAACATCCTAAAGCAATATGATCATAGGTCAAAATTTCATATTCTTTAGTTATCATTAGGCAATTTGTGGGACAATATTAAACACAATTCCCACAAAAGATACAAATTCTAAAATTAATGTTATAATTTTCCAATTTTTTTTTCCAAATATCTATTTTGACTTTCTAATCCACAATAGGTAGATTTATCGGGCATAAATGGACACATACTTCACAAGCAATACATTTATCAAATTCAGAGTGGATCCTTCCACGAAATCATTTTGATGGGATTAACTTTTCATAGGGATATTGAATATTAATAGGTAAATGATTCATGTGATATAAGGCAACCATAAAACCTTGACCAATGTATCTCACAACTTGTATTGCTTGTTCACTATAATTCATAAACCTAGTCACAATGGAGAACATGTGTAAAATCTCCTCGAATAATCATTTCATAGAGATTTATTTCTCTTCATAGATTGGATTTATCAAATTTGGATATATTGCAGAATTTAGAATATAGAACCTCTTCACGAAGAAGAAAAGAGAGTTAGTCACAATAAAATAAGTTGGAAAGAAGCTATTAGTAATAGATTACCCAGAGCAATAGGTAAAAGAAAATTCCACTGAATATCTAGTAATTGGTCCATTCTTATCCTAGGCAAGGTCCATCTTGTGATAGAAATAAATAAGAACAAATAGGCTTTAGGTAATATAATTAGGATCCCGATTGTTATATTAATGACCCCACTAATTCCAAAAATTAAATCCCATTCAAAATGTTCCAAAATGGGTATGAGTAGAATTGATAAGTTCCATCTGCCCAAGTAAAGAACTATTACAAAGAATGAAGCTAATAGATTTAGGTAAGAAGCAACGTAGAATAAACCAAATTTGATACCCAATATTCAGTTTGATAACCCGCTACCAATTCTTCTTCCACTTTTGGTAAATCAAAGGACAATCTCTCTCATTTTTCCAAAGATGAGATGAAAAAAGCTAGAAACCCTATAGGTTGGCACCATAAATTCCATCCTAAAAGACCATATTGCACTGTACTTCAATTATATCAATTGTACTTGAACTATTGGATAATTATAGTCGACAAAAACATCACTGTTTTCATCTCTATTCCAAAGTTTTGTATGTGAAACTCACTTCATATGGCTTCTCAATGGTCATTAAGAAATAAAGAACACAATAAAAAAGGCACAAGAATATTAATAAATTGAACCAATGAGATTATGTCTACTATAAATAATAGGAGCTTTTGAACCTATCTCAACCATCACTACTTTTTGTGGGAGAAAGAAAAATATGTAAATGATTACTTCGTTCTAAATCGTCATTCTTTTTTAAGTAGATAGAAATGTATTCTAGATTGGGGACGTTTCTAGATTGGGGTTCTATGGAAGTACTTCTTGATCATCCCTACCAATGTCAAGTCCTTATTGTTATCCCATTTTTATGGAAACATATGTGGTCTAGATATCAGTGTTTATTTTTCACTAATCTTTTTTATATCTTGGTGTTTCTCATCTATCTTTGCTTCATTTTTGGTTTATATGATAGTAACTTCATCCTTTTTTCCCTTGCCTCCTTGTTGTTGGGCCCCAATTACTAATATATGAATCGGGGTACATAGTTTTGACTGATTGTGCATGCTCTCACAATTGTACATGGAGGATGGTACTTAATTATCTTACTAAAAGATTTGAAAACTATTTGATCTCACCCATATGACTATCTAGTTTTTTGACTGAAATGAAGGATAAATATTCATCCCATTCACTTATGTTTTCCCTCCTTTTATTTATACTACTAATTAAAAAGAGGGAAAAATAAATCTGATATTCCAAAGAATCACACATAGAGATATAGATAACACACATAAAGCTAAAGGAATTTTGTCACTAATAGCTTGAGCAGCAGCTCGAAGACCACCTGAAAAATAATATTTATTATTTGATCCATATCCTGCTATAAGAAGTCCAAGGGGAGCAATACTTGAAATGACAATCCAAAAAAGCGCTTATCTAAGATCAATTAAAACAATGTCGTGACCAAAAAGAACTACTAAATAGCCTAAAAAAAAGGTATGACCACTACCATTGGTCCAATAATAAATAACCATAAATCCCCCTAGATGGAATAATATCCTCTTTTAGCAGTAGTTTGATTCCATCTATCAAAGCTTGAATAATTCCCAAAGGATCAACATATTCAAGTCCAATATGTTGTATTCCCCCATATATTTTTCTTTCAATCCATACTAATAATCCTATCGTAATTCCCAATAGAAGGATAATTATGTCAATTAGAATCCATATAAGACTAGAGATTTCTTTTGAAAATAACAATCAAGAAAATAAATTGATAGTTTGTTCTTCGAGCTCTACTATAGTAACACCATTTTAATGATCAACCTCTCCCATAATGATATCTATAATACCCAAAATCATCATGATATTGACTAATTTCATCCTTTTAGCCAGTTGAGGAGGAATCTGCAAATTAATAAAACCAAGTGGTTGGATTTTCCATCTCCGGGGAAAAATATTCTCATCTCTTATAAAAAAATCCTAATTCACTTTTGGGAGCTTCTACTCACGTAATGTTCTTGTTTTGATAATTCAAAAGTAGGGGAAGGTTTTTTACTAATAAATCGAGATTCAAAATCGTTCCATTTTGAATATTTTCCCTTATTTAATTTGAACCTCTAAATTTTCATATGGACCTTCCGGAATTACTTCTAGGGCCTATCTAATTATTTTTATAGATTCTTTCATTTCCTTGATTCAAAGCAAATAATGAGCAAACAAATCTCCTCCATTTTTCTATTGGATTTTCCAATCCAATTAATTGTAACATTCATAATGATCCACTTTATGAAGATCTCATTGAATTCTAAAAGCTCGTAGCATGGGTCTTGATAAACTCCAATCTATTGTTTCTCTACTAATAATGCCTACTACCTCAACTCGTTTCAAAAAGATAGGATTGCATATAATAAGCCTTTCATATTTTGTCACTTTTGGAAAGAAAAATTGCAAAAATATAAGGGTTTACCTATCCAATTGTAGGGTAAATCTACAACTACTCCTCCAATACAAAAATAATTATGCATCATTTGCATGCTCATGGAAACTTCAAATAAATCAAAATATCATTTCCCTCTCTTTTAAAATATAAAAGAAAGGAGTTTGGTTACCAATATCAGCCATGAAAGGTGCAAGCCATAACAAATGAGAAGCTATACGACTAACTATATCATAATCACTCTAATATAGTTATCCCTTTTAGGTATTTGAATATTTTCCAATTCTTCTACAACATTAACTGTTATTGCCTCTGTGAACATAGTAGCTAAATAATTGCATCGTGTTACATAGGGAAGATATTGAACAATTGTTTGATTCTCAACATTTTTTTCCATCCCTCTATGGCAATAACCTAAATATAGGTTTATAGTCAATAACATCTTCACCATCTAGAGTAATAATAAGTCGAAGAACACCATACATTGATAGATAATGAGGATCCATACTTACCATCGTGAGGTCCTCTTCCATAGCAACCATAATCATAACTCTTCCCTTATTTTTTTTTAAAAAATATGAGAGCAAAAGAAAGAATGACTCATGAGGATCTAGAATTTAATAAACCAAAATTGGATTAATTGGATCTAAAAAAAAATTCAAAATTAATGCGGCCCACAAATATCTAATTGACCAATTAAATTTTTGTAACGAAGTCTATCTTTCTTGAACAAATAAATCAGAAGTCGTTTATGTTTACCCACAATTTTCCACAAACCTCTTTGGGACAAGTAGTCTCATTCTTGCAAGTCCAAATGTTCAATAAGTCTTTTAATTTGATTGGTTAAATAACATACTTGAAATTCAACAAATCCTCTTTGTTCACTAGGAATCAAAGAGGGGCGAACGAACAAATTTTTATCATAAAAAAAATATTCCGAAGTTAAATATTATTTATTTAATTTAGAGTAAGAAAAAAGAATGAGATCCATTTCTTTTTGTTCATGGTCTATATATTCCTATGTTTCGATCGAATTTTTCTTCGACATAGATAAATAAATTGTAACTTTCATAGAATAAAGCTACCAACGAGATCTAATGTCGGAGTTTATTCGAGATTATTAAAAAGAATGATGCACTTTGATCTTTTTCCATTGGGAAAGCAAAGAAAAGGAGATGGCGAAATGATTAATAAACTTCCCATCTTTAAAATAGGTCAGAGAGAAGGGCTCTAGCGGAACTAATTATAGAACCGCATCTCTTTTGCTTGACCGTCCTTCCAAGTATTTCTACCTCCAAGAGAAAAAGATTTTGATTGCTCCTCTCTAAGGTCTTAGAGGGTGTACTATATTTGTTGATGTTATGCATTGAGGGGATCTAAGGGGGGATTTACAAAGGGCGAAAGTTTGAGGAGGAGAAAATCCAAATCAAAAAAGTTGGGTTGATATTGGATCGAAGAGGACTTCTCTTCTTCCTTCTTCTCCTCTTCCTTTTTCCTTCTATCATATACATCTCCTTTGCTATGTACTCCTCTATGGAGGAAGGAAACCCCTTAAGTTTTCTTTCAAGTGAATTTACAAGAGAAATCTTCCAATCACCATCACTGTAAAGCTCAAGCTTATAATATACTCACTCTTAACATAGTAAAGTGCTTTTGTTGCAACTCAATATGCTTTTTTCTTCCAAACATTGTTACATTTTTTTGTTTTTGATTTAGAGGTATGCTTTTTCGAACTACCATAATATGGTTTTAATTTATTTATTACTTCAAGTGACGTACATTTAAAGAACAAAAAATTTAATGCAACTCCTCCAATAATAATTATTTAAAATTGAAATAAATAATGTATTTGTGCCTTGTTCTTCTAAAACATATTTTATAAATGATCATTTCATATTTTATAATATAATATTGAACTCTTGCAACAATATGATCATTTCATATTTTATAATATATTATATAAAACTCTTGCCACAATATAATCATTTCATATTTCAATATAAACCCAAACTCTTGCCAAAATACAAATTAATAATAATTTCAATTCTTACATACGTATGTACTCACGAATTTTGAGTGAATGAAAAGCGACCATGTCATTTTGATAGATTCAATTATTCTTATCTTAGGAATTCAAATTGGTTTAATCTTCTATTAATTTCTGACTTCTATTCATCTAAAATTCATAAAATAAAAATGTGTGCATACATGACTAATAGTCAGTACCTAGAAAAAGAGTACCTTCTTGCTCATCTTACAAATATATATTTTATGATATATTAAAAAGGTTGTAAGGGGCCAATCCCAAATCTACATGCCAGTTAACCAATCCCATGCCAAAAAATGGGCAAAACAAGGAAATTACAAAAATCCAGGCCTTATGCCTACACTACTGAAATCCCTTCATCGATTACTATCTTCAATCCTCTGTGTTGTCCACTGTCTCCACACTTCCACTCCCCACAACTAGGAGAGCTAGCAACACCTCCATCTCAAGTACTTTGTGAGTGGCAGTCAATTCCTTCAACAAGGTGATGCAGCCCATCACCTCAGTTGTCTTTGTTGCCTTGTCCTCGTCCCCGCTCTAGATGAGATACAACACCCATGGCCTATTAAAGGGGAGGGAAGTTTTGGCCATATTCCTCCTCTGGGTGGAGGTCCAATCCAACAACTGCTATCCCCAGGTAATGCTCCATCCCCTCATGCCAACTTGCTCTGACTAGTCGACACATTAGCCATTCGATAGAATCCTTACTCTCACAGGCTTGGAGCAGCCAAGCCATGAAGATGGATGATAGCTTAGAATTCACATGGTAGCAATAGGAAAAAATGAACACCTTTGTGCCCAAAATCCGCTTCACAATTTCCAGGATGACGATGTCTACTACGTTAAAAACTCTTTGAAGCCTCTTATCTAAAACTACTCCTCGGAAGGTCATTTGCCTCTCCTTCGCTCCAAGACTTATTGAACATTGTCTCCATCTTCCAACGTCGTTGTAGATTGTAAACCAAGGGGGTTGTTGATTTAAACATCCTTGGTCGCCATTCTCCACCAATCGTAAATACCTCGCTAACACCACATTTACCACTCGCGATTGATGAAGTCCCCAAAACATCCTCCTAGTCGTCCTCCACATGAACTAACCTACTTTCATTAACTCTTCACCACCCCATGCTCATTATTACAATCAATCGCCATTTTGGATAGTTTATCCACTTCAATATTGCCTTCCTGATATATATATGTGCCACCCTAAAATCTTCAAATTTCTATAGTTGTTTCAAAATTCAATTCAACCATTTGTCTAATTTCCAATTTGGAGTTACACCTCTACAAATTGCATTTATTGTGATGAACGAATCTCCCTCAAGAGATCTTCGTGAAACCCAAACGATTGCATAGGTTAGTCCCACACCACATTCCTTGCATTTTTGCCTCATTGTTGGTGTTGATTCCCAATCGTATGGCCTTCTCAACCTTGATTTTTCCTTCATAATCTTTGATAATATGTCATGCCCTTGCCGGGCCAAGGTTACCCCTCGCTACGCCATCAAAATTCACTTTCACCTAGCCCTCATCTAGTGGATGCCATTTTACATCTCTATAGATTTGCAATCTAATCAACCCAACAAACCCCATAAACTAGGGCATCTTACAAATATTTGATTAGTATTAGTATTGATCGATTTAAATCTAGTATTTGCAAAAAAAGAAAAGATGAGAAAAGGTAACAATAAATATGAAATCAATAAGACTCCATCCCATACTCTATCATTCTTCTTTATTCATAATATGTTGTTTTTTTTTTCTTCTCTTCAAGATCTAGTGGATTGAAATCTAAGAATGTGGAAAATATTTAGAATAATGATTTAATCTTCCTATGGAATTTCCATTCAAATATGCTTGGATTGTGCCTTTCCTTTTGCTTTCAGCTTCTTTACCAATTGGATTAGGATCCTTATTTTTTCAAGAGCAACTAAGAGTGTTTGACATACATGGGCTCTTATTAGCATTTTTTTGTTTAAGTGTAATTATGTTTCTTTTCAATTTATTCTTGCAACAAATTACCAAGTCCCATCTATCGATATTTCTAGTCCCAGGTTATCAGTAATAAGTTTTCATTAAAGTTGGACTATTTGATTAACCCACTTACTTCCATTATGTTAGTTTTAGTTACGACAATTGGAACCATGGATATGATCTACAACAATAATTGTCTCATGATAAAACATATGTGAAGTTTTTTGCTAAACTTAATTTTTTAGATGCTTCTATGCTGGGCCTAATTATTAGCTTAATTTATTACAAATTATCTCTTTTTTTTGGAATTAGTAAGAATGTGTTCCTATTTATTGATATGTTTTTGGTTTACACGACCTAGTGCAATTAATGCTTGTCAAAAAGCATTTATAACTAATCATGTAGGGGATTTTGGACTCTTATTAGGAATCTATGTTTTTATTGGATATCAAACAATTTCAAATTTCAATGTCTGAAAATATAAATGAATTGATTGCCTTTGATGGAGTTGGTTTTTTTTGTTACTTCGTGTGCTCTTTTCTTATTTAAAGGTCAAATAGCCAAATCTGCACAATTCCCACTTCATGTATGTTTACCTGATGCTATGGAAGAGCCTACTCCTATTTCAGCTCTTACATATGCTGCTACTAGCTTGATTGTTTCCTCTTTTTAAAGCTCTACCTTTAATAATGTATCATATCTCTTGAATAGGTGGAATAACAGTTCTATTGGGAACTACCGTGGCTCTCACTTAAAAAGATCTTTAAGAGAAGCTTGGCTTATTCTGCTATATCTCAATTCGGTTACATGATGTTACCTCTAGGGAGATATTCTGAAAAACAGACAAGAATTCACACATCTAAACCTTATATTGATATATACTCATTTCCACATCGTTTTAAATTGTTCTAATTTTTTTTTAAATCATTCATTTAATAAATTTGGATTTTGATAGCCACATGACATAAATAATCAAGTGAAAGAATATGAAGATTTGCTCAAATAATGAGAAAAATCATTAAAAAAAACTCGAGAATATCCACAACTACAACTCAGACATTTTGTGGAAACAATACTGACCATATTTTATTAATGACGGAGAAAACAAATGGTTCAATAAACTGAATGACGAAAAAATTCTCAATTTGAGTTTCAAAAGATTACAAAAAATTATTCCCAGAATGAAAGACTATAGTTTACCAAAAAATACTAAACTAATGTTATAAAACAGCTAGCAACATTATCCTAATAATTCATCATTAGGTGCCCACCAGAAATGTCTTCAAAGCCATTCGTAAAGATCATGCTTTAGAATTACCTGCAGGAAATACAGAATTAGTACTCATGCCATGTTACAAAAGCAAGAAAGAGAAAAAATGCCATGCCATAAGATACTTCTGAATCTAGAAGGTTCTTAGAAATTTGTTTTTATTGGAACCCCATCAGTTTAGAAGAGTGTAAACCCGTCCAGTTAACATCGATGGCTTATCAATCCATCCAATCCTCTCCTAGAGAAAAATGGCTAGCAGACATACCCCAAGCTGGTCATAGAGAGCTTAAATCAAAAACAAGGTAATATACCTAAGATAGGCATTGCATTTCTCTTCACATGTTAAAGCAGACTTCATAGTTGCTGGAACTAAAGATGAGGAATGCAGCTGCAAGTATCGTGAAAAGCAGGGCCATTCACTCCAATGTTCAAGTGTACACAAGCATACACACTCTATAATATAGCAATTAATCTGACAACAAACCAAGATGTTTACAGTCCAATGAAATAGCTGGACCAATTTTCTTCAAAAGATACAGATAACTGTAACAATTTTCTTCAGAAGTTGACAGAACGTCCCAAATACACAGTTTAAGGCTCAGCAAGCTATGTGAGCAATTCAATACAGAAGCTGGACTGATTTTCATTATAAGGTACCTAGGCCAATTTGCTTCATAAGGTTAAGTAACCTGCAGAATATGACAAAATGATAGTGTTAGGCTCGCTTTGTCAGTGTCCAAACAGAAGCTTCCTTCCAGAAAATAATTCAAAGCGCAATTCATGTGAAGCATTCAATCGTCTTGGAGAGAAAAAAAAACTCATCAGAAGAAAAAGCATATAGAACCAGACATTCATTCTGTATGGATATTTCAACAGAATTTTTATCAATGATCAACGAACATAAATCTGAATGAATTTGAGCTAGCAGAGCCACACCTACCTCATACCATGATGCAACAGAAACTACAAGGAACTTCAAATTTCATCCACAAAATATAAGGTACAAAAAAATTCACAATTTAAAAGCATTCAAGAGAGAAATTGTGTACAAATTCTTCGTGTGAGTTTTTCTGAAGGTACAAAAAAAAATATCACAATTTGATATCATTCAATATCATTCAAGAGAGAATTTGTGCATAAATTCTTCTTTATTGAACTTTGAGCATGAGTTTTTCTGAAGATTTGAGTTTTTCTGAAGATTGTGGTGACCAACAATTAATTACAATGTGATATCATACAAGCTAAGTTACCGGTTCGGGTTCGGGGACGGGTGCGGGTACGAGAACCCAATACGTGGGTACGTGAAAATTTTTTTTAGGGGTTTGGGTACGTATGGGTATATATACATATATATATTATACATACAAAAAAAAAAGAGAGAAATATACAGAATTGTCAAACTAAATCATTTCATAATATGATACTTGATCATTGATCAATGCCAAATGCCAAAGATAAATATTAAATGCCAATAGATAGTTGAAAATATTCAAATAAGCCATATCAATGATATCATATACATCTATGTTCACGATTCTAATGGAAATCATCACAATTACTGAATTACAAAATGTAGTTCATGAAACATGATTCAATGTTCATTGTTCATCAATCATCAAAAGGATTATCAAAAAAATGAAAATCATCGTGACTTGGATTTTCAGTGGCTTCAACTTCAAGATCATCATCATCTGAACCCAAAGCGGTTCCACTTGCACTAGATGCACCATGTAGTATGTCATCATTATCATCCATAGTGGCTCTAGCAAGATCCTGAATGGTTGCATCCAAGTCAGCAGACTCTGGTGCTACATCCCAAAGCTTCGCTGCCCCCTGCTTGTATTGAGGATCCATACATGACAAAAGACGCAAATTGGAATGAATATACAAGTCTTCAACTCTTTTTGCAGCCAACCAGTTACGCTTCACTGAGTGGATAAAAGAGTATGTACTCCAATTCCATTCAACAGCAGAAGAGCTTGCAACTTGGAGAGAAAACCAACAAAATAAAAAATAAAAAATGCAAGAATGTTCCTAGTATATTTCTTTCACCCACTCTATTTGGTTGCCAAATGCTTGCATCACCAGATTGAGGGAGTGTATGGTGCACAGTGTCCAAAAGATGTGCTCATATCTAGCCTCTACCAAAGCACCTGCAGCCCTGCAAACTTTTGCATTGTCCATAACTACTTGGACAACATTTTCATTAACCACCATCTTTATGGAGTCAATGAGAACCCTGGAAATGAACTCTGCATCTTTCACTTCCCCTTCACAGTCAACCTAAAACTCGCAACCGTTGATGGATAGAATGAATTTATTACAAGCAAATTGGTTGTTTTGAAACTAACAAGTTAAACAGATTGTCCGCCGTCAATACTAAATTATCAGGCTTTGCTGCGTAATTTCACTCTTATTTATGCACCTACCAACATGTACAACTTACATAACTTCACCAAACCTTCCACAACTTACATAAGAATTTCTCGCCCTGCCTTCAACAGTTTTTGTTTTCACCAGGCGAACTTGCAAATTTGTGTTTCTAGTCAGTTCTAATGGCTTTGAAAATTACAAGGGAAGGGAAAGTGAGAGGGAGAAGTACGAGGGGCAGAAGAGGCAGAGGCAGGCTTAGTATTTTTAAGTTCCCTCCAAAGTTGTGGAAACTGATATTCAGAAAAAGACGCATTTATCGATCACAGGTAATGACTTTTCTGATTGCTTTCATCACAATCCATCACAGGTAATAGCTTTTTTGTTTGCTTTTTATTAGTGCTTATTTATATAATAGCCATAACATAGATTGTATGGAGCAAAATAGTTAGTGCACAACTCATTAAGCCATTAGCAGTTTATTGGTGTACACCATGGTGTGAATGATTTAAACCTTGAACATCCATGTGCTTTCTACATAATGATTGGTCATTTGCAAGCACACTTTCTACATCAAACCACAGAAGAATGCCCTCCAGAGATCATATACATCTCTAATAACGATGATGATGATCCTCAAAATGAATCAGGGAACATAGTTATATCAGACGATGATTGAAGGAAGCGCTCTGAAGATGATGATAATCCTGCTAATGTGGACATATCTGATGAGGATTTTCATGCATATTTTGATCGTTGAAGGTGATGATGATTATCCTCAATGATCAAAATATGCATGAAAATGATTATCACCTTCAACAATCAAAATATGCATGAAAATTCTCATCAGATATGTCCACATCAGCAGGATTATCATCATCTTCAGAGCACTTACTTCAATCATTGTCTGATATAACTATGATCCCTGATTCATTTTGAGGATCATCATCGTCGTCATCAGAGATGTATATGATCTCTGGAGGGCATTCTTTTGTGGTTTGATGTAGAAAGTGTGCCTGCAAATGACCAATCATTATGTAGAAAGCACATGGATGTTTAAGGTTTAAATCATTCACACCATGGTATACACCAATAAACTGCTAATGGTTTAATGAGTTGTGCACTAACTATTCTACTCCATACAATCCATATTGTGGCTACTATATAAATAAACACTAATAAAAAGCAAACATAAAAGCTATTACCTGTGGTGGATTGTGATGAAAGCAATCAGAAAAGTCATTACCTGTGATCGATAAATGTGTCTTTTTTTGAATATCAATTTTCACAACTTTGGAGGGAACTTAAAAATACTGAGTTTGCCTCTGCCTCTTTTGCCCCCCCTCCTTCTCCCTCTCACTTTCCCTTCTCCTGTAATTTTCAAAGCCATTAGAACTGACTAGAAACACAAATTCGCAAGTTCCCCTGGTGAAAACGCAAATTGTGGAAGGCAGGGAGAGAAATTCTTATGTAAGTTGTGGAAGGCAGGGTCAAGTTATGTAAGTTGTACATGTTGGTAGGTGCATAAATAAGAGTGCGACTACGTACATGTTGGTGGGTGCATAAATAAGAGTGTGACTACGCGAGAAAGCCTGATAATTTAGTATTGATGGCGGACAATCTGTTTAACTCTGCCTTTATGCCAATGGTCTTCCATTCAACTTGGTGAGATCACCTTATTGGCAGGACATGATGTCAGCAATAAATAGTGCACCTCCTGGTTTCACAAGTCCTGGGTATGAAAAGGTGCGTACCACCTTATTGCAAAAAGAGAAGAAATCTATGGAGGCCCAACTAAAACCAATTAGAGATTCTTGGATTGAAACAGGTGTATCTATTGTTTCTAATGTATGGAAAGATTGCAAAAACCGTCCATTGATCAATGTTATTGCAGTGTCCCCCAAGGGGGCAATGTTTTTGAGGGCGGTTGACTATGAAGGGGAAGTGAAAGGTGCAGAGTTCATTTCTAGGATTCTCATTGACTCCATAGAGATGGTGGTTAATGAAAATGTTGCCCAAGTAATTACGGACAATGCAAAAGTTTGCAGGGCTGCAGGTGCTTTGGTAGAGGCTAGATATGAGCACATCTTTTGGACATTGTACACTATACACTCCCTCAATTTGGTGATGCAAGCAATTGGCAACCAAATAGAGTGCGTGAAAGAAATATACCAGGAGGCCGAGGAGTTCCAGATGTTTGTGACAAACCACCATATGTCACACACAATTTTCAAAAAAAATTCAAGATTGGAATTGTTGAAGGTAAATTTAATTTATTTAGTTTCATTTATGTCATATTTTACATAATTGAATAAAAATTTTTTTTTGCGTTATTTACATATTTTAAATGTGTTATTAACTTACTCTTAGCATATTCTTAGGTTGCTAAGACCCGGTTTGCATCTCTCACAATTTTTCTGAGACAACTTGTGAAGGTGAAAAAGGCATTGAGTCAAATGGTTATTAGCAACCAATGGGGTATATGGATCCAATCAAATTTAGAGAGGGCCCAAAAGGTCAAGGCATTGATCTTGGATGACGATTGTTGGGATTGTGTGAATTATGTATTGGAGTTCACCAAACCTATCATGTCTATGCTTCGGTTTGTTGATACAGATGAACCATGCTTGGGGGATGTCTATGATAGCATGGACACGATGTTGGAGAAAATAAAAATGGAAATACAAAAGAGAGAGAATGATCCTAAAGACACCTTTTACAAAAGGGTGGAAGCAATCATTCTTCATCGTTGGAATAAGATGACAACACCATTGCACCTCCTTGCATATACCCTATCTCCAAGGTACTATACCACGGAAGTACTTTCTATCCCAGGGAGAATACCGCCATATAGATATTCTGAAGTTGCTAATGGGTATAAGAGGGCATTTAGTAGACTCTTCACTGATCTAGAAGTGCAGACAAGTGTTATGAAAGAATTTGGATTGTTTATCTCAGGAAAAAATCATACCCCTTCTATTGTCAAAGACCAATACAAAATGGATGTTATTACATGGTGGTACCTCCATGGTGAAGATTATATGTACCTCCAACCTCTTGGAATCAAGATCCTCTCACAAATTTTTTTTTTTTTTTGCCACTTGTATTGTAGAATTTAACACTTAACATTCTTGAATTTATCTTGCATTGTTTATTTTTAATTTTGTTGGTTTTCTCTCCAGGTTGCAATCTCTTCTACAGCTGAACGGAATTGGAGTAGATACTCCTTTATCCACTCAGTGAAGTGGAACCGGTTGGCTGCAAAAAGAGTTGAAGACTTGGTGTATATCCATTCCAATTTGCATCTTCTGTCACGTAAGGATCCTCAACAAAAGCTGGGGGCAGCGAATCTTTGGGATGTAGCATCCAAGTCTGCTGACTTGGATGCAACCATTCAGGATCTTGCTAGAGGCACTATGGATGATGTGGATGATAATGATGACATACTACATGGTGCATCTAGTGCAAGTGGAATCGCTTTGGGTTCAAATGATGATGATCTTGAAGTTGAGGCCACTAAAAATCCAAGTCACGATGATTTTTATTTTTTTAATAATCCTTTTGATGATTGATGAACAATGAACATTGAATCATGTTTCATGAACTACATTTTGTAATTCAGTAATTGTGATGATTTCCATTGGAATCATGAACATAGACGAATATGATATCATTAATATGGCTTATTTGAATATTTTTAATGATTTAGTTTTACAATTCTATATATTTCTCTTATTTTGTTGTGTATATATATATATATATATATATATATATAGACCAATACGTACCCAAACCCCTAAAAAAAAAATTCATGTACCCACATACTGGGTTCTTGTACCCGCACTCGCCCCCAAACCTGAACCGGTAACTTAGGTACTAGGTGGAGTCCATCCATGCATCAAATAGGTCAAATCAAGTGCTACAGCAATACAGGGCATGCACTTATATCGCATTTAGTGTTATCCATTCAAATTTGCCCTTCAAATGCTAAAGATTCAATAATACCATCCAAGAGCACTTGGTGGTGTGTGTACAGCTGATGTTGCAGTTGCAGTTGCAACTGCCCTGGTGGACATGTATGCAAAATGTGGAAGCATAGAAAAGGCACATGAACTATATGCCCTGAAGAAATGTTATCTCCTAGAATGCAATGATTGCAAGATATGCACAATACGGATTTTGCAAGTATGCTCTCAAAATCTTTGAATTAATGAAGCACTCTAGAACATATCCTAACATTATAAGCTTTGCTTGTGTTCTATATGAATACAACCATGCAAGTATAGTGTCTTCAAGATAGTCAACCTGGGCAAGAAGGTCAACCATGCAAGCATAATGATCAACTGTAGGTATAATGCAATAAGGGTCACTCATGTGATTTAAGTATGTATTGGTGTACAATGTGTACGCCAAAGAGATGTAGAAGGTTAATTTGAAAAAAAAAAATGGTGTATTTTTTGGTACATTTGTGCAATAAAGGTCTCAATAAGGAAGTGATATGCATCCATTTACAAGTATCCAAACATGAATGAAACAAAACCTTTGAATTAGGAAAATAATTGTAGTGCCACCCCACACCACCTTACCCACTTCTTTTTCCATAGGCATAGATTCACTTGTCAAACTACTCTCATGTGCAAAACTTGTACCAGATATCACAAGGCCATCTAGAGGAATTTTTTCGCTAACTTCCACAACCAAAATGGTGTTAATTTCCATAGCCTTAACAGGCACTTTTTCCCCAATTTCCTTGGTCACAACTGATATAGTCTTTTGGGCCTATACATAAGTGAAAGGCTTCATTCCCGTGGACTTTAGGCTTGATCTCTGCATTGTGCCTGTTAGCTACGCTTCACCAAATCGTCTCCTTTGTGCAATATTTTTATGAATGGACGAGAACGCTCCCATTGTCTTGCATCCCTTCTCTACTATTGCATGTATGAGAATGTGTATGAGGAAAATAATGGCACAATGTAATTTAAGACTTCCAAAATTGTAAAAAAAATTGTAAACAAGAGAAGTGAAAAAATATATAGTGAGTCGATCACAATATATTTTTCAAACCAACATGTTATAGCTTAGTACATATTAAATGAAAAATGACATGTCCTATAATATTTTCAAGTGGTCTCCTCCCTTGCCCCTCTCGCCTATAGAAATTCCACCTTCCCAATAGATACAATTGTGAATGACATGTTATAGTTGCAAATATTGGTATAGAAAATCTATAATAGGGTATGGCATCTATCACAACATAATGGAAGGAGATATCTTTAGATGTTACAAATGCAATTTTAACTATTAATCTCTCTTCTCTCGATATCTATTTCCTTTTATCTCTCTTAATGTCTCTCCCTCTACCTCTTGGTCTCTCTATCTCCCTCTTCCCTCTTTGTATATCCCTCTCTTTCCCAAGTCCTCTCTTTGTTCTTTAAGTCTCGCTCTATTTTTTCCTCCATCTCCATACCCACCCTCTCTCTCTATCTCTCCCACTCTTCCCCCCTCTATCCCTCCCTCTTTCTATCCCTCTCTCCCTCTCTCTACTGCAAACATAACATGACCCTGCTGGTAATGGAGCCTAATTATCTTTCCTCATTCAGAGGTTTTGTTTCAATCATGTTTGGATCCCTATAAAAGGATGCATAGCTGATTTGAACCTATCACTTCTCCATTGAGACCTCTGTTGCACAAACATTATTTGCTAAATGGCCTACTAACTTACCTCACATACTGCAAAATGTTAGCACAAAATAGACCAATTTTTTCCTAATTGACCTTCCACACCTCTTCAGTGTACCCATTGCACACCAAGGTGCGATTGCTAGTTATGCTAATATATACTTAACTACATAGGGTAAAGGATGCTGTAATGTTAACCTAAGTGTGCTCATTATTAGGATCTTGGCCGTAATTTTCATTTTAATAATCATACTCTAAAACCCTCGTCGAAACCTTATTTTCAGGCTGTAGCTCGCCAAATTGGAGAAGTGAAAGGTCAATACCAGCGAGGAAGAGTTTGGAGGAGCGGAAACCCATAGCGGCGGGGAAAGCAGCATAAAATGGCGAAAAACAGCCGAAAAAATGGCAAAAAATGATGAACGGATGAGATTCATTTAATTGTCTTGCATTGATACGGATGCAACATAGCCATCGATACACTTTTACAGGTCACCTCATTCATAGAGGGAACGCCTTTGGCATAAAAATAGTTCTGAATAAAATAAAATAACTGAAGACATATGTGATAAATAAAAAAGTTCCGAAAAAAATAAAATACCTGGCGACTGATATCTCCTGGTCATTTTTCTATAGATGTATTTACAATATCTATACTAATATTTCCCCACATTTGCATGACTGAGTTAAATTTTGGGGGATAAACTGATATTTTTATTATTTCCAACTGTCGCCTAATGATTATCCCACTTAAGACTGACACTTGAATAGGATGTGAAAATTTTGGTTAATATTTTTAGCACGCCCAGAAACATAGCTGATCTATTTCTAAAGGAAGATATTGGATATATGTGTGCTTGTTTCTCTGCGTGGGGAGGAGACTATTATTTGATCATTTGCATGGTCAACTTATATTTCTCCCATTTGCACTGGCTGACAATTAAATTATGGGGGAGACACTGATGATCTATTATTTGAACTGTCACCTAAAATTTTTCCCACTTGCAAGAATGAAGTTAAATTTTGCGGGAGTCTGATAATTTATTATTTGAACTGTCACCTAAAATTTTTCGCACTTGCAAGACTGATAGTTGTATAGTTTACGCAATTTTTGGTACAATTTTCACCTACACATCCTACAGCCAGCTTGGGGATGGAAACTATTTCATTTGAAATAAATAAATGCTATGGATAGCAAATATCATTCATCCAAATAAAATTAAATATATATTGTTATTTTACGTTCTAAGGTGGGGAAAAAAATATACAAACAGGATTTATTTTACTGTATGGATTTTCGGTCAAATGTAATAGATTTCTATAGTAGTGTTCAAAAATTTTATTAGCTGACAAATCTTATTTCTGAACATTTTATATGAAGATATTCGACTGAAAATGAAAAATAGGCCATAGAAATTGTTTAGATTTATTTCCTACTGTAAATATAACAATATGGGTAAAAAACACCAGGGATTGTGGAATATTGTGGCAGGGTGGACGAGGAGGAGTGACTTGTGAACGGGTATATAGCAAGGACATGGGAAGGTTGGGGTGCCTAAATTTACAAAGGTGCTTTAATTTAAACCGACTAGACGTTAGATATCGATGTCCACTAAGGAATATAGTTAATTAAGAATTAATGTGCTTTATCTTATTCTGAAATCAAATGCATAAATGGAATAGAATCCTCATTACAGACATAAGATGTGTTGAAATTATAAATTATTATAGGCGCATGTGGCATGAATAATGAGAGGAAGAGTGAAAGAATTTGTTTAGACACGGAGAAGCTTCATAGCCTAAGCAATGATTTATAAATAAATCCTTACCTGCCCCGCTTGTGTGGGCTGTGCCAGCCATGTTCTATGGGAGTTTCTGCTCTTTGCAGCAGCACTATGGCGCTTAAAAGCAGGATTAAATTGTTGCAAACGTGGCCCTTCCTATGTTGGGTTCTGAAATGAAAACACAGATTCGAAATGAAAATTATAAATAAATTTGATATTTATTTTTTAGAAAATTTTCTCACAATTGAAATAAAAAATAAACAATGCTGAGACCAAAAAAAACAAGACCCTGCTACATGCGTTATACTTCAAAATAAAATTATACGAAATGAGCCTATCAGAAAATACCTTCGCAATGAGATATTCACTTAAAACGCAAAAATTCTCCAACGCCACTGGTATAAGGAATGGAGGGTTGGCAGCCATTACCTTATAAGGAAAGGTCGCGGTAAAGCAGTTTGAAACTGGTAGTAATAATTGTTTTATGGTTTTTCCATGGATAATTTAAAACAGTAATGTTTCGTTTAAATATTTCTCCAACGCCATTAGTATAAGTAATAAAGGGTTAACAGCCATTGCATTATAACGAGAAGGTTTCGCATTATAATAGGGCGTGAAATATGAAACAGAAATCCCCTTACAGTTCTGTTTACTTGCTCTGTTTGGCATTAACAGTCTCATTAAAAGGAAGGCCCCTGAAAGCCTATTGAAAACAGGTAAATAGGGCATCCACACAGATAGGCCAGCTCAATTCGCATGCACAATACCGATGATCGAGAACAAAATTAATTAATGTTCTGCAGGCTGTAGCTCTCGCCTTCCAACGACATTAATGATCTTTGTTTTGATAAGCGCTCCAACCCATCGGGGTTAATTACGAAGAGGACATAGCCTAGTACTAGTTGCTTTAATAAACGATATAGGATGATGTATTGAATCAACGAAATAGGACATAGACGTGGCACAAAGCTATTTCAGGACGCGTCTTCCTATCCGTACAATAGCATGCCATTTTGTAGTAGTATTATAATAGGTGGGAACTATAACAAGTGCCAATCTTATTCGTAGTATTATAATAAGAGTATTTATTAGTCGACGGCGCCAATCTTATTCGTAGTATTATAATAAATACTAATAACAGTATTTATTAGTCTAAGGCGTTTCTTATATGAAATAGACAATCTGTTTTTAAAAACAAACAGTTCAAAATGTTCTTCAATCATGTAAGAGGAGAGAAAATCTCTTCGTTGTCCATCAATTTTCGTCATTGTCTGCCACTTTTGTTTTCACTTTTCCATCAATTTTGTCACTGTTTTTCTGTTCATTCCATCACATCCATAAACATGTTTGTACGAGCAAATGTAGTACTTTTTCGTTAGGGGAGAGGACCCAATAGTTGTGCACCCTAACTTCGTGCTTCTAATTATCCTATGTGGAAATTCCAAATCACTCCCAATTTTTTACAGCAGCTTACTTGGCAAGTCCCCTGCTTATAACTAAGGTTTCAGGGCCACATCATCAAATATGATGCCACGTCAGCATGTTTTTTGTCAAAGTGTCCAAAAAGGCCCCAAAAAAAAGTGAGACCAATACTTGTGCATTCACAGCATGTTTTATTAAGCGTTGATGTGGAATCACATGATTGGTTGCTTTTTAGATCAAAAAAATACATTTTGTTTAATTATGGGTAGTCATCATCAACACTAACAACTTTAAAGTCACAACTATTGGTCCAATATTGATAAAAATATTGGGCATTATATAAACAACTACTATCACATCTATTGAAACATGCTAAGGTACCGGGTCCTCTTCCCTAATTGCATACAAAGAAATCAAGAGTTACACCTCATGTGAAAGGCAGTAATTTTTCTGAAAGGATGAGTCTATTTGAGAAGATATTAAGAGGACTTAAAAAGAGAAAAAGCCAGAAAAATGGAGTGTCAACCAGATTTATATTGAAGAATTTTTAATGTTATTAATAAAAAAATATGGATTTAGAAGCAATAATTCAATGAAAAAAATGTGACTATAAGAGCAGACTTAAAAGAGAAAAAAGACGAAAAATGAAGTGTTAACCAGATTTATTTTGAAATTTTTTTAATGTTATTAATAAAAAATATGGACTTAGAAGCAATAATTCAATGAAAAAAAGTGAATATAAGAGCAGACTTAAAAGAGAAGAAAGGCAGAAAAATGAAGTGTCAATCAGATTTATATTGAAGAATTTTTAATATTATTAATGAAAATATGGATTTAGAAGCAATAATTCAATGAAAAAAATTGAATATAAGAGCAGACTTAAAAAGAGAAAAAGGAAGAATATGGATTTAGAAGCAATAATTCAATGAAAAAAATGTGAATATAAGAGCAGACTTAAAAAGAGAAAAAGTCAGAAAAATGAAGTGTCAATCAGATTTATATTGAAGAATTCTTAATATTTAGAAAGAATAATTCAATGAAAAAAAGAGAAGTTAGAAAGAATAATTCAATGAGAAAAATGCGAATATAAGAACAGACTTAAAAAGAGAAGAAGGCAGTTAAATTTATAAGAGAAGTTAGAAAGAATAATTCAATGAAAAAAATGTGAATATAAGAACAGACTTAAAAAGAGAAGAAGGCAGTTAAATTTATATTGAAGAATTTTTAATGTTGTTATTAAGAAAGTTTTAATGAAAAATATGCATAGCTCATGATTAAGAAAGTGTGCAAGTTTATAAGAAGTGAATCAAATCTTTATGTAATGTCCCCATTTTTAGCACTACACCTTTCAGTGATTGATGGCCTATCCCCGGTGAGCTGTCAACTAGCAGAAGCTCGAATCGGGGTTTCCAAACTTCTTAGAGGGTGTTTTCGTCTTTTTGTTGAGTCTGCATTTGGAATTGTTGATTTTGGATTGCGGATTCTTTCTGGGTTTTCAGAGAGCTTCGCGTTGGTGGTTTCGGTTCGGCATTCTGAGCAATTACATGGATTTACTATTTTTAGTAAATTCTATTTTTAGCAGTTGACTTGTTGACTCCTAATCAGTAGGCTTCACTATGGCAGTCTGTTCAGACGGTATGGTTGAATTTGGCTTCTGATGCATTTCCATGGTGATACAAGATATTTTATATTATAATGTTATAATTTAACATTATAATTCCTTGTTCTAGCATCATGAATTAATATTGTCTTTAAAAGGGGGACATTGAAGGGTATTTTCACATGGAGGAAATATTTTAATATTTCTAAAGGCCAAATTTTAGCTAGAGGATTTGGACGCCAACTTTGAGGGAGATATTATTTTATTAGAAGATTTATTTTTGCTCTTAAAAAGGGACGCCACTCTTGGAGGGAAAATGAAGTCAAATTCAAATTGGAAAAATGGCGCACTTTCTAGAAGCATCTAGAGATTCTCTACTAAGTCTATAAAAGAAGGCCTTCTCTCTTCATTTATCATCTTATGACTTGAGTAATGTTATGCTGCCGAAATAGTATTGGGATTGCTTCGAGGAATGAATGCCTCCTAGCTTTGGCTCGACTTCTTGCTTGAAAGATAGCAACTAGTGGAGAGTTAGTTTGTAGTTGAGTGGATTTTGTAGTGAGATTTTTGCATTGTAGTAGTTATTTTGCATTTGTAGTTCAATTTCTAGCATGTTAATGAAGTTCTAGAGTTGCTGATTTAGTATAGCTGCATGTTGTATTTGCTCATAAGTCAAAAAATAAAAATATATTCGTTTTGGGTATTGGCTAGAACCATTTCTATGCCCTAGGCGCCCATTTGTGCAAATTTTGGTGATTTATAATGAAGAATCTGATTTTATCTTGTTGGTAGAACATTTCTAGAGGCTGTACCATTCTGTTCCGCCTGGCAAGTGTTTAGAAAAAAAAATACTTCAATTTGTCAGCTGTTTCTTTGTCTAGTCTTCATTGTCATCATCCTAGCATTTGTTTGCATCAAGTCTCATGTCATTCTGACAAGTATTGAGTGAGTTGTGAGCATTTTAGTGGATTTTAGGGTTGCTGGTTTTGCATTTAAAAGTGCAGATCTGATTTGATCAGAATCTTAAATCTGGTTTTTGAGAGAAGAAATCAGTTTGGTATTTCCATTAAGCAAGGAGAATTCTATATCTAAATGCTCGTTGAATTGTTCTAACTCTATGCTCTTGGCAGGCGAATTCTCTATCATATTGTAAGCTGACAGTAGTACTGGCAGCAGTTCTTAATCTTGCTTAATTATCTGATTTGTAATGCTCATCTTTACATTCTGTAATTGCCTTGTAATATCTTACATCTCCGCCCTATGGTAGCTCCTTTCCCATTCCGGGTTAGAAAGCACATTCTGGGTGTCGAGTTACTTTCCGCATTCTAGCTTATTTCCCTTAACCGCATTGTAATTCTTAGCATCTCCGTCATATGGTAGCTCCCATTCCATCTCAGTTTGGAAAGCACATTCTTGACGTCGAGTTATTTCAGCTTATTAGTGATAGGTATCCTCTAACCATATGATCGTCCTTCACGGGCACATTCTTGGTTAGAGTTTTTGCATAAGCATTTCAATTCAGATCCTCTGACCAATGCTCACACCTTGCCCACATCGGGATCCTGGTGTACATTCTAGTTA
This sequence comes from Sequoia sempervirens, assembly GCA_007258455.2. Classification (NCBI taxonomy): domain Eukaryota; kingdom Viridiplantae; phylum Streptophyta; class Pinopsida; order Cupressales; family Cupressaceae; genus Sequoia; species Sequoia sempervirens. The sequence goes on from VDFB02121304.1 coordinate 331,400, forward strand.
GAGTTGTTTCAGCATCGTTTTGGTTTAGAGCTAACCTTAACGGGTGCGTATTTTTTGTAACTTGCAATTGAAAAAGTCGAAAAAATTTGGCTCGGAATATTTCACTTTATGAAGGATATATGAAAAATCATATAGGAAGACATTGATATACTTAGTGATCAGATTTGAAGGAAGACATTGTCATAATTGGTGAGATTGAACCAAAATTGAGTTTGGATCGGATTTGGTGAAAGAATTAATTATATAAGCATTGAAGAGTTAAAAGGGTTTAAGCCTATCAAACAGAGGTTGGAGCCTCTTGTTGGGTTGGAGCTAGTTTTTGTATGGGAGTTGGAGTCTATCAAGTAGAGCTTGTAGGCTCTAGCTGAGTTGGAGCTTAATTTGTGTAAATGTTGGAGACTTTGATAGTATGTTGGAGCCTACAAGAAGAAGAAGATTAATCCATAATATATAAACAATATTGCAAGAAGAAGAAGATTAATCCATAATATATAAACAATATTGTGTTATGGTTTTTTCATGAAAAGATTTCCATGTAAATCGTGTGTTCTCATCGTGTTTCTAATTGCTAGATCTTACTTGAATGTCCTTATTGTGATTGGTTTTGAAAAGTAAAAAGATTATTAGATACTAATTCACGTGTCTCCCCCTTGCTTCCGTTCGCCCCCTGCCTCCCCCATACTCCCACCCCTTTGTATAATCATATGCTCAACAAGTGTCTTCCCCTTGCTTCCGTTCCCCCCGCCTCCCCCCTACTCTCACCCCTTTGTATAATCATATGCTCAACAAGTATATTGGAATCAAAATTCAATTGGGTACATTTATGAAGCCATATATAGGGCCAAAAAGTCCATTCGAAATTATTAGAAAGTGGATACACTTAAATTTGGTCACATTTTGGAGATCATCGATCAAAGATGGAACAATCAACTCATGCGATGAATGACTTCCTCAACCCAATATTTTTTTATTTATGCAGCTTCACAAATCCTAATGTAGAGGTTATGGAGTGTGTCACCTCACAACATGCATTGAGAGGATGACACCTTGGGATAGAGGAAAGCTCTTTTCTTCAACACTAAACCACTCAATCACCAAGTAACAAAAATTGAAATTTTTATATCACATGCATCTTACAAGTTACAAATTTCAAATTAACAACTATTGACAAAATATGATTTGGTTACTTAACTCTTGAATACCTTATTTTGTAAATTCTTAGTAGGCGAATTGGGGTGTAAATACCGCAAATCTTCAAAGATTTTCCCTCTACATTTTATGTCAACCCTTTACTGCATCTTGCTGTGAATGGAACTAGAGTTTTGTTTGAGTCCATTCAAATCAAAAGAAAAATAAATTAACACAAAAACGACACAATGACCTTGTCTTTATACAACACAACTTTTGACTTCGCACAAAAAAGGTAAAGGAGAAATTAGAAATCATTGGTCCGGATGATATTAATCCTTATAATAATTGGACATGGTGAGATGAAGACAGCCCATCATTTACCGCAAATAAGATTCTAGATTTTGAGAGGCAAGCAATGGAGGACATGGTTGCAACAGGAGTCACTAAATTGTGTCATTGGATGACATTGATGAGGTAAGGAAAGAGCCATTGCCATCTAGCAAGAAGATGGAAGCCAAACCAAAACTACAAATATAGCCTTCTATGCCAAGTGAGGAGTCGTAGCAAAATGCAAGGATTTGAACCTCTCCTTGAGTTTTCAATAGATAATGGAAGAGGAAGACGTCAATAGATTATGGAAGAGGAAGATGTAAAATGTTGTGATATGCAATTTATAAAATCATCATCATAATAGTTGCCAGCTGGACTTTGCATTATGATGCAATTTTGTTTTTTAATTTGTAAAATTTAATAGTAATCACTTTTGTACTCATTGGAAATATTTTGTTATTAAATTTTGCAAAAAAAAAATGTGTTTTTAAAAAAATATAAACATTTTTTTAAGTTGTCGAGTTGCAAAATTTTGAGTCTGCTGAGTTTTTGCTAAGTCAGAGTCTGCCAACTATGCTCCATACTAGTAATGGAAAGCTTAAATCTGAAAGAATGTAATATACCTAGAACAGACTTTGCATTTCCTTTCACGTATGTTAAAGCAGACTTCATAGTTATGGTAACAGCAATGCTGGAAATAAAGATGGAGAATGCAGCTGCAGCCTGCAAGTATCGTAAAAAGCAGGGCCATTCACTCCAATGGTCAAGTGTACAGAAGCATACAAACTCTATAATACAACAATTCATTTAACAAAAAACCAAGATGTTTGCATATCCAATGCAACAGCTGGACCAATTGTTTTCAAAAGATAAAGATAACCGTAGCAGTTTTCTTCAGAAGTTGAAGGAACCTACAAAATACAACAGTGTAAGGCTCAACCAGCTATCTGAGCAATTTAATGCAGAAGCTGGACTAATTTTATCATAAGATAAGGTACCTTGGCCAACTAGCTTCATAAGGCTAAGTAACCTGCACAATATGACAAAATGATAAGAGTGTTAGGCTCACTTTGCCACTGTCCAAACAAAAGCTTCCTTCCAGAATATCCTTCAAGGCACGATTCATATGAAGCATTCAATCCTTGCAGAGAAAAGAACTCATAAGTAGAAAAAGCACATAGAACCAGACATTTGTTTTATATGGATATTTTAACAAAGAATATATCGATGACCAATGAACATGAACCTGAATGGATATGAATTAGTTAGCAGAGTCACACTTACCTCATACCATGATGCAATAGGAAACTACGAGGAACTTTAAATTTCATCCACACGATATAAGCTAAAAAAAATAATTATTCTCACAATTTGAAATGATTCAAGAGAAATTTATGCATAAATTCTTCTTTATTGAATTTTGTCCATAAGCTTTTGTGAAGTGGATTTGTAACTACAACATCTAACAAAAATCCACTTCCAATTATGCTTTTGATGGATATACCCTCATCCAAAGCTCCAAGTTGCACACACGCAGGTAGGATGCTGGCAAAGGTTGAGGAGTTGGGTTTTAAACCCCCCAGTTGCATTTGCTTAAAAGTTTCTAAAGAATTTTCAGAAAACCCATTTTGAACGTATCCTGCAATCATGGAATTCCATGAGATCACATTTCTTTGAGGCATTTTTTCAACTGTTCATTTGACTTGTCTATGCTTCCACATTTTGCATGTATGCCTACCAGGGCGCTTGCAACTACAACTTGTGACAAAAATTCCCCTTTTGTTATGCTTTGATGGATGTCCCTTCATTATTACTGGACATCTGACATGGTGCAAATTATTATAGTGCAAGCCTAACTTTCAGATTGTTTCATTTAGCATCACCAGTAATCTCCACAAGAACATTGTCCCTGTTTAAAATGATGGAAAAGGTTCACATCTCTTAGAACAATTTCTCTTGCAACAATGTTGGAGATAAATTTAGTTGCAGTGTGGCTATCAGAACATACTCGAAGGTTCTTAACAACTCTAATAGTTGTTCCAAGGGGCAGGTTTAACAAAGCAAGTGCAATTGCCAACTTTTCACTATGGTGGCAGATAAATAATTATTTTTCCTCCTCTTCCACAGCATTAAGTAAATGTCTTGAATCTGGAAAATACCCTGCCGCCTTCATCTGCCAAGCCAATTTCTCCAACTTTACATAGATCTCCTGTGTCTGTGAATGTGATCTGTCTCGTACACAGAAAGCATGCACCATTTTATGGCCTTCGATCCAACTAGATCCAGGTATCTTTTTAATTCCTCTATCTTTTATCAATCTCCTTACCATTTAAACCTCACCACACCTGCCCTCATCTGCAAAGTTGTTTGAGAAAAGAACAGAAAGTTGCAACATTTTTAGGATCCAAATAAAGATGCAGTGTCACTGGAAATACTCCTAAGTGTATACTCATATATGATCTACAGGCACCAAGAAAGCACATTCCGTGTAAGGTGCAGATTCATTTCAGAGAGCTTGGAGTGCATGTACATCATCCCGTACAATATGTTTGACACGAAATTTGGACGACTTTAGGCAATTCTTAAATACATCTATGCACACACATATATACATATCTATCATATAGATATTTATGTGTACATATGTTTATGTGTATATTGTCATATATATAATTGTTAGGGAATACAATCTCTTTTACATAAATCTAGAATAATTAAATAGATGCAAACACCAAGCATATAATTGAACTACGGTAAATCAGAAGTTGTCAATATTGGGTCATGAACTAAACTTAGCATAAGAGTGCCACTTCTCAATTTGTAATCATTTTAAGACATTCGATAAAAAAGGACCCAAAACTAAAAAGGAATTGAAATAAGTATGAAAAGTTCACCATTACAATCATATATATGTATATACATGATATGTATGTGTATCTATCTGTGCATGTATATGGTTGTGTGTATATATATGCACATATGTACACAAAGATACACATACCTATGATACATGTGTGAACATATGTATTTAAGAATTGCCTAAAATAGCTCAATTTTTTTGTCAAACATATTGTATGGGATGATAAGTTCTCTAAATGAATCTGTACCCTACACTTTCTGAAATATGAGCCTCTTTAGTGAACACCTTTCCCATTTAGTTTTACACCCATTTTTAGGGAATGTCTTGATATATTTACATATAGACAAATGGTGCAATCTTGTATGAAGTTGGGTTCATCCCCCTAGCTTTTACCTATCCCCATAGGGACACATCCCCATGCATTTACCCCCCACCTTATCCATACACACATTAATTATGCCTGGTCATACATCTATCCCACTAGGTATGATACCTGGATCTGAGCATTTCTATGTCCCAGATCATTTCTGTAGACGCAGGGTTTGGTGAACACCTTTCCCATTTAGTTTTATACCCATTTTTAGGGAATGTCTTGATATATTTACATATTGACAAATGGTGCAATCTTTTATGGAGTTGGGCTCATCCCGCTAGCTTTTACCTATCCCCATACAGACACATCCCCATTCATTTATCCCCCACCTTATCCGTACATACACCAATTAATCATGCCTGGTCGTACACCTATCCTAATACATCTAATACCTGGATCTGAGCATTTCCATGTCCCAGATGATTTCCAAAGATGCAGGATAACCCTGCACCCGCAGATTTGACTGATGAAAATTCAAAATTCAAATTTGGTCAACTCTCACCTATTCTGCTAGCTGTTATGAGCTGACTAAAAACACATTTACATGATTTAATGCCATGTGCTTGTATATAAAGGCATTCATTTGCATCCATTTCACATTCTCATATTCAAACATCCTCTCTCACCGTAAGGAGTGATTCATAGAAGAACATTTGGATTCGGTACAATAAAAAAAATCTAGATCTCCACAATCATCCTAGATACATTTGCACAGCTGAAGTTTATTGTTTTAGATCCTTTACAGAAGTTTTCCAGGGGTTGACCTAGGATAACATGATATATTATCAATCCTCTAATTGAATTTTTAAACATCGTCAAGCTTCAGATAAATGCAGAGAGCAGAGCAGACAAAAATAAATCTAGCATGCAATAGAGCAAAAGTGCACACTTAGCAGGATCAGATTCATGCAGCAGAGAACAAATCCGAATGGAAAAAAGACCCAAAGGAGCAGACTCAACCGAAGAAAGAGCACAAGTCCTTCACAAAATCCAAGGCATTACACTAGCAGAAAGGCATCATTTCCCAGACCAGTGACAATTCATTGGAATCACTCCTTTGGTCACAGAGATAAGTACCCTTATCCTTTGCATTTACTTTCCGTACTTTAGCATTCACAACTACATATGCCCACAGATATGAAAGACATTAAATTTGCACAAATTTCTTGTTAGAAATATCATTCCGGATAGTGTGCATGCACTCTGAGCTCTATGGAATAAACTCCAATCTCTTTGGATTGAATCTGCACCTTTCATGTTTGGAAATCTGCACAATTTTAAGGAGTTTTCACAGAAATACTGACAAATTAATCTAGGCTAAGTTATGCTGAGTTGTATGCATTTAATTGATTAGGTTAGATTGCACATGCAAAATATTTAATTTCCTCTACAACCAGGCAAATTCACCACCACCAATTCATCCCCAACAATTCATCGCATACACAATTCACCACTAGCAATTTATCGCCGTGGTATTTTCATTGCATATACCTTTTTTTATGCATTCAACAAAATCTCTATACTTTTTCTTTTTTGGGGTTCTCTTGGCCACTTAAATATTGAAAAATGTATATGTGGTGAATATACCACGGCAATGAATTGCTGGTGGTGAATTGTATATGCAATGAATTGCTGGTGGTGAATTTTCCTAGAGCTATACATATATGTATATACACACACACATATATATATGACATAGATACATATATATATATATATACATACACACGCACACACACACATATATATATGACATACATACATACTTATATATATATATATATATATATATATATATATATATATATATATTATGTATTTCTGTATATATATGTATTTCTGTATATATATGTATGTATGTATACTATATACATATATATGTATATGTACATATACACACACACACACACACACACACATATATATAGTAGAGGAAAATAATATACATATATGTGCATATAGACATACAAACACGCATATATTTATTATTGGTAAGTGTATATATATATATAGACATACACACACACACATATTTATTGTTGGTAAGTGTATACACACACATTATTGGTGAACCTTTGTCCTCCTCAAATGGTCATGTTGCTAAACATATATTACCACAAGTAGAGCCATCTGTATGGGATTGCATACAAATAACCAGATGGAGACCTAGGCAAGTCTTAAGGCTTTGGAAAAGGCAAGTGCGCTTGGATGGAAGAAGGTTGTACATGAGATGAATTCTATCATCTTGGCTTCCTTGCTGACTAAAAGGAATTTGCAAAAATCGTCGTAGAGATTGACTCAAGTGGTTAGGCAAATTCTTTTTGTGTCCTCAAATTTTGAATCGATATCTTTTGTCCATATCCCTAGAGAGTAGAATAAGGTTGCAGATTGTCTAGCTAAACGGGCCTCAAAAGAGATGGCTAATTGGAATGTTTTAGACTAGGGTAAGTTGGCTCAAAATAAACCTAACAGATTCTTAAATACTTTATATGAAGCTATTCAATTGAAAGTGAAAAATAAACCATAGAGATATACTTTAGACTCATTTCCTTCTGTACATATAACAATATGAGTCACATACACCAGAGATTGTGCAATAATAGGGGAAGTGAGGGGAAGTGAGGGGAAGTGACTTGTGAACGGGGGTGCCTAAATTTACAAAGGTATTTTAATATAAACTGACTAAATTTTAGATATTGATGTCCACAGGGTACAGGGAATATAATTTATTCAGGCATTAATGTGCTTTTAACTTATTCTTTAATCAAATGCATGGACTACAATCCTTAATACAAGCATGGGATATATTGAAAATAAAAATTATGATAGACGCATGTCATGAATAATGAGTAGAAACGTAGATGAATTTGTGAAGACACTAACAAGCTTCACTGCCTAAGCAAGGATTCATAAAAAATCCTTACCTCAAGTGGGTTGTGCTTCTCACGCTCTATGAGATTTCCTGCTCTTTGCAGCAGCACCATAGCGCTTAACAGCAGGAAAAACATGTTGCAATTGCGGCCCTTCCTATGTTGAGTTCTGTGAAATAAACACAAATTCGAAATAAAATTGTCAACAAATTTAGTATTTATTTACGGAAAAAAAATTCCCAAAATTGAAATAAAAAATAAACAAGGGTGAAAATAAACGAAAAAAAAGAAACGTCCCTGCTACATGCGTTATGCTTTAAAAATAAAATCATAAAGAATGAACATATTAGAAAATACCTTTCTAATGAGATATTCACTCAAAACGCAAAATTCTCCAATGCCACTGGTAGAAGGAATGGAGGGTTGACAGCCATTCGCTTATGGAAAGAAAGTTCGCAGTGATGCAGTTTGAAACTGATAGTAATAATTGTTTTATGGCTAGTCCCTTGATAATTAAAACAATACTGATTCGTTTAAATATTTCTCCGACGCCACTGCTATAAGCAATAAAGGGTTAACAGTCACTGCGTTATAATGAAAGAGTTTTGCATAAAAATAGCGCGGGAGTCATGAAATAGAAATCCCCTTCACAGTTCTGGTGTTGCCTCTCATTTGCCATTTCCACAGAGCCAGTCTCATTAAAGGCCTTTCCGAGTTAGCAATGAAAATTAGGCATCCAGACCAGCCACTATAACTCATACAAGAGAGAAATACCGATGATCAGTATAAAATTAGTTTAATGTACTGCGGGCTGTAGCTAACACGCCTTCCTGTCGATAATGTGATCTTTGTTTTGATAAGCTACCACCCATCGGTACGGAGGATGCCTAGGTAATCCTGACAAAATAGGATGATGTGTGAATCAACATGAAACGGCAATGTTGGCTGGGTTGTACAAGAAGTTAGCGTCTCTTCATCCATTAAATACAATGCCTTCTTCTCAGAAAGAGTGGAAATATAATAGAGTTTTATTTATTTCTTCTCCACATAAGTAAGATGTAGTAACTAGCACTTGCACCGGAGGGGGTGCAAGGGTTACACCGATAGAAAAATATAGAGAAGCACGAAAGGGAGTGATGTGCAGTTTAACACTTGTATAATATTGTCTGTATATTTTTACAAACTGGATGTAATACATATTTGGAGATACAACCACACACCAGTACCCGAACAAACAAAGTTTTAATCTCACAACAGAAAATAGACATTAAGAAAAGATAATGGGTGTATAACCATCTCTATCACAAAATAAAATTCATTTTCCTGCTATGTCCTCTACCTAGTATCCTAGGTTTTCTTCCGAATGGGTGCAAAAATAGACATTACAAAAAGATAGTGGTTGTATAATCATCTCTATCATAGAATAAAATTCTTTTTCATGCTATGTCCTCTGCCTAGTATCCTGCAGTTTGCTCCCAGATGGGTGTATAACTATCTCTATCATAGATCTCTATCACAAAATAAAATTCTTTTACTTGTTATGTCCTCTACGTAGTATTCTATAGTTTGCTTCCATTAATATCTCTGGTGAATCAATTAATTCTTCTTGTAGGGTTAATAAGTGGTGACTTCTCAGATATTTGCCAATAGCAATAAATGCGAGAGATGCAAATTTATGACAATTGAGCAGCTGGAGGTGGAGGTTGATTGATATTTTACGGCACATCAATTATGGTTAAAAGTTTTCCATTTGTTTTTTCAACCAAGTAGGTAAATAGATAAGCCGAGAGAAATCCACACGAGTACCGGAGCAAGATGGTGGGACCCAGTACAACTCCAAGTGAGAAGATTTTCTTTTATCTTTGCCGAAGAAATCCAATCTATAACATTTGCAAAACTGTACGCCAAGAAGAGTCTTCATAACCACTCAAAAAAATGGGAACGAGAATGGAACTATTCTTGATTGCCTTTTCCGAGGTCAATCCAATAATCTCACCTTTTGTAGTTTTTTAGTATCCAAAAAAGCATGAATTCCAATTGTTGTGAGAGCTCGAAAGAGATGATCTACAAGAGGATTTTTAACATCCGGTCCTATAAAACTAAGGAAAACATGATACTTGTAATCTGAGAAACAAATTTTTCCTAAGCATGGCCTGAAATTGGTGAACTTGGCCATTCTTAACAATCTCATCAACAATAGAAATATGAGACAATGTACAATGCATTAATAGGCGAAGACGATTGTGGCATAAAGCATCAAAATGATCTTGGAAACTGTAGTCTAATTCAATCTATACTCGTAGATGCCTTCCAAATCTGTTGCCCCGACGCGGAGACTAGATTCAAGTAGCATTGGGATGTCATTAGGAATGCAAAAGGAATCCATTATAAACCAAGACAAAATTGTCTCACACAATAAATTAAAGACTAAAGAAGTGACCAAACGCCAAAACCGGTTCCCTATGTTTGAATCTCAGAAGCAAGTTCAACCTCACACTAAGGTGGATACCACCACATTTTTAGTCTTTGTTTGACAAAAATGATTAGTAAGTGTTGCATACATTAAAACTGACAACGAAAACAACTGGCAATTGACTGTACTTTTCCAGGTGATGGTTAAGATTTTTAGTATTCCAGCAACCCATGGTAGTTTTATGGCGTGAGACTTGTTTCAGGTGAAAGCTCATACAATATATAGCCTATCGGCTAATAAATACAAATCTATAAACGATACATTACATTATATAATTGTGGCAAATGTCTTCATTGTTTTGAAACAACTAAATTCTTTTGAACAAGTAGTAACCAATTTGCATCTATCGAAGTGAAATAAGAGTGTTGGTTTATTTATTTTTAGCTCCTCTTTTTAAGTCCCAAAATTTGTATGAATTGCAACATGGTGTTAGATGAAAATAATATGACTTGTAAATATGTTTCTACATATGTAAATATAGTGATAATGCAAATTTAACAAAAATATGTTTTGAGAAAGAGGTTAACCAAACCAACTCTCTACTTGATGTTCGATTTAACATGTATGGACTCATCAATGGTACAATTGTGTGACTTTTTATATTAAATTTGTACATTCAATCCAAGAAGATAGCAATAGAAGCATTCCAACTCTAAACCAATTATTTGCTCAGTGTTCTTTTCTAGATTTGGCTCTATCCAGTTAAGCATCCTTACATTCAATCCAAGAAGATAGCAATAGAAGCATTCCAACTCTAAACCAATTATTCGCTCAGTGTTCTTTTCTAGATTTGGCTCTAGCCACCTAAGCATCCTTACATTCAATCCAAGAAGATATCAATAGAAGTGTTCCTCGGATCAGACTACTGGCTTACAAGGATTCTCTTTCAAGTCATTTTCCTTAAGAATCTTGAATTCACAAACCAAACACTTATGGATTCCATATAAAATAAAATAGAAAACAATATGTTTAATAAATAACATACAAGCGTAGAATTCACAAACCCCTTGGTATTTAATTATTGTCTAGATCCCTTGGTATTTCCTAAATAGAGCCCAGGACAGAAAATTGTGGACCACTTGACAAATGATTCTTTTTAATTTTTGGGGATCTCTTTGCTTTGGAAAAAATCTTCAATGGTTGATTATTAATCTGATAAATCTTTGTTTTGTCTAGCTCACAACAAGAACACTCTGCGAGTGAAGAGAATACCAATTCCAAATCAGTAAAGGTTGCATGATGTCTTAGTATCAATAATCTGGTTGGCCATGTAAATTCAGATAATGAGCCCACATTGGAAGACAAGTTATGGAGTGATTTTGGAGCTTTGTTGTTTCCAACATGAGGTCATGTAACCCTTACTCAATGTTGACTTGGCAAGGCTGAAGAGTAAAAGTTTGGCTCTTCTATCTGTTGACTTTGTTGGATGGTCATCATATCATTTTCAAAGGTACGAAGAGTTAATCCAAAAAGAGGATACGACACTCTCTACCAAAGTTTCATTCTCTTTCCTGCTTTTGGAAGATATATGGATATATTGATCCATGCCTCTTGACTGATGATTTGTTGTAGAAAAATTATAAGATTTATAGTAGGTCCAAAGTAATGTTAAAAATGAAATAATTAAATTGATGAATATACAAAATATAATCAGTAGACAATTAAACATTTAAACTTTCATAGTCCAACAAAATATCTTGTATCTGGATAACACTGTAATGTTATTAGTTTGACAATTTCAGTCTCAGGGAAATTACAAGATCAATAATAAGCAAATAGTTTGATCTAAAGCAAAGTAATGTTAAATGAAACAATTACATAGCCAAATCAGTGAAGCATGGCTGACACAAATAAAGAAGTTATTTATGGTGTATCTTTAACAAATAAAAACTTGAGTCAATGTTGTTAGTTTGACAATTTCGGTCTCTTTCAAGACCCCTCTTCAAGGAAAGTGCAAGATCAATAATAAGCAGATAGTTTGATCTAAAGCAAAGTATTGTTAAAATGAAACAATTACATAAGCCAAATCAGTGAAGCATGGCTGACACAAATAAAAAAGTTGTTTCTGGTGTATGATGCCTAAGACAATTTTCAATTGTTTCCAGTCTCCACCACAATAAATTAGCAGCCTTGGCCCCTTCCTATGACAATGAGCCCCGACCAAATAGGCCCCAATGATATGAAGCTCCCACATGAGAGCAGAGAGCTGTGTTTTTGTTGTACATCAGTATAGCGTAAGATATATGCTCCTTTCTGGAGCAAATATCGCACCTGCCACAAGTACAAGGGATAACAAACAAGTGAGTTTATCCACACGTCTTGGGATGCTATTGGAGTAAACAACTAACTAAGAATTGCAAAAATCAACTCCACAAAGCCCAATAGAGCATACTTCTCTTTAACCTACAAATTTATAAAACTACCTTAGGATCATACAGTGAAAGGGATGTTACCTCTCAAAGCATTTCTGGTGGCAATCCAGCTTGATCAAACATCATAAATAGGGCAGGAACATTGTCTCCCTAATTACATAGACCCAAATACAAAATAGTCCAAAGATTGTAGGAAATGAGTGTCGAAAAAGACCTTAGGATTATTATAAATCATTATATCTCAGCAACTACTATCAATATAGAATAATAAAAAGTAAACAAATTTGGCAATCCATACACACCATGGCAGTAACTCCATGCTCCATCCAATAAGCATTCACAGCTCCTGAGCTAGGAGGCTGACTGGCAATATGCATTCCTGGGGATTGCTTAACTGGTGGAACACCATAATTAGGTCCACTTGGCCCATACTTGAAAGAGCCATTCATCAGACCTGGACCTTAGTTAGTTGTTATTGTGGAACCATTAGCAACACCAACTGGAATGTGTGAAGGGTGCATTCCACCCATTCCCTGTAACACATGATATTTAACAAAGTAAGTGCACTCGATCAAATAGAAAAATTTATGATACAATGCATGTGTGGTTGTCTTTTTGAACAACATTGTCTGAATAACTTGTGTGTTAGAAACATTAAGCTAAGTTTCTATTGTTTATTTCAACTTTCTCAACTAATTTCTTTTGTTTGATTTTTTTCAAACCTGCAAAGGTTTAATTGCTTCTTTTCTAATTCCAGTTTGAACATTTGTTTTTTATTTTTTGCCTTTTTTAGGATTACACAGTCCGGAATAAAATTAGTTTGGAAATATTAATGGATGATAAAAAATATTACACAAACAAATCCAAAAATATTGCCAAACTACTTTTTTTGAAATATCAAATTGGCAAACTAAAGAAGCAAAAAGACGAATGGGAAGAAATATTTTGTATATTTTGCACAGCTGGGACAGTTTGATCAAGAGAAACACTTTTTTTAGAGTGGGAACAACCTTGCAATGACAACCAGGCAAATTACACAAACACTGTAGCAGCAGCTTCAAGATTTGTTCAAGGTGGAGAAATAGATGAATTTATTTTCAAATTATATAGCAACAGAGTAGCAATTCAGAAAAATATAGTTATAGGGTTTGTTGTCCCGTAGGCCATCTTTGGCCTTGTGATCTATAAACATCTCCTATTATTTCTTTCAATTATGGAAAGTAAATTGCTTGTTATTCTCAGATGGGCCATTTCAATTTTGTGAGGATTAATTGCTTGCATTTTTATTCTCAGGTTGGACATTGTGTATACAATTAAAAAAAGTTGCAAGAATTTTAAGTAGTGAGACAGCTGCAAATCCCCCAAAACCTAGAAAAAGCATATATCCCTATTACTGAAAGCCTTGACAAGATGATGTCCAAGAATAGGAGCACAACTAAACAACAATGGCATTATTGTAGCAAAACAATGAGTACAGATTAGCCCTGCAGAGTATATTAGAAACTACTATTGAAAAAGCCAAAATATTTTTTGCTATTTAAAAAAAACCCTAAATGTTGGAGCGGAGGCATACCTAGTAATTTTGCAATATGGGAACGACAGCCAATTTGTGGTGAGAAGACATGAGTACCATTTGTAGTGACATCAAAATTACCCACCAGATGTTGCTACTGGTGGTGTTGTTGTTGCTGATGATGGTGGTGGTGGGGCTGAGGTTGGGGCTGTGGCTGGGGTTCCGCAGTGGTGGCATGCGAGGTCACACTGGGTGGTGAACTAGGCGGCAACGGAGGAGGAGGTTGAGATTGAGGAAGGGGCTTTTCATACTAGGTAACATTGGTCTTGGGATTCCACGAGTACAAATACCCAGTATTGCCATCAACCAGTGCTCTCTAGGAATGGGAAGCGTGGGATTGTGAGGGGCATAACGAGGCCCGGTGCCAACGGCCGCTGCCGCCACCATTGTCATCCAAGCCCTACAATCAACAATCTCAATCAAATAATACTTACAAATTTCCAGATCTGTCACCTACAAACCCTAAAGTGCAACAAACCTGAGAATTGCTCAGAAATAACCTAGTCGTCGTTGGATGGGTTTCGCTGCGCTTAGGAGAAATTCCTAGGGCAAAACCAAGTGCCCTCTAATTGAAGATGAGAGCACAGTCAATAAATATAATGAGAGTAAAGCTTAGATAGCTCAAAAGCGTTCCTAACCTCTCCATAGAAGATAGGAGAAAGGAGGTCAAACCCCCAAAAACAGTAAACCATTCCCTGTTTTATGGCAACCTATCAGTTGTTTGACGGCGTGAGATAGGTTTTAGGCCGAAACCTCACACCATATATAGCCTATTGGCTAATTAGGAGAATCTAGAAGATAAAAGATAAATTACAAATAAACAATGCATAATATTGTATTTTTATTATTTAAAATTTCATTGAGTACAAAGCTTTGCATATATAGACAAGGAAGGTACAACAAAGTGCCCCATAATATAACACCAATGTGTAAACAAGTTTCTTAGGGTAAGGGTCCATGGAGGGTCTTTTTAAAAGATGGAAGTGAGAATCTGAAATTTTTCAAAATATTTTTGAAGTTAGTGGTCCCATGAATTTAGTTGTGCAGTTTAGCTTAAAATTTAAACTCCAAGATGTAAAGTGGTGGTGGTCCCATGAAGTTGGAATGGAATGTTGTGAATAAAAATTAATAAATAAACATCATTTCCCTCCAATTTTTCCCTAGCGGGAATCTAAAATTCTAGATGTGTGACAAGTGGCAGGAAAGTACTCCTAAGTAGGTGGGGCAATTTCTAGCCCCGCCCCAATCTCACCAGCTGAAATGTAGCAGAATTTTTTTTTCCATGAGACCTCTTGCTTCCGTGAAAACAGGAGCCCAAGCCTCCCCATGGGACCATTCAGTTATAGGTGTCAACCTTAGGAACATTTGGAGTGTGCAAACCAACAACCTCTATAACTAAGTCATCAACTTCCATGCCAAGTGTTGAGTGACATTTGAGGTGAGATGGAAAGTCTTCCAACCTCAAAAGGTATAACAACTTGATAGGCTTAAAGGTTACACATTCAATTATACAAGAAATTGTCTAATCTCATCAACCTAAGTACACTTAAATTATAGTGAATATATTTTAACATCAAGGAGGGTAAAAAATTTATTCAAAACAAAGAAAACATTACAAAGAAGGGCATTAAATGGCCCTATCAAGTTCAACCAAGTGATCCAATTGAGAGATAGATCAGGGAAGTATTTAATCCAAATTCAATCATTAGTATGATTAGAAGCCCATTTAGCCAATGTCAGCCTTACCATTCCATTTCTCTAGAATATGAGTGAGGAATTTGTTCCAACAATCAAAGCTAGCTACCAACTCACATCATCCTAAATACTACCTTTTCAGTAATTTCACCACAACTTTGAGAGTCAGACTCACATATGATCCTTCGCCAACCCAAAAGACTACCCCACTCCACAGCCAATAAAATGGCCTGAGCCTCCATAAGATTATTAGTATGAAGACCCTTATACACAAAGAAGATAAACTAAACATCCCCAAAGCTATCTCAGCCAATACCCCCAATGCTAGCATGACCCGGATTTCCACAAGAAGAGCCATCCGAGTTGATTTTTAGGACACCATGAGGAGGGGGGGTCCATCTTCCCTCCCTATTCACCTTCGGGGTAGGATGTCTACGTCTGTTGCGCATGAGCTGCCGTTGCGGAGGTGGAAGATGAAAACAATTACAACAACCAACATCATGAGAATCCACCAACACAGTCATATCACACTTAGCCGCAATAGTTTCCCCTAAAGAGTGTAGAATTTTCCACGACAGGTGAGGGGCCAGCAACAACAAATCCTGAAAAATCCGCCTATTCCTCTCCAACCACAGGTTCCAGATAATGAAGGAAGGCCCAAGAGCCCAAGCAGCCTGAAGAAAGGAGGTAGAGACAGGGGCCCTGCCCCATCGTTCCCCAAACTCCACCAATGAGGAAGCATGCCAGCAGGCCGTATTCCACACCCCCCACCAGAAATGCCAAATCTCTCTAGCATAGGAACATTGGAAGAAGAGATGGGAGACACTCTCTTCACCACCATGACACAAAACATACATAGAGGGGCCATGGAAACCAGGCTTACATAAATTATCCCAAGTAAGACACCGGTTTTAAGCCACTAACCACATAAAGAGTTGCACTTGGGCCCGTGGCTTATTGCCCAAACACTTCCACCAAAGGGACCTTAATGTCCCAAACAGCTTCCTACCTAACTACTTATAATTTGCCACATAGTGCTTTCAGGACAACTCCGACCATCCCAAGCCCAAGACTAGGTCCCCTCAAAAAGAGTTACAAGAGAGCAGGGGAAGCCCGAGGCGAGGGGAGCTCATGCCTATCCCTGAGATCCTCAATTTGGCCACTCGAAGGATAAGCACCAATGAGCACCTGTGACAATCCATCATGTTTGCTCCACCTTATAATGCTCCACAGTATCCCAGCCAACCACAATAAAAACATCACAAAGGGGCTAGAGGTGAGGAAAAGAAGAGAGAATGGGAGGGTGACCATCCCACGAATCAGACCAAAATAGAGCCTATGACCCCAAATGACAAATCCAAAAAAGTGCACACTTAATCAGCTATGCCCCCACTCTCAAAGTATGCCAAATCATAGAACCAGTCCCTTCCAGAGGATAGTGAGGAACCTCAAAAGAAGCAACACCCCAAAGATATTTATGGTTGGAAATATGGAGCCCATAAGCAGTGCTGATTGGTACACCATAAGCCAATAAAGCAGCGTAGAGCTTTCCCATTCCAAAATAGTAAATAAGCCAAGACCACCCTCTGCTTTGGTCTACACACGAATCCCACTTAACTAGGCTCCACTTTGAAGAGACAACCAAGTCTTGCTCCAAAGGGAATTGTCAAGAAAGAGCATCAAATTCCTTAAGGAAATACATAGGAGCCACTTGAATAAAGCACCTATAAATGGGAAGGGCCTGGAAAATAGACTTAAGAAGAGCCACTCTAGCAGTAGTAGACAACCAATGATGGGTCCAATGAGTAACCTTTCGCCTAAGCTTATCAAGCAATAGCTGCCAAGAGGATCTGGGCTGACGACCAATAGCAAGAGGAATACCCAAGTAGACAAAGCGTGAGATTTGGAAACCACAAAATGGGGTACAATCCTCCATTTGGATTGCTTAAGAATTAAAAAGATAGAGGACTTAACTCATTGGCTTTATGGGTGAAGTCACAAGGAGTCAGATGTCAAAGCTATCACGGAAGGATTGACCTCCACCATCTGGGCCGGACCCACATAAGAGAGTGTCATCCACAAATTGGAGATGAAAGAGAGAAAGCTTAGGCAAACTGTCCCCACTTCCACCCGTAGATAAATCCATAGAAACTCAAGACTTAAGAAGCTGACCCAACCCCTCCGCCATAATAATAAACAAATAAGGAGAGAGTGGATCTCCCTGATGAAGGCCCCTAGTAGCCCCAAATAGCTATGAAGGTTCCCTATTCACGAGAACTTAAAAGGAGGTAGAGGTCACACAGCTCAAAATCCAGCTCACCCAATCAGAGGAAAAGCCAAAGGCCAAAAGAATCTTTTGAAGAAAACTCCATTTAACTCTGTCATAAGCTTTGGCCATATCCAACTTGATAAACATAGACCTATCTTGAAAGGTTTCCATGGAATGAATAACTTCAAACGCAACCACCACCCCATCCAAAATTTGACGACCAGCCACAAAGCCACCTTGCTCCTCAAAAATGATCACAGGAAAACAAGATTTAATTCTCTCAACAATCAAATTCATAATAATCTTGTACACCACATTACAGAGTACAATAGGTCTAAAGAGATCAAGCCTGTCAGCACCTTCCTTCTTAGGAATGAGAACCATAAAAGTAGCATTCAGGGCACAAAGCATCTGCTTACTATGAAGAGACTCATGAACCACCTCCAATAAATCCAACTTTACAATATCCCAAAACTCCTAGAAAAACTCAACTGGGAAACCATTAGGGTAAGGAGCTTTCCCCTTATTCATCCCAAACACCACCTCCTCCACTTCCGACAAAGTCACCTAGCGAATAAAAGAAGCATTCAACTCATTAGAAATTAAGGAGGGAATGCAATCAAGGACCATATTCGTATCCACCTCAGTAGGAATTGAATCCTTGGTGAACAGATCAGAGTAGAACTAATGAGCCTCTCTAGACAAAGCCTGATGCAAAGAGATCGAAAGACCCTCTGAGTTAACAAGAGAAGAAATAAAACACTTATTCTAACGAGCTTGTACCAAATGATGAAAAAAAGAAGTATTCCTATCACCCTCTTGAAGCCAATCAATCCTAGCCTTTTGTTTCCAGAAAATCTCCTCACGAAGCTCTAACTCCTCCACCAACTTTAGAGCCTAGCCCTCAGCATGCCCAAGAGCCTCCGAGAAACCCAAATCTCGAATCTGGCAAGTAATAACAGCAAGGCGATCCTGCGCTTCTCTTTTCCTGGCCCAAAAATTACCAAAACATGACCTATTCCATCGCTTAAGATGATACTTGACATATTGCAGCTTCGTAACTAGAGAATACATAGTTGTACCATACGCAGGGGCGCCATCCCACCACCACTAAACAACAAGATCACCCAAAGACGGATCACGCAGCCACATAAGCTAAAATTTGAAAGGAGGATTCTTTGGATTTGGGAAAGTTGAAGTCGAAAGCTTAATTGGCCAATGATCAGAGCCACACTAGTCAAGAATCTTAGAACAAATGACCAAGCTACCTCTAACCCAAGAGCAAGAGACAAGGAAACGATCTAGTCGTTGGGAAATCGCTTCAGGCCCACTCTGTCTATTATTCCAAGTGAATATTTTGTTAGAGGGTTTAACATCCACCAGAGCAAGAGAGTCCACATTACCCTGAAACAGATCTGAAGTAGGACCAAGCCTAGCCCTCCCCTTTTCTCCTCCAAACTCAACACAACATTCAAATCACCAGCTAAGATCCAAGGAAAAAAGGGGGCACAAGACCTCACATACTTGATATGAGCCCAAAGCTGGGTTTTACCACATATGTCAATTGGAGCATAAACATTACTAACCAAAATAGTCTCACCAGATTCCAAAACTGAAGCCACCACCGAAATAGCAGACTAGCTGGAAATTCACCAATGAGGAACCACCTTACGAGGATTCCAGAAAAGAGCCAAACCTCTAGAGGTTCCCCTAGACACAATACACTGACCCTGGCTAGAAGACCAAATACGAGGAGCATGTTGAAGCATAAGATCCACCTAAAGCTTAGTTTCCTGAACACAAAAGATATCTGGAGACTGAACAACAATCAAATCTTGAATAGCCTTTTGATGAGAGGTGCTATTCAACCCCCTTGCATTCCATGAGAGAATAATCATGAGGAAGGTTGAGAGAAGTGGGCCTCCAAAGTCTTAACAAAACCAGATTCCACCAACATATCCCTAGTAGACTTAAGCTTGTCTGTATCCTTCTTACGACCAGCCTTCAAAGAATTTTCAAAGTGTCCCTTCTTGAGAGGGCATTGCAGCACCCCTAAAGCAAGAGACAATTCCCAACCTTTACCTAAAGAAAATACTGCCTTAGCTAAATCTGCTAAAACAATATCATCCTGCACATCTGTAGAGGCCCCAGGAGGCTCAGAAATCCCCGGCTCTAATGCCGAAGAATTATTTTGAACAACAATCGCCTATTCTAGCCCCGAATCCAACCCAACATCCATACCAGTGGCCCCAGAATAAAATTCAACATGAATCCCTTCCTCCAAAGCCTGATTATCTAGGGCCTCTAGGGCCTCAAACTGATTGAAACCCTAATCACTCTGTTTATCCTTATAGGCCCGCTTCTTACCCCTTCATTTATTTTTTTGCTTAACATGAATAAAGCCATCCTTATCATGCCCACCCTCGACCACAGATGCCTTGCCTTTATCCCCCTTCTCCACCGAAGGCCCAGAAGAAGGAGAAGAAGAAGCCCCTACCATTTTGGGTGCTCGAGGACATTGGCATTGAAGGTGTCCGTACTCGTGACAAAAGCGGCAACAAAAAGGAAGGGACTCATAATCAAGCGATTGAATCCACGAGGCAGAACCAATACAAATTTCCAAAGAATCTGGCAAAGGGTTATTTAAATCAATTTCAACACAAATGCAAGCATAAGAGAATACTTTCTTATCCAATATATTTTGAGCAATGGCAACTGGCTTCCCCAACAAAGCAGCAATCAAGTGCAGAATATCCTCCCTCCAAAACTCTAATGGTAGCCATGGAAGACAGACCCAAACAGGAACCCGTGTAGGAAGATCCTCAATCGCATTAAAACCTCCATGCCAGGGCTTAATGAACAAGCCAACATGATTGTAAAAATACGGCCCTCCCTCGAAAACACGATTGTGATCCAAGATGCAAGAAAAATCAACCATGAAATAGCCGTTTGCAACCACCAAAAGATCAAAATCACCTTCAACATGCCAGGTCCGACAGATCCAAGACTCTAGCACTGAGAGAGGGACGTGAATACCCAAAAACTTGCAAATCATAACATGTTGGCTCCAATAAGTTATGTCCTCCTACACCGATTCAGGAGAAATAACTAGAATAGGGCGATCTTGGCTCCATGGCAAGCACCCATTCACTTTCTTGAGCTTAGAGCTCTCACTCACAAAAGACAAATCCATTTTTTGTGCATGCATGGCAGCCGAAAAGGGCTGAGATGGCTTTGGCCCAGCAAGCACCAGGCTTTTAGAAGCCCCAGCCATACCCCAAACCCGAGCACCAACCCTAGCTCCACCAAACCCACACCGCTTCCCCTACCCACAAACCACACAGCCTCCTTCCCACCACACCAAATAGCCCACACCCCTTCACCAAACCAGCACGCAGGAATAAAAAGCCACAGGCCCCGGCTTGTTACTAGCCGCGGGCACCTAGGAGAAGGTATGCGCAGTCAAGGCAGGCGTGGGAGCACATACCAGGCATGTAGCAACATCAAATCTAGTCTAATCATGTTGTTTTGAGTCCATTATATTATAATTAAATTATTAATCAATAATAGATATTATTTAAATTCTATTATATATATATATATATATATATTGTAGGAATCGGTTCAGTTTTCATGTGATTGGTGATGTTGGCACGACACGACCTCCGGTACCATAGGGACGAGGGTAGACTAGACCTCGTGACCTCTTACCTACAATAGGACACTTTAGCCAATCGAACTAGCCCCCCCTCCCCGTTCTATTTAATATTACATAATAAATAATAAATTAATATAATATTATGTTATAATTATTTATTTATTAACTTAATATTATTTTGTAATTATAGAAATAATATTTATTTTAGTTAATAATTAAATTTTTAAATAATGTATAGAGATAGTAGAACAATTTGGATTAAAATAAACTTAATATGGTTTGTGGATAGAAAATCAAAGCTAACGTTGATTCATTTTAGAATGTGATAATCAACACACAAAAATCATTAGAAGGATGTGAGGTTGTATGGGCCTTAGGAGGAATTGACCTCATAGTGTATCAATATTCTAGAACATATAATCAAAGTAGTATCTTCATAGTCATAAGGTTGTATGTGAAACTAAAGCAAAGCAAGTATGGGTATAAGGAAAATAATGACATCTAGTGTAATTTAGGACTCCCAAAGGTGAGAAATGAGTACAAAAAAGAGAAGTGAGAAAGAAGATACAATAGATCAATTGCAACAGATTCAAACTAACATATATTTTGTAACTTCATACATATTCAATGAAAAATGACACATCTTGTGCAATTTCCAAGTAGCTTCCTAATGTGGCACTCTCTCCTCTACAAAATCCAACTTACTAATTAGTACAATTATGAGTGACATTTTAAATATATCATAGTTGCAAATATTTTATATTTTGATCCCTCAAATGTCTTCTATATTGACAAGTATAAGGGGATAAGCACACTAAATTCTAGCTCATATGTGACAAAAAAACCAAATAAGGTTATATATGTCAATAACAAATAATTCTTGATATTATATTAAAACTATTACCATCAATACACAAATTTATCAAAGGTATAGTCACCTATGACTAGGTGTCAACCTATGTCAACATATGTTTTGATGTATTAGTTATAAAAATTGCTCCATACATCTCCATGTGGATATACTCATATACTTAAAGATTTGAATGGCATACCCCTATCTCCATATATCTCTCAATCTCTCTGCCTATCCATCTTTATCTCTTGATATCTCCCTCCATTTTTATCACTCCATCTCTATCTATTGAGCTATCTCTCCCTCTCCCTCTCCCTCTCTATCTCCCTCTCACTCCTCTCTTTATCTCATTCTATATGTGTCTTTCTCTATCCCTATCTCCCCATCACTCTATCTCTTTCTCTTTTCTCTTTTATTTTATTTGATTTTGAGCCGAGATCTTTTTGATCTTTGTCGTCCGATTCGATCTCTTCTTTGATCGTCTTTATTCTTCTGATTTTTGATCTCGCGCAGATTTTGATTTCTCTGATTCTTTTGTTCAAAGCAGATTTTGATCCTTGTCCTTTCGTCTTTTGATCGTGCCCGTCTTTACCGACGGATTTATCGACTCTCCCTCTCTATATATTTATATCTTCCATCTCTAACTATCCCTCTCTCCTATCTCTCTTTATCTCTCCTTCTCCACATCTATCTCTATCTCCTTCTCTATTTGTATCTCCTTACCCCTCTCCCTCTCATTCTTCCCTCTATATCTCTCCCTCTTTGGAATCCCTCTCTCCCTATTGCAAACATAACATAAGACTATTGGTAATGGATCTAGGTTATCTTCTTGATTCAAAGGTTTTATTTCACTCATGTTTGTACACCTATAAATGGATGCATGGTTGATTTAAAGCTATCACTTCTCTATTGAGACATTTTTTGCACAAACATCATTTTCTAAATGACCTACCAATTGACCTAATGTACTGCACAAATGTATGCAAACAATAGACCATAACTTTCCCTAATTGACCTTCCACATCTCTTCAACATACCCATTACATACCAAGGTTTGATTGCAAGTTTAATATTATTAACAATTGTGAGATAAGTGTCTCAAAAAATTTATGAATAGAAAAAATACTAGAAAGTAATTTTTTTAAGATAGAAAGTTTTTGTCATTATGCCTTCTTTATAATAATGTTTTATGATATTTTTATTTTATGTGCATTTGTATTATAGTTATTATAAATAAGCCATATTTTTTAATACAAAATGTTTCACATACATACGAAAGAATTTTATATTTTAAATAAATTAATCTTTTCAAAATTAAAATATATTTTAAGGAATTATATATATATATAAGATAAATATTAATTTTGAGGTATTTAGATTGGATTTGTAATATAAACTAAATAAGTGTTTCAAGATTGATATTTTTTAATATCTTTCAAGTAGTTGTATTTAAAAAGTTATATTAGTTTATTAGGTCTATTACATTTGACATGTAAATGGTTGTCAAATTTATGTTAAAAATAATTTTGTTATTTACTCACTCTACCGGAAAACCCTCATCACCATTGTAGTTATAGTAATTTCACCAAGAGGTTAAATCTATAGTGATAAAAATGAGTAGAATGTAATGGTGTGACTATGTTCACTAAAACTATAGAGATCTTACATTTATTGTTTAAATATAAAAAATTAATTCCAACAAAAATAAATTAAATGTATACATGTACTAGCATGCTATCTTAAATACATCTACCTAAAACATGCCAAGAGATATCAATCTTAAGGTGCCTATATTGAAATTGTTATTTAGTATAGATAGGTGTCATGAGACTAATATATTTTGGCATCTTTAAGATAGATTTATTTAAGATATCTATGCACTAATTATCTTACTTAGTAAATAGTAATAACATAATTTGAACTAATACGAAGAGGAAGGCCCCTGCTTCTCCACATATGGTTCAAACCCTCAAGTAGGGATTACAGGATATGAGTGAAGTTGAAAAGGAAGCCGAGGAGCTAATGAACATCTTGGATTAGTGTAGTTGTGGTTGTTTCTGGCTTTTTGGCGGTCCTTTTTTGGACCCTGTTGTCTCTTTTTTTGCTGTCGTTTCCTTTTTGGGACAGCTGTCTGTTTGTTCGGACTTTTATTGCTCTATCTTTGTATGTTTTAACTTTGTGGTTTCAGGTCCTGTAAAACTTGTTTTTTCCTTTTCAAAAACATAATTTGAACTAATAGATGAAAAGTGAAGAATCTAGTTTCCTTATTACTATATAAATAATAAAACTAGTATAAATATCTTAAATTCATATGTCCAAAAATATCAAGAGACATGAATTTAATTTATTTTTTTTATCGATAAGAGAGATTATAGATTATATTGATATACCAAAAAGATTACATGTGTATGTTGAGTAGGAAACCAGGGGCTAAGGCCCATTGCCAATGACCACCAAGACCGAACATTAAGGCCCCAAAGCATAGACAAAAGCAACACAGACGGGCCAACATACTCGAGCCAAGGAAAAAACCAGTTAACCATGTAAACGCCAAACCAGAAGACAACATTACAAAACCTTAACCAGCCGCAAACCACCCGACTAGGAAAAGACAAGACAAAATAAACCCTTATACAAACTATACAAGGACCAACAAAACACGGCAACCCATGACCATTTACCAGACATTTTGTTGAGCGAAAGCTCAGAATTCCCGTTTCCAAGCTGAATCCACCGAAGGAACCAGACGATACTTTATCTTTAGGAAATTTGCACAAACAATTGCCAGCCTTCTATGCTCCATCAGTTCAAACGCAGTGACATCCAACAAGAACGGATAATAGTTTACCAGGGCATCTGGATTATCAAGCAAATGTAGGTCACGAGGGCGTGGAATTCCTTTCCCAATGCGTGCAGTAGCCAGGGCCTGATCCAATCCCACTAGCATATCTTTTCTAAAAAACCTCTGCATAATTATCTTAGTGTCACTTTTTGAAACCCCAACATCCAATAAACCCACTAGTACCCTTGAGGATATGTCTGAATCAAGCCTGTAGCCCTCAGCGTTCACCATAAAGCTCTTCCCAGAAATGCAAGTGATGGCCGCAAATACAAGATAATATGGGTGTTGAATGAGGCGTTGGAGGCGGAGCGTGGTGATCTTGCCTTAAAAGGCTATCTGCCTCTCTGAGCCCTTCGGAGCAACAGGTGTCTCCATACCCTTCATTTCTAGTTCCTTACCAGAGACCAATAGAATAAACCTACTCATTTCTTACCAGCCTAAGATGAAAAAACCAACAATTATGTCGAATAAATGAGCATGTCTACGTACTATGCCATAATTCCCATGCCATGGGTAGGGCGTCCTTTGAAATATGTCATTCACAAAAAATCCGGCGAGTAATTATGAATGAGACACCCGCTAGAGACTTCCAACTATTCACGAGTTCCAATGGATTAATCCTTAGTTTGCCACCTTTCTTGTAGGAATGCATCCGTCGATCAATAATACTTGGCCCTGAAAACCATCAACTCCCACATCCCCTGAGAACCCAGCCACCTCACCCAATAAGGATGAGGTGGTGCCCGCCCAACCACCCACGACATGAATTTAAATTTTAATATTATTAATAATATTTAATTTATATACTACATATGTAATTTTGTAACTAACCATATACAAGGGTTCCATAAGACACCTTTGAACCAAGAAAGAGATGAACAAGCTCACAACAAAGACAACAATTCCATTGAGTAAAACAATGTATACTTTAAAATAAATAGCAAAAATTAGAGAGAGAAAATTCATCTTCTATTAAAGAAAGAAAAAATGCAAGAGCTCCCAATTAGAAAAATCAAGATAAACTATTTTTTTTAGATCAGATATGAGAACCATATGACTCAAGACTCAATTTTTAGAAGCCTTTCTTTTCAAGAAAAGATTCCAACCAAAAAATGCATCATCCTAAACATAACCTAATGAATCCAAATCTATATAAGAGTGTTGAGGAGATATGTCCTAATCATAGGTCTAGAAAATATACTAAAATACTAATTCAACAAAGTCATTCCAAAGATCTTGCAAAGACATAATATACCATCCGCATATGCAACCATATGTAAGATAAATAGAAATAAGGAATATTTGATGAAGATGGATCTTTGATAGCAATCAAACACGAGTGATTCAAAATTAATAGAGGCATCAAAGTATAGTGTTTCTAATAGTCACTACTAGAGAAAGAGAAGTAAGAGTTGCATCCAAAGGAGGAGATCAAACTAATTCAATAAATAGAGGTGAGTAGGCAGGAGGTAACCAATTTGAGTCAATGATTAAGGTATGAAGCTAAATAGTAGGATGAAGCCTTGAGTATAAGCGAAAGAAAAGGATTAAAACACACCTTTAGAGGTAAGGGATGGGGAAGAATCCTTATTGTTATCAAATGTAGCATCCTAGTTTGAAGGAGGCTAATAAATTGACCAAACTAATTGGTGTTTACATTTTACACCCTTACGCCAAGTAGAAGAGGGACCCCTTTTCCCCAATTTTCTCAAAAAAACTTCTATATTCTCATAGGTGAAACATGATCTACAATAGAAAGATACTCTCTCATAATTGAGAGGTTGTGACTAAGTATTGCCACTAACTTGTAGATTTATATCCTCTAGGAGACCATTCAACATGTCCATGTCTCAACTAGCATATGAGCATATGTTGTCAGGGATTATTTTTCATTTTAGGAGAAATAGATATGACAATGACCAAGGATTTATCAATATTAGTGAAATTAATTATCTACCAAAAGTGGAGAGAAGGTTTGGAAAATGGACTCATACTAGTGCTAAACAAAAGAAGAAAAATAACGTTTTTGGGAATCAAGATTTCATGCTTAACATTGAAGAACCTTGGTACTAAATAAAAAATTCTAGGAGGGCCCACCTATCATCCTTAAACTCAAAAACCATAATAAAATTCCCCTACACACATACACTAATACCTCTACTAGCAAAGGTTTCTAAGAATTCAAAACCCATCTATGTAGATCTACTAGAGTTGGCCATAGGTTATGGAACCTACATACAAGACCCACTTCAAGATAATATTCCATATATTCCAACACCTCAAGCCTCGTGAAAATAAATGGGTCCTAAGTATATTTATGAGCAAAAGGTACCCATGAACAACTTGAAAAAATAGTGGTTGAAGCATCTAAAGTTGCCCTTCTTAATATCTTCCATACTCCCTAAAGAGTAATTTATAGTAGAAAAAGGATATTCCAAATGATACAATAGCAACATAGATATCAATTCCATTAAAGAACTGTAGATTTCAATAGCCATAGTGACACACCTATAGAGATGGACAAACTAGGCTTAGATCCTACACCCAAAGACCTAATAATGGTCACCATTAAATCACAAGTTTCATACTTGAATCATATTGAAGATTGAGGAAGCCAAGTAGGAAGGAATAGAGGAGCTACCATGGATAATAGTAGATTCATTAAGATACATTAGGGATTCTCATTCGTGAAAGGAAAAAATAATATATACTAGATATCTATGTATTAATTAGTAGTAATAATATGAATTTAAATAAGAATTGGGTGTAATAAACTTTGACTTAAAAATAACCATTAAATTTAAGAAGGTATTTTTATTATTTACTCATTCCATTAAAAACCCTTGTTTCATTGTATTTACACCTATCAATATAAATATGTAATTATAATAAAATAAAAGTGCATACCCTACACTTTTACACATCCATTTTAGACTAATTTAAACACAATTATAATTATATTGATATAGTGAGCTCAAATTAAATTGTTTGATGCATAAACTTGTCCCAATATTGAACCTATCACCTAAAAGTGCTTTAAATAAATTATATTGGTGAGTATCAATCTAATTCCATATGACTTATGCACTACCTTGGACTAGGAAAAATATCGCATCCTAGTCTACCAAATTTGAAATTGAAACCTCCTACTTCCAAAGCTAGTTTCTTTTAAAATTTGATTGTTACCTTCTCATCTTTCATGCCAAAAACATCTAGTTGAGAAACTAAGATCATATAGTTATAAATAATCCTAAGTTATTAGTTGTCACTAAAAGTATTAGAATATCATATCACAAATCATCTACATAAAGAACATTATAGAATTGTATCCTTAGGTATTGTATTGATTTCTTTACATGTCTACAAATACTTTTTACATCAAAAAATGAGTTTGAATAGTAATGAGGAACTCTATGGTCTTCGATCTCTACTTAAATAATAAATTCTATTATTAAAGTAATCATGCATTAGCTAATAATTAATTAATCTTTAATTAATTACTAGTCTATTTTATTCTCATGCACTTAAGCTAAACTTAGGAGTGATTTACTATGTTAACTAAAGTGAGCTATTATGAGATAATTTTGTCTCATTGCATGAGATGTTGACAATTGTCATCATCTAATCCCTTTACCATTTAGGGTTGCTCCTATATAGCACTCAACCCTCATTGTATTATCTCACTCTTCTACTCTTTGGAGCTTTCATTATCTTTTGATAGTCTCTTGCATTCTGTAGCTTTTTCTTGTTGAGGAATATAACAATTCTTTGTTTTCAAATCTCTTGTGTGGAAGGTGTCTTTGTTGTTGTTTGATCTTGTGGCTCATGTTTTTCATAATTCTAACATCTACTATGATTTTTAGCACTTTTACCATATGGCTAGCAACAAGTATAGAAGACATGAGTGTAGGATAGAAGGTAACATAAAAATTAGATAGATGGACATGGTAGAAGGACTAGATTGCATCACAAAGAAATTATCCAAAAGTAGGTTTCATGGAACATCCAAACCTTGCATCAATTTCAATCATAATTAAAATTTATCACAAGTCATTGATCTCAAATCAAAATCAAAATCATTATTTTGGTCATTGATTACAAAAACCAATATAATCATCACATAAAACAAACAAGAGATTTAAAGCACACTTTTATCCTCTTTTTTCAATTTATTTGTCTCAACTCTATTAATTTAGGTCTTGTTCCTTGTATAGTTTGATTATTAAGGTTGAAGTAGGGAATTATTTATTTTCTCTAGAATAATATAAGAAATCTGATCTATGCACTACTACACAAGCATGCACACCAACCTCAATACCTCAAATAAAAGTGTAAATCCTACACACAACTCCTTGTAACATGCATTTAAAAATATACACAACTCTTGGCTTCTTGTGTCACTTTTATAGTACAACTATGTTGCACAATTCAAGATATATTATATAGCTCTTGTATAGCCCTTTAAATCATTAATTCCACTTACACAATGCTAAGGATCATGCTCCAAAGATTCATAGGAATCTTCGTCCAATTTTCATGCTATATTTACACTTGTGTGTATAAACAAACACAAGGCACATAGTCCAAAATTTAGGGCAAAGTATTTTTTCACATCTCACATTTTTTACAAACATATAAGACACCTTTTGGAATCGCTTCATGACATGCTAGTTGTAAACGTGCATTTAGCAACAATAATTATTTAACCATCAAGAGATTAAGAGTTACACATGGAAGCTCAATCATTTTAACCTCCGTAATGACCTTTATCTTCATGAACATGTAACCTATAAGTGTAAAAATATGACATAAGAAAATATAGACATAGGTAGAGAGATATAGGATAGATAATAGAGAATACACAATAATACATCTCCCTCAAGATTATGTCATGTAATTTTATTTTAATTTTTTGTTCTAGTTATAATATTCTTCTCTATCAAATTCCTTTCCTCCAAACTATTTTTAGGCACATACAACACATCAAAACACATATTTAGAGCATTTTACCCAAGCTACCTAATATCTCAATCATGTGTATCATAGTGTTTCATGTTGCGCATCCTATCAAATGAGATTGGAGTATTTGAGCCTCAAATCAAACCATAAGACCCATCAGATTATCTCCTAAGTTGTTTCAATGTGTTTAGATGGAATAAGTGTATGATGCAATACACTTGATGATGAAAAATAAAATTGAATTTAGGCTCTTCAAGAACAACAAATAATTCTATTGAATTAGGATTAAATAGGTGCTTCTATGGACTAAATTGTCAAGTATAGATTTTGGTGGTTAATTCCCCCTAAATTCTAAGTAAATTAATATGTTATATTTTAGGTTAAAATAGAAGTAAATTTTTAACTTAGATAATTATTTATATTATTTAGTCATGTATATTTTTATGCATGAATTTTTAAATGGATAAAATATCAATATTTAACCTCTTTCAAAACTCTCTTCACCTATTAAGAAGTGGTGGCAATCCCATACTCCATGGGAGGAAAACTATATAGAAATAAAATTTGGATAACTTGAGAAAAATCCTCTAAAGCCTTCAAGGATTAATTGTATCCTAGAATTGTCTATGATGACCATTATATTTAGTGGCAACAACTATGAAAAGGACATGAACACATAATTTTTCCTACGCTAGTACTTTCCATAATCTCTTTATGAAGTTGGGGGTATTGAAGTTAGAATAGCATATACTCCTCAAGTATTATAGTGTCGTGTGACCATTTATTCAATCTAAACTAAAGTTGGACAAGGTTAAGATGATGAAAACGAGCTATTATTATTTAACAATAATCATTAGAAAGTCAAAATTGAAGGGAAAACAAAAGAATAACCCCATTCTAAAGAAGACACCTTATTTACACAAGAATAAACCATTAAAGATAGGTTAATAGCATTGAAAACACAAAAAAAATAACCACTCTAATTCATAGAGTGACATGCGTAGAAGAATTTAAACTCACATGTGTATGAGAAAAGGGTGAACACATAAGACTAAAGCAAAAGAAAGAACCATAAATATACCTATATTAGTGCAACAACCCCAAAAACCATACCATATTTTGAAGCATGATGCTTATTCCATTTGTATATGTGGGTGCAATGTTAGCTAATAGATTGTTTGGTTGATGTATGTAGCATGGAGAACCTCAATTTTGCAGTCGCTATTGTGTAAATAATTTTTTAACCATGCATCCTCCACAAACTATAGTTTTAGATGCATCAATTTATAAAACACTAGAGCTATATGTGTCACTCACCATTGTCACTTCTCAAATGTTATCCTTTTGCAAGGAGCTAATAAGTGATGTCACATCAATTTATTTTAGTGATATAATTCTTGGTCATCCTTATCTACTTGTTTGCCAAGGTGTATGCATAACTCATCCTTGAAGCATCATAAAATTAGTGAGTAGTAAGACATATTGTATTCTTGAAGCAATTCCATGATTCAAACATGTCATGTATCCTTCACTCTAAATTGCTCAAATATCCCTTAGAATACGAGCAAGACAATTCTCTTTCAAGATAAAGTGAATGGTTCACAATCCATTGCACAATAATGCATTCCAACCTCAATAATTTGTGCAAAAATACATAATCTTGTGCACAATTCCTTGTACCATAATATAACACACATTTAGCACTAGGAACTATTTTGTACCCACCTATGTAGCTCCTTGTTTCATGCACTACTCATGAAACAATGAGAACCATATCACACAACTTAGACAATATCATACAACTCTTTTAAAACCCTTTATCTTTCACCACTCATGTAGCACCAAGGATCGCACCATATACTATATTTAAGTTTTTCACCATATTTACACCTATGTACTTTAATGCACATATGAAATAATCCAAAACTTAGTCTATAATATGACACAACATCTTAAAATAATATGCAACAATACAATATGTATTTTTTAGCCATTTCATGATGTACCAATTCTCAACACAGTGAGTGACTTGAATTCTAACTATTGAGAGTTGAAGAGTCAAATATGGAAGCTCAAATATTTAAAAAAAAATTGGAATTAATATTATATTTATAGTATAAGTAGTATAGGTTATATAAAAAAAAAATAGATGTTAGTTTTTCAATATTAATTTAATAATATTATTTTTTTGTAGTTACTCCCTCATAATGTAGATTGGATATTTTTGTATGGGAGAGGAAGGCTTTATAAGCTAGTGCAATGTAATGTAAAATTAGTGTATGAGAATCTTGAATGATCATTAATAGTTTTCATATTAAATTTAGTGTTATATATATGCAACCATGGTTTAATTTTTGCAATTATTTTTCTAAATATGGTCTAAAGAAACATGAGAATGGGTGTGAGAATAGGAGTTAAGTTATATGAATTGAATTGTTGTTTTTGCTCCAAAATACTTGGCTACAATGAATGAATTAATGTAGACATGAGATGGTTCTCAAGAGCACCTATAACATATTCCTAGAATTAATTCTTGTGTGGGAGTTTAAAGATCTAGTTCATAGACTAAAATCATTCATTCTTTGCAAATAATAAATAATGTTTACCAAATCATGTCCTACCATAATGTTAACAATTATTATTTTTGCTTATGTTGGTAATAATGGCGATTGTGTACAATGGATACAATTTGATCAAAGCTTAGTGAAAGTTTATAAGGAAAGGATGAAATTAAGATGGTTCAAACTTTGCAAGTTCAATGCATCTATAACCAATAAATATATTATGTAAAAAATGCATGCATATTTTGGTTGACAACCATTACAAATAGTTGTAATATTTAGAAGAATTGCAAAGGATCTTCAATTTGGGTGTGGCTCCAAAAAGGGGGAATGGTTTTAGAAATGAATTCAAATCCATTTCAGCCTTAAGAAATAAATATTTGTGCCAAAAATTATGATGTAAGGGGAGTGACATTAATAGTATAAGAATGATAAACATCTAAAGAGGTAGACAACTTGGGATTTTTCTTTGATCTATAATTAAGATATTAATTAAAACTCTCAAAGTGTTTTTTTACAATATAATAATTTGGTTGGGTTAATTAAAGCGTGTAAAGTTGGCTTAGTGATATTTCAATTTAAATCTTGTATCCAAAGAAAGTGATTGAAGGATTAGAAAGATAGATTCTATTTTCTCATTTTAAAAGTGATAAGGTGTAATAAATTTTCCTTTTAATTTACAATCATAAGGTTTTGTTGTAAAAGGTGAATTAATTTTGTAATGGAGAAGTTATATACTATTACAAACTTTGAGAGGTACAATTTTCATATATGGAAAATCAAAGTGCAATTGATTTTAATTAAAAATGATTTATGGGATATTGTAGCTAGAAACATTAAAAAATTGTAAGATGTAGATGAAACCACAAAATAGATAGTTAAAGATGATAAAGTAATAAAACTCATTAGCCTTGGATTATTAGATGTATACTTACATCACATTGATCTTATAAAGACCTCAAAATAAATATTTTCCTCCCAAAATTCTAGTGCCAAGATGTCAATCAAGCAAAAAAAATGCGTAAGGATAAATGAAAATGAAAGTATTATTTAGTACATCAATAGTTTTAATCTCTTCTCAATTGAAACTTGCTAGTATTAATTCTAAGATTGAAGATAAATATCTACTAATTAATTGTATTGATTATTATGCCTTCATTTTTTAATAATATTTTATTTACATTAAAGAAACTCAATCTAAGTTTGGAAGCTATGATTTCTTCCTTGATTGATGGCAAAAATCGATTCAATAAAATTTCTTAATTAATGAAGAAATACTTTTCTTGTCAAGAAGAAGTCTATCATTTCAATAGGGAAGAATGAAAAATTTAAATATTTCTATAGTAATCAAAGAGGATATATCTTAATGATTTGTATTCAACATGCCAAGGATCTCATTGATGGCAAGTTGAAGGTAAATAAAGATTTGACTACCATTGAAAGAAAGATAGAAGATTATAGTTTTATAGTACATAATCAAGACTCTCCCCACCATTATAGTGAGGAGGAATATATTTATTAAGGAATAAGTAGGGTCAAAGAGGAGGATGTTCTCCAAAATAATTTGGAGGAATCTTATTATATTGAGCTAGATTTTCACATATAGATGATGCTTTCCATGAGAAGTACCTTTTTCTATATTTGTATCTCTTCTTAGAGCAAGAGGGGATTAACAATTTTATGTACTATAAATGTGGATAATTGATTATATATCAATGCATAGATTTTGATTTATATCTATGGATAGTTGAGTATGTCTTGGTCTATAGACATGGAGTCTTGTACCTCTGAAAAGTTGAGTATATTTTGATACATAAAAAAATAAGAGTTGTTGTGGATAGTTTAGTATATTTTGATCCATGTAATCGGTTGGTGTTGTTGCATTGCAAATAGTTTAGTATTATTTTGGATGGTAGAGTATGCCATGATTCATAAGAGGAGTAGTGTTTTGTTGGATAGCCAAGTACGTCTCAATTCATATTAAGAATGGATCATAAGAGCAGTGTTTTGTTGGAGGACGGATCATATTAAGAAGTGATAGATCATATTCAGATTTCCATCTCCAATATAGAACAATAGATGGTATGTTTTTCCACATCAACTTCAGATACCAATCCTAAAACCCATCTACAAAAATTTGGCTTAAAATAAAATTTGATTCTTACAGATCTCAAATTCCATCTACAGTATTGTTAGATGATTTTCGAGTTTCAATTTTTTTTTAGGGTTTCATTTTTAACTATTCAGTACATAAACACAAACTTCAAACCAGTTAGAAATGAGTTTTGTGTATCGTTGTGTTTTAATAAAAGCAGGGAGGGCCATATTGGGAAGTTCCCACTGGACGAAAGGACGGGCTGATATCTAGTGCCTCTGAAGCACTGGCAAATCTTCCATTTCCAAGTTTTAACTTCTCTCAGCTGAAAGCTTCCTTTGCCAGCAAGGGCCTCAACATCAAGGATCTCGTCGTTCTATCAGGTAACAATACAAGGGAAGTAACTAGATTTGCTAGAACACCAACATAATATACCTTGTAGTTTGTTCTTATAATATTTTTGTTCATACAGGTGCTCATACCATTGGAATTTCCCATTGTGGCCCTTCGTTTAGTAACAGACTGTACAACTTCACAGGCAAAGGTGATGAGGACCCTTCTATGGACAAGTACTATGTAGCAAACCTGAAGAAATATAAATGCAAGGGTCCAACAGACAGTAGCACCATAGTAGAAATGGACCCTGGTAGCTTTAGGACTTTTGATGTTAGTTACTACAAGCTGTTGAAGAAAAGAAGGGGGCTTTTCCAATCAGATGCTGCACTTCTTACTGATGCCACCTCCAAAGCATATGTTGAGGAGGAGGTTGTGGGTTCAAACTATAAGTTTTTCTCTGACTTTGCCAAGTCTGTGGAAAAGATGGGGCAAATTGGGGTGTTGACTGGAGATGCTGGAGAGATCCGGCATAACTGTGCTTTTGTTAATTGACTGTCTATCATATGTGTGTGTTAACCAATGCAGACTGATTGCACCTGTGTTTTTCTTTGAGAATAATGGAAGGAGGAGAACCTCAATGCCAATTAACCTTATATACAAAGCATGTACAGTTGTTTTGACACCAAAATTAAAATGGCCTTAATAGAAGTACCCTTCCCTTGCTGTAACATTGTGAGAGGAGATATATGGTAAGAAATGGCCTTAATAGAAATGATGTTTGATTGCTTTCAATGGGAAAGGAGGCCTTTACATGGTATTTCTAATAACATAGATTTACAGGTGCCATTATATGTATTTAAGTCAATGCTCAAATGATTAAAAAATTTATTTATTTTATTTATTTTATTTTTGGGTATAAAGAAGCGAGGCTATTGGGATTTTATCATTAGTGGAGTTGGGGAAATTCTTACAATAATTCATTATCTAATGGCTATTTAATCATATTTACTAGTCTTTAGAGATACTATTATTAATTTGTTTTTTTTAAAAATCAAATTAAAAATTAATCAAATTTTTAAGAGTTACTTTAAAATTGATGTTTTCAAGAAATTTTTATTTTAAAAAATAATTCATTTGTAGTATTTTGATTAGTTTATTTGAATTTAGGTAGTAGTTTTTTTTGTTTTTTAATTAAAGTAAAAAAAAATCTACAAGCAATCATATATCATTTATCAAAAAATTAATTTATTTTCTAATATTTTTTTGTATGCATATTGCTCTTAATTTACATCAACAATCAATCATATGCCATCTAGAAAAATAATAATCTATTTTCTAATGTTTATATATATGCATATTGCAAACAAGAAAAAAAAAAATCTATTTTCTAATTCACACAACTTTCTTGGTAGCTAGCTAATCAAATGTCCATTTTCTAATATTTTTATGTATGCATATTGTAGGAAAACAAAAAATCAATCTATTTTGTAATTAGCACAACTTGTCTAGTGTCAAGCTCATCAAATTAATGTTGCATGGTGAGGACATCAATTTTATATGTTTGTTTAAGTTTTTATTCATATTGTATGTGCTATAGTTCACATCACATTGATAGCCATGAATGCAAAATATGGAAGCACCTATGAAGTTGGAACGCATCAAATTAATGTTGCATAGTGAGGACATCAATTTTATATGTTTGTTTAAGTTTTTATCCACATTGTATGTGCTATAGTTCGCATCACATTGATAGCCATGAATGCAAAATATGGAAGCACCTATGAAGTTGGAATGAGACATAGGGGTTGGAGATCATGTTTGGGGCTTTGCACAATGAGATTTTGAAGGTTTACTATCATTTTATATAGTTATTATTTTCATGTCATTGTTTCAAATATTTTCTTGTTTGGTTTGTGTTTGTCTTTACTCTTTTTTCTTTTAGTGTTGAGGAATGTAAGAAAATTAGAGGATTCTTCTAAGGGTTAA
The DNA here is from genome assembly GCA_007258455.2 of Sequoia sempervirens. NCBI lineage: Eukaryota > Viridiplantae > Streptophyta > Pinopsida > Cupressales > Cupressaceae > Sequoia > Sequoia sempervirens. Next base: position 368,636 of record VDFB02121304.1, read on the forward strand.
GTATTAGGGTAACTTTCTAGGTGTTAAGCATTATCACAACTAGAATTCTAGCCTTGTTCCTCTCGAGAGAAAAATAGGTTGTCTTCACTTTTTTCATGTGACCGGCGACACTAGCATGACACACCCTCTAGTACCACAGGTTTTGAGGGAGACCTCGTGACCTCTTTTCCTACAAGAGGATGCTTTATCCAATCGAGCTAGGCCCCCCGCCCCATACTTGTATTTTTTTTATTTTGCATATAGAGTGTAATTTTTCTAGAGAGGTTTTTTTTTGCTTATGATACAATAATCGTGATCAGTCTAGAGAGAAAATTTTGGGCTTTGTGTAATGAGGGTTTGAAGGTTTATCACCATTTTATACAGTTGTTCTTTCCATGTCATTGTTGCGAATATTTTTTTTTCAATATGTTTATTTTATTGTTGTTAAGTAGTATCATGGTCAAATTTTGTTCCTATCACCATAGGTGCATTTAGTGGTACCATTGTTTGCTAAAATATCATTCATATATGCATGTTTGATTTAATGTTTTTGTAATTTCATATACAAATTGCTATTTTCAACTTGATGCTTTATAATTATTTAATTTAGTAAATTATAAAAAAAATTAATATTTACTCTCTTTTTTTGGGGTTTGTCTTGCTTCCATTTTGTATTTTATAGGTGGTTAAAGTTTTTTTTAGGTTTTTAAAAAAATCTCTTTAAAATTCAAATTTATTCTATTTGTTGATTTTTTTTGTAAATATTTTAAAAATATTGGGCTATTTGTTTGGGTTTATATTATTGTTGTTGGTTTTTATTTTGATCTATGAAATTTGGGTTATTCCAAAAGAAGAGTTGCAATACTGTTGTAACTTCGAGACTATTGGTATTGAAGTCTTTGGCTGTGGTTGAACTCTACCAAACCTTTAAATTGTTACTTCTCTTCTCTTAAGTACTATCTAATCTTGAGAATCTAAGTGTCATTTTATTATTAATTCTTTTAATGAAATGTAGGGGTTGGTATCAATTGTATTATTATAATTGTACATAGCCACTTCCATGTCATTATCCATGTTTCTTATTAGGATAAAATGATTGATTAACCCTTGGCATTGCTAAATGGATTGGTTGTAGTTTCCCTTCTATTATGTAGCTTAATGGGAACCAAAGATTTAAAAGAAATAGATAAGGGTAGAATCTATTTTGTTGGTCTCTTATTTATTTTAAAGTGGATTATAATTATTTGAAAGATGATTTTAATGACATATGTCTGATTGGTTGAAGACTTTTCTTAAGCATAAGTAATTTATATTATGCAAAAGCACAAAATGATGTCTCTAGGTCACAAATAAAAGATTATTTGTACAAGTTGCTAAAAAGTGTAGCCTCTAATTCAATTCCATATAAAAAGTGAACTAAAAAATAAAAAATAGCATTATACATTTTGGTAATGTGTAACATTGTTGATTATATCATTAGACAAGAAAAATATTTTTTTATAATTTTAAGATTATTTAATGGCTCAAAAAATAAATATGGGATAAAAATAAAAACATGAATAATATAGATCTACCACTTTTACATGGTTAATAGAGAGGAAAACCAAATGCATGTAAAAATGAAATAATCTACACCAACTATAAAATATTAGTTGGAAAAAAAGACTCACTCTTAATATTTTAAAAATAAGTTAAAAATAATAAAAACTAAGAAATTCAAAGGCCACAACACCATGGACAAGAGAGTAAAATGTGTTTACATAATATTTTTTTGAAAGGATTACATTTAAAAAAATGTCACCTACCTCTAAAAGTAAAACACTAAAATGTCAATTTATAACAAAGATTGATTTTCATTATAAACACTTTTATGTTCTCTAACAACTTGATACCAAGTTTATTTACTTATAGAATAATCTTGGATTAAACCACCAATTAAAATGAATAAGAGTTGAAGAACCCCTCAACCTAAATCTTTAAACTTAGATCTAACTTGTATCTAGATGAAAAAAACATCCCATTTAGGCATATAATACACATGTATATAGATACTTTACATAAATGTAATTTAGTCCCATTTCTAATAGTATAAAAACTTGCAAAAGTAATAAGAATTTCAAATAGTAGCAAAGAGAATAGAGAGATTGAAAAATAGACACACAAAAATATTTTCAAAAATGATACAGAAAGATCAATTGCATGGAATGACAAATAACATCCAAACATTCTCTATATAATTTGAGCTTTCTCATATTACTCATATTGCTTATATTCACACTCTTCCATCTTATAAGAAAAATTCACCATCTTCTTCTCCCTCCTAGCCTTCATGAGCCTTTTCACTAATTTCAAAGATTTTCAAATCAACCTTTAAACCTTTACTGGTTTTCTTGAGAAACTATCCACTATCTTAATGTTGTTCCTTCTCCCAATATATCCTATCACATATTTGTAATGTCGTAAAATTGCACCCCTTGCAATTTCACTTACATCTTTGCATCCGCTTTAGTTTCCACTCCCTTAGTATTTGTGTAGGCTCATTTTAGCCCATACATCATCCTTTCTCCCTCTCAGGATGCTTAGGACCCCTTTTCAACAACTACCTTTGTGCGTCAGCTTTGCATCAAACCTTGTGCTTTCTTTGTTCTCATCATTTTATGGCGTGATCTGTCTAGACACTAGCATGTGCATCAAACCTTGTGCTTTCTAAGTTTGCATCATTTTGTGGTGTGATTTTATTGGACACTAGCACATCACATGGATGTCCACATGTCGCGCTAGAATCCTGTGACATTTTGACATTCAAACACCATCTTCTAGGTTCCTTGCCACTTGTTAGCTACTTAATTATCAGTGATAATAGCCTAGGACACCTTGTAACAGCTTGGGAACCTTCTTTTCCCTCCTATTCTCTCTTTAAAATTTGTCTTTTCAATTCATTGGCTCTTCTAGATCTCTCTAGCTCCTTCTTGGCTTCTCTCTTAGACATTCTTTTGTCTTGCTCTTGCTATCTTTCTTGCACAACAATCTATAGCTTGCTACAACAGTACTCTCACATTCTTACAGCACTCTATATTACTCTTGGCTCTTGCAGTTGTCTTTGTCTCTCATTCTCTCATTGGCTTCCTCAATCCTTGTAGGTGATATCTCTCTTATCTTGTGTCTTTGAGCATCTTGGAATTTCTCACATCCTCTTTCTACACATTTTTCTATCTTTTCCATTTATCTTTCTATCTATCTATCTCGTGATATGGGTTCTCCTCCTTGAGCGGGGTTTTCTTTTATCACTCATTATATCTGTATTGTTTTATCTCTTTATCTATCTGGTTGTCTATGGAGGTGGGAACACCGAAACGGGGGTTTGACTACGGCAAGCCCCTAAATAGCCCCAACATTTTTCCTCAGTCTTATGTGTGCAGGTATTGAAGACATTCATTTGCTAGAGGCTTCATTGCTTGGGTTGTTGTGAGCATTTTCTATCTCTTATTCTCTCACTTTATCATTTACATTTTACTTAGTTTACTTTACTTTGTTTCAGTTCTATTATATTCTATTAATTTCCTACATTTTGGAAGTTCTTAGTAATCAGATTGTTAGTAATCACTTTGCTATTTTATGCATGATAATCTCAAGTTTCAATTTATACAAAATGCCCGCATGCCTCTAGGACTTCAGCATGCCACGCTTCCATCCTTGTTTTGTGATTCCATCCTTTGACTGAGAGCCCATCAATCTGTCCAAAAAAACTCTGTGATCTACTCTCTTTGATTCTTGAACTCTCACCTCTTATTCCATCACTTAAGCTTTATTCCTTGAGGTAGTTTAGGGCAGTTCATTCCCTGGGACTCTCTTGAGAATAAAGAGACTCATGAGCAGTGAATCCCCCTTCTCTACATTTTGGTGAACCTGATGCGAACACTCCTTCCATAAAAAAGGGACAAATCAAATAATTATCCTTCCTGAAATAATTTTTTGAGGTGCTGCCCCAAACCCCATTACATGCATTCAATAGTGTTATAAGCTGGTCATCGACCAACTTGTCTATATCTCTATTTCAAAATGTAATTTCTATCTTACTTTCTTCTATCTCTTTCTAGCTTTGTTAAGAAACTTCAAGAGGGTCTCTTACAAGCGTGTGAAAGCGAGTTCTTTTCTCCTTTTTTATTATTCTTTGTTGATCCCTCTCCTGAAATTCCTTCTCCTTGTAAGGGTATTTTTGCGCAAGAGGATGAAATCATTGATGCTTTTCTCAACATTACTCTACCTTCTCTTCACTCCAATTCACTCTCTTCTAGAGATGATGCATTGGTGAATGATGAAGTTCCTCTCACATCAGATCCTCCAAGGATAGATGTTGAGCATATTTCTTTGAATGATTCCTCTAGGAATTGTAAGGAATTCATAAATATAATCTATTTCTCTGTCGCCCCTCAAAGGTCTAAGAGACCCGTCATTTATCTGACTCTGACTAGTCCTTCTCCTAAATATAATTTATGTCTCTGCTGCCCCTCAAAGGCCTAGGAGACCCGTCATTTATCTAACTCTAACTAGTCCTTCTCCTAAAAGGATTTATTCTATTAATGGTGTTCCATTTAACGATGATTCTCTTGATCTTTCTAAGGCTCCCTCTTATAGAGAGGTAGCCCATACTTATAATACTAGAAGGAATAAAGTAAATGTTGATCAACCTACTTCTTTACCACCTTCTCAACCAAGCCTTCCTCAAGCACCTAAACCTACAACTAAAGCACTTGGTGATTATGATCTTTTCGAGCAACTTCATGTTACTCCGGCCAAGATCTCACTCTGGGATTTACTTCAGTTTGTGTTGATTTATCAAGGTATTCTTAAGGAAGCCTTGCAAAATATTCTCTTGTCTTCTTCCACTAGGCCAGTAGATGTTAATGCGTTGATAGCTCATATTTGTGTGGATTTTTCAAATTACATTTTATCTGCAAGAATTCTCGTCCCTAAAAGTACAAATGCAAGTGGACCCTCTAATGATTATAGTCAACATTAATAGCATTGGTATTATACATACTCTCATTGACAATGGTTCGGTGCTCAACATATGTAGTATTGATCTATTGCCTAAAATTAGAACTGATTCATCTTCTCTTGCTACTTCTTCCTTATGTATTTGTGGGTTTGATAATGTTGTTCAACAAGCCTTAGGCACAATAATCTTTCCTTTGAGGTTGGGACCCATTACCATACCCACCCTAGTACATGTTATGCCAAGAAAATTACCATATAATCTTCTTCTTGGTAGATTGTGGATTCATATTATGTGTGCAGTCTCGTCTACCTTACATAAATCTATTAAATTCATTAATAAAAATCAAGTAGTCACAATAAAGGTTGACCCTAATGTCATACACTTTTGTGAGATGACAACTATCGGTTTGGCTTCGGTTGCACCTACTCTTAAAGATCTTATCCCTTCAATTTCTTCCAATGTGTTGATGTCTACTCCAATAGTACTCATTACAAAGGATACTCTTGAGGTAGATTTCCCTGAAGAAGATCCTTCTAAAGCAAGAAATCCTAAGTCTACTCCTTCTACCTCTTCTCAAAAGAATGTGTGTCTTGGTGATGATTGGGGATCCTTGCACTTCACTGAATCCTTTATCGAGGAATACAAGGTAGACCCGATCCTGGTAGACCTTCTAATAAAATCATCCAAACCCACTATCAAAGGTGATTATTCTTTTGTATCACAAGGTAATGTGAACACAAATTGTAATGTTCTTAATGTTGATCCTCCCCCTTCTAAGGAAGATGATCATGCTTCTATTGAAGAGGCTAATTTTGGCATTCCTATCAAGAAGGCATATAGTGATCCTATAGAGGAGTATAATCCCCATTCTTGGAATAATGCTTTCTATGAAGATCCGCCTCCTTCTCAAGATTTGTAAGCACATTATGGCCTTGGTTTTAAACTTGTCTCTAAATATGGCTATGGGTGTAAAGGTTGTGGGCATAACAAACAAGGCATTCATATCCCTATAGAATGTGTACCTCATAAATGTAATTTGGGGCTTGGTTGCTTATATGAACAGTTTAAATGAAAACCATGGTTGAATGTTGACATGATTTCCACTCAACATCATTCTCTTAAGTTGATTCATCCCCCATTGTTTGCTATCTTCATGTCTTCTTCTTCCGAGCAGTAAAAATATTCTTCACAAGAGAAAGGGTTGATTCATGCTCCTCATCCTCTATATGAGCAAGAGCATATCTTGTTGAGGCTTCTCAAATTGAACTTAATTACTCTTCCTTCTCCTACACATAAGAAGTTTCATAAGCATGATCAAGAAAAACATTCTTTCTGTGTGTACCATCGAGTGCCTAGCCATTCCACCAGTGAATGTAAGGCCTTGGAGGATAAAATACAACTTCTTGATTCTGGTGTCATCACTCATCTATTTTTTGATGCACCTACCTCTTCTTCAAATTACAAGTGATATTGAGGTCTACCTCTATCCTGTCCATTCTAGGCATCTTTTCATGAGGTTCTTACACCTCCCTTCTATTTTGTTGATGCTCATTATGTGGAAGTTGTAGCTTTACTTTCTCATTGTCATTCATGGATGTACGCTATTGTGTGTAACCATACTCTTTCTGTGGTAGTGAAATAATAGTATCTTGCATGGTTCTACTCCCCTATATGTTGGGGGCAGTGATAACTTATTCTGGAGATACATGTGTCCTTCTTAAGGACCCCCTCTCTTCTCTCTTTATTTCAATTGGAGTGTTCCTTTGAATGGGCCCCTTGGTGTCTTAAAGGGTTCCTAGTTGAAGGAACCCCCCTTTTGAAATCCTTCTTCTCAAAATAATTCTCAAATGTCTTGCAATATCTAATATTTGATGTCACTATCTCTTGGCGTCAAACATCTTATATCTTGGTGTCTAGCTTGGGGGAAGCCCAATTGGACTTGTCTTATACCTTCACATCTAGCTCGGGGAAAGCCTAACTAGACCTATCTTTTCTATGTCCATCCTGCAATGCAGCTTATAGTTCAACCACAGGATTATTTGATCAGTCTTGCTTTATAGGACCGAGAACCTATAGAGCTCCTTTGCATCAAGATTTCCTAACAGGACCAAGCACCTCATCAAGCTTTCCTTGCAGGACCAAGAACTTTTAAGGGTCTTTCGCATCAAACTCTTTAGGACTGAGCACCTATAGATTCCTTTCATGCCAAGCCCCACAGGACCGAGAACCTATGGTGTTCCCTTTGCAAGACCAAGAACCTAGATCAAGATCATTCTCTCTACTGGAACAAGAACCTGTAGATCCTTTGTTCAAATTCTACAAGACCAAGAACCTATAGAACACATGTCAAAATTTGTAGGACTGAGAACCTATAAATCCATCTAGCCTTACAATTGTATATACCAGATTGAAGACCTACATCTTCTTCATCTTGAGTATATACTTCTTTCTCTCTTCAACATTAGTTGCTTCCCCATATTTTGTATGCATTCTTCTCTTGAAGCAATCAATTTTTACCTTCTTCTCTCTGTTTAAGAATTCTTCTAAGTATTATTTCTTAATTTGGGGATGACGCACAATATTGAGAAATGTCTCTTTCACTTTGCTGACTCGAGTCCTTTAGTTTTTCATGTGCCTGTGTGTATGTGTTATCCATGTTAATTTTAAATATCCATGTCTTAACCCCTTGATGTAATGGATTTTTATGTTCTAACCTTGTTGTCTTGTGTGGATTTTTCTCATCTAATGCATTTTTTTTGTAGGTCTTCAACCTAGGGGCATGCTTCTTTGGTTTGAAGAGCTATACAATTCCTCTACAATATCCTTTTGCCATCATGATGTTATTTATGTTTAGTATATTTCCGTTAGTGTGCATATTCGTGTAGATTCATGTGCTCGCTAAAGTGGGGGCAAAATGTAATACCGTAAAATTGCATCCCTTGCAATTTCACTTACATCTTTGCATTTGCTTTAGTGTCCACTCCCTTAGTATTTGTTTAGGCTCATTTTAGCCCTTGCATCAGCCTTTCTCCCTCTCAGGATGCTCAGGACCCCTTTTCAGTAGCTACCTTTGCACATCATCTTTACGTCAAACCTTGTGCTTTCTTTGTTCTCGTTGTTTCGTGGCATGATTTGTCTAGACACTAGCACATCATGCAAATGTCCACATGTTGTGATAGCATCCCATGACATTGCAACAGTCAAATATCTATCTTCCATGTTCCTTGCCACTTGTTAGCTACTTTTTTTGGTGGTAACAGCCTAGGATACCTTGTAATGGCTTGGGAAACTTCTTTTCCCTCCTATTCTCTCTTTAAAAGTTATATTTTCAATTCATTAAATCTTTTGGATCTCTCTAGCTCCTTCTTGGATTCTCTCTTGGACATTCTCTTATCTTGCTCTTGCTATCTTTCTTGCACAACACTCTACAACTTGCTACAATAACACTCTCATGTTCTTACAATGCTCAATATTGCTCTTGGCTCTTGCAGTTGTCTTTGTCTCTCATTCTCTCCTTGGCTTCCTCAAGCCTTGCAGGTGATATCTCTCTTATCTTGTGTCTTTGAGCATCTTGGGATTTCTCACATCCCCTTTCTACGCATTTTTCTATCTTTTCCATTTATCTTTCTATCTACCTATCTTGTGGTATGGGTTCTCCTCCTTGAGCAGGGTTTGCTTTTATCACTCATTGTGTTTGTATTGCTTTATCTCTTTATCTATTTGGTTTTCTATGGATGTGGGAACATCAAAATGAGGGTTTGACTATGGCAAGCTCCTAAACAACCCCAATATTTTTCCTTGGTCTTATGTGTGTAGGTATTGAATACATTCATTTGTTGGAGGCTTCATTGCTTGGGTTGTTGTGAGCATTTTCTATAGATCTTATTCTCTCACTTTATCATTTATGTTTTACTTAGTTTACTTTACTTTGTTTTAGTTCTATTATATTCTATTACTTTCCTGCATTCTGGAAGTTCTTAGTAATCAGATTGTTAGTAGTCACTTTGTTGTTTTATGTGATCATTTCAAGTTTCAGTTTATATGAGATACCAGTGTGCCTCTCGAACTCTAGCACATCACATTGTCATCCTTGTTCCACATACCGTCCTTTGGCTGAGAGCTCGTCAATCTGTCCAGAAAACCTTTGTGATCTACTCTCTCTGATTCTTGAACTCTCGCCTCTTATTCCATTGCTTAAGCTTTATCCCTTGAGGTAGTTTAGGGTAGTTCACTCCCTGGGACTCTCTTGAGAATAAAGAGACTCATGAGCAATGAATCCCCCTTCTCTACAATATTAAACCCTTATAAAAATCTAATAGATTTCTCTACAAAATGATGATAAATATTCAAGCTACCATAATTTAGTGAATGAATATATATTTAATGGGTTTATCAAAAGCATGATATGTAAAATTCAAGTTGGGTTATTGGCACAAGTTATGGGCATGCAAGAAAGAATAAATGAAACAAGAATATTATTGAGTGTTGTAGTTGGCATTGGTCTTTTAGATGTGACTGGAAAAAAATGGTGTAATATTGTGTGTAGTTTTCATTGAGCCTATCATGTTTAACTATATGTGAGAGCTTTTTGCATGCCAATTTCTAGTTGTTTACCAATTTTGCAATTTTCTAAACCAAGTGCACTTCCATGTATTGATAAGCATAACATAATGACCATTAGAATGTCAAGAGACTTAAAAAGATGGTTTTACAAAATTTAATGATGTGAATTAGTTTCTAGGTTTGCTAAAAGTGTTAAGTGAGATAGGGACAATGTGCATGGTCCTCTAGTGTATTTCCTTACAAGCTATGCTTGAAGGCCATAAATAGAGAAAAAAATATGTACACAAACATAGATACAAAGAAAAAACCCCCTCACATAGAGTTGAACAACAAAGAGTCAACCAAAGGTAAAATATACCCTTTCCTTGTGATTTATGTACATTTTTTATTTGTATTTAATTTTTTATTTTGGGCTCATGATATTTTTTTTATGTGAGTAATTTTTCCCTATGTCTATTTACGATTGTGTTTTTGTTTTTTGCATGGAGTTTGATTGATTTGGAGTGAGAATTTTATTTTCATAATGGTGCAAGAGTTGTGGTTGGTCGAGAGAGTAGGTTTAGGGTTTTGCATGATGAAAATTTATTATTATTTTATATATTTATTCTTTTTATGACAATTTTTTTCTATTATTCTATTGATGTATGATTTCTATTGTTCAACCTACTAAATATTTCTCATTTGCAAGAATGAGATGCTTTGTGTATCTATACAAGGAAACAATTTGCACAATTTAGAAGAATATAATACGAAATATGTTGCAAACACTTGATAATAATAAGGGGGAAACCTCCTAATCCACTTTAAGGGGGATACCTCAAATAGTATTTAATAAGAATGTAATACTCAACATGATCATAATAGCTAATCTCTAAATTATATATACCATTTTTATGCCTTGGATTCCACCAAGCTAACTTTGATACTTAAATATAACCCATAGGATGACCTAAATACCTATATAAGATTATAATAATGATTATGTAGCTTATTTAAGAGTTAAGTTAGTCATAATCCATATAATCATTTAATCTAATATACACTATAGGATTAGGGGTGTATCATTATGCACAATTGTTCTTTTTGTATCAGTGTTGTAAATACTTTTTGTTACATGTGTTTTTAGTAGCTCTATATTCTCTTTGGTGGTCTTTGAAACACTTATTTCTTTTGTAAGTTTGCATGTTGTTAAAAATGGGACTAGATTTATATATGTAGAGCATGTATATGAACTTCATAGATGTTATTATTTATATGTAGTGTATACTATTATGAATTTTATGCATGCTTCTCTTTGAAAGCCTTATCACTTTTATGTCTTTATATGTTATGTTAAGTGGAATGGAATTCTATGTAATTTATCTAAATACCTATATATGATCTTATAATAGCTATTTTGTAACTTATTTAAGATTTAAGGTAGCCACAAGATGACTACTTATAACCCAATAAACTCTAGGTAGGATTAGGGTTTTATCATTCTACACAATTGTTATTTCCATGCCACTGATGTAAATATTTGTGTTTCATGTGTGTTTTTAATAGCTCTCTATTCAGTGTTGCACTTTGGTGGTATTTGAAACACTTAGTGGTTTTATAAGTTTGCATGTTGTTAGAAATGGGACTAGATTTATGTATGCAAAGTATGTATATGAACTTTATAAATGATATTATTTATATGTAGCATATACTATTATGAAATTTATGCATACTTCTCTTTGAAATCCTTAGTATTTTTATGTCTATATATGTTGTGAAAAGTGAAACTGAGTTCTATGTATATATATAGAGTATGTATATACATATATATTTTATATCTATATATAAAACTACTATGTATATATGTATGAGATTAATGTGAAGTTTAGGGAAATCTATGACTTGGAATTGAAAGAATTTTAAGAAAAATGACAGCAAATATTTGAGCTCTCAAAAAATAGTGGATATGTGTAAATGTTTAGTATTTTTTCCTTTTGTATATTTCCAACTAGAATGTAATAAACATTAGAATGTTAAGAGAATTAAAAAATACGTTCAAAACTTTGCACTAAATGTCAATTTTTTACTTAGTGAGTTGTGTAAGTAGAAAAGTAAGAGAACTTTTATAATGCCATTACCTTTTGTTGATATTTTTGTTAGAGTAAAAAGGTAATTATCTAATTAATTATTAAGTTCCTTTTACACTAGCATACTTAAGTTTACTTAGGTCATGTGTTTTTTCATCTCAAGTCATAGGATTAGGACACATGTCATGATCTAATTTAACCATCACTTAGGGCTTCATTTATGTTTTATTTATCCTCTATCAAGGATAACTCATTGTATATATTGTATTATGATTCATGTTATTTTTGTATCAATAGAACTCTTAGGATTTTGCAACAAATCTATTATTTTTTCTATTTTTGTGATCTAGATGTTTAATTGCGAGTGATTTTTAGGAGTTGTAGGGTTGAGGAATCAACTCCAATATAGTATCAAAGCTCTATATCTATGTGTCCCTGTCATTTTTCTAAGAGATCCAATATTGAGCATTCAAATGGTATATCCTAGAGAAAAATAAACCTCATTGTTGTATCCAAAATGCCCAAAAACCCTAATATTGACTGTAAAAACGTTAAAATTAGAGGTAAAATATTTTGAGGCATTTTCTTGGAGGCTACAAAAACATAGGAAAAAAATTGTATATTTGTATGGAATTCATATAGTTGTATAGATCAATACCATGTTGTATTGCTCTTTGCATAGGTCTATGTCAAAAATTTGGCCATATTATGCAATTTTTTGGTGATTTAAGAAAATAGTGATAGGTTTCAATTTTCCTAATGGTGTAATTTTTCTTAAAACTATTGCACATAGGCTAATATTAGCAAGGTTATTTCTAGCATCGATGACTAAAAATGGTGATTGTAATTTTTTTTTATCATCAACTATATTTTTTAGTGATTTTTTTATCACTTCCCGAGGACCTCCCATCCACTATTAGAGATTTCCATGGCTCCTATATGCAATCACATTGGTGACTAGGGGCTAATTTTTTAGCCCCCTAATTTCCCTTTTTTCCCTTTTTGGACATGTTTTATGAAATTAGGTGTATCTTGAGCATATGGAATCATTTTTTTGCAAATGAGATATCATAAAAGGATGGTTCCAAGCATTTTCTAGTGGTGCTAGTATTTGTTCTATCTTTAGTTGGTCAATTTTATTCTTGTTGAAGTTAATTATAGCTTATTGGAGTTGGTATATAGTGACCTTATGTCCTTTCCCACTCCATTTTTTGGTTATAAGTACATGCTTATGTTCATTGATGATTACTCTCATCACACATAAGTGTAATTTCTTAATTACAAGAGTGATTTCTCTACCACTTTTAGGACATTTAAGGTATTTGTGGAGAAGCAACTAGATTCTTATATTTTGGAATATTTGCACGAACAATGGGGGAATATGTGAACTAGGAATTTCAAGACTATTGCACTGAGCATTGTATTGATCATCAGTTTATAATTTCTCACACTCCTCGCCAGAATGATGTTTTTAAACACAAGAATATATCACATAGAGAGATGGCCAATTGCATGATTTAATAGTCTCAATCTAAGGGTCCATATTTTTGGGCTAATATAATCAATTGTGTTAATTATATTTAAAACTGCATTCCCCACAAGGTAGTTATTAATATCACTTAAGAGGAGGCTTTTTCCAATATCAAGCCTAATGTTTCCTTCTTCAAGGTATTTGGTAATGAGGCTTAGGCATTCATATTATATGGTTAGTGTAAGGAAATGGAGAAGAATATCCAACCATTCATTTTTGTTAGCTATTGTGAGGATGTGAAGATTTATTGATTATTTAATCCTATCGTGAGAGATGTCTACTTTAGCATAGATGTCCAATTTGATGAGTCTTTCTCATAGTTAAATTCTACATCTACTTCTTCTTCCTCACTACCTACTCTACCTTCCTTATAACGATACTTATGTATTGGAGGATACTTCAAATGATGGTTTTGTACCACCACCTCCTACTCCACCACTTCTTCATCCTCCCACTTGTGTTGTTCATAAGTGGGATTGCACTACTATTTAGGAGGTTGGATCTTTAGTTGGTGATATTATGGCTTCTCATTACACTAACTCTTAGTATTATGGTGCCCATCTTCTAAGTCATTCTATATCTACCGATCTACAGAGTTTTTCATAGGCTTCAATTAATCTACAATGGGATTATGTTATGGATGAGGAGTATTCTTCATTGATGAAGAATCACACATGGGATTTGGTTTCTCTTCCTTTGGGGAGAAATATGGTTTTATGAAATTTGGTGTACCACACCAAGTATATAATAGATGGTTCTATTAAGTGTTACAAGGCATGTCTTCTTACAAAGGATTTCTCATAGGTTGAGAGTATTAACCACTAAGATATTTTCCCTATATCCAAGATGGACTCTATTCATCTTGCCTATTTCTCTAGTTGCATCCAATGGTTGGCCTATTTCTCTAGTTGCATCTTTATGAGGATATCTACATGGAGAAAATTGTATAATTTTAGCAAGACCTCTCTCTTCTTTGTATGCTACATTATTATTTTTACATGGTCTCAAACAAGCTCCTATGGCTCAGTATGAGAAGATAGATGGTTTCCTACTTGCCTCTAGTTTCACATGTTACCACTCTAATCACATAATATATATTCAAATACATGGAGATGATCTTTTGATACTATTATTATATGTATATGATTTAATTCTCACAAGTATCTCCTCCTCCATGATTTAGTAAATACAACATTCATTGATGGACCACTTTGAAATGATAGATCTTAGTATTTTGGACTTCTTTCTTGGTTTATATTTTCTTCATTCTTCTAAGGGTGTATCCATTCATTAGCAAAATTAATTCATTGATCTGACCAAAATAATAATTTCAAAGAGCAGAAAAGAGGATAGAGATATTGAAAAATAAACACACAAAAAAATATTTTCAAAAATGATATGGAAAGAACAATTGCATGAAATGACAAATAACATCCAAACATTATCTATATAAATTAAAGCTTTCTCATATTTCTTATGTTCACACTCTTCCATCTCATAAAAAAATCACCATCTTCTTCTCCCTCCTAGCCTTCATGAGCCTTTTCATTGATTTCAAAGATTTTCAAATCAACCTTGAAATCATTACTATTTTTCTTGAGAAAACCATCTACTATCTTAATTTTGTTCCTTCTCCCAATATATCCTATCACATATTACACCCTCATTAAGCTCTAATACTTTTCTCTACAAAATGGTGATAAATATTCAAGCTACCATAATTTAGTGAATGAATATATATTTAATGGGCTTATCAAAAGCATGATATGTAAAATTCAGGTTGGGCATTGTCATAGGTTATGAGCATACAAGAAAGCATAAATAAAATAATAATATTGTTGAGTTTTGTAGTTGGTATTGGTATTTTTGATGTGACTAAAAAATGGGTGTAAGATTGTGATTAGTTTCTATGATCCTAAGAATTTTACCCTACTCTAATGTGCAAAATAACTTAAAAATGCAAGTGATAAAAGACTAAGGACACTTCAAGATTAGCCTAAAGAGTGATGAAAAAAGAAGAAAAATGGATAAAACAAGATGCAAATGATTTCACCTTCCTTGTTGTTGAAGACTCCTTGATTGGCCCTTGCTTGGGATGATTTTGTGTGCTCCTTAGATGGCTTCTTGAGTGGCTAAATGCAAGATTGAATGTGCAAAATGATGGCTAGATGATAGTGAAGGCAAATTGGCAGCATGTAGTTATCAAATGGCTAAGTGTTGAAAATTCCCTTGAGGAGGGGGTATTTATAGGAGAATTTGAATTCTCTAGAGAATTCAACGGTCAAGATGCATCCAACAAGGCCAAGATGAAGGGCTATGGTGGGTTGAGAACCCACAAGCCCTCACATCTTGACATGTGGATGGTGAAGTGGCCAAGAGAAGATGAGGTGTAAGTGAGGTGTCAAAAAGATACATGAGGTGGAGGAAGGACAAGCACCTTGGGGAGTGAGGAGATTTCCTCAAAAAGGGATTCCTTGTCTCCAAGTGGGAGTGAAAGGGACATTTGAGAAATTTTGGAATTCCTCAAAAATCTACATGGGAAAAGGAAAGATGGTTGGGGATATAAATGTGAATTAAAAATTCACATTCTTAGGAAGATCTAAAGGGTAAAAGGTGGGCTCCAAAAAGGTGGGACTTGGTCACATGTGGAGATTGTGACAAGTCCAAGGTTCTAGAAGCCTTGGAAAGATGGAATGTGAATTAAAAATTCACATATAAAAGAGGGGAATCTAGGATATATAAATGTGAATTAAAAATTCACATGGGAAAGGGGGGCAATGTTAAAAGAAGGTAAATGCAAAGGTTGGCTAAAAAGTGGTGCTAAATCTAGCTAATGACCTTGGTTAAGATTGTGCAAATATTGGATTAGGCTAATTAATGGAAGATTAGAGGCAAGTGGCAAATGTAGGAGGATGTGACATTAATCTTTGATTATCATAATCATGAATTAATTAAATTAATTCATATTAGGGAAAGATTATGGAGGATGTGACAAGGAGAGAGAGAATGAAGAATTTTAAATTGATTTAAAATCAAAAGGGGTAAAAATGACTAAATTAAATAAATTAGTGTATTTATTTAATTTAGAGAGGAAGAAGGTGACAGATAAAGCATTTAATTATTAAATCAAATACTTCACAGATATGAGATAAAAGGTGTAATATTAATTTAGTAAATTAATATTTAATATGATAGACGAAAAGGGAGTAAATTTAATCATATGGGAGTGATTAAATTTAGGTGTCTACATTTTGCCCCTCTTTGAAATATTGTTAGGATAACAACGTTTCGAAGAAAGATAAAATGCAAATGAGGGAGGAAATGACAGATGATGATGCCCCTAGCATGGAAAAGGTTAATGATGCCCCAATGACCAGGCTAAAGGAATGGAGGAATGGTAAGAAGGTATGCCCCCTCGAGAGGGCGGTCAGGGGGAGGAAGAAGGGGGTCCTCGGGCAACGTCTCGATAGGAAGAAAAGAAGGACACCATTGGATAGAGCTCAAAAAACTAAGCAAGTTTAGTTTTTGAACGGAGGTGATCTGACACACGATTTGCAAATGGCAGCCTCGGGAAGTTTAGGATTAGTTGGAGGAATAAAAAGTTAAATAAAAGGTAAAAAAATACCTTTTTGGAGGAAGGGGTTAAAAAGCGAATTTTAAAAATTACCTTAGTCATTTTCACTGTAGCAGCTGAGAGGAGGAGAGTAGAGGAGTGAAAACGAACGAGGAGGAACGATGCCCACATACAATGACACCGCGATTGTGCACCAGGCGGACGAGGTGCGTGCACTATACAGCGGGGGTGCGGGCGGACAGCAGGTGAGTGGCAACAAAAACCCACATATTTAATTTACGCAATTTTTACGTAAAAATTAAAAATTTGAAAACATGGGTTTTCTTGGGTAGGAAAAATTAAAAAACGGGTTTAAAATAGTTTAGAAAAAAAAAAAGAAAACCGGAAAAGAGAGGGTTCGAGAGCCCGACTCGTGCCGCCGCTTTCGCCCGGCTGGCCGCCGCCGGTGAGGGTGCCCGCCCCGGTCCGCTGGGCTTTGGGGTGAGGTGGAGCCGCCCGCATGGCAGTGGCCGCGGCCGCCCGCCCCTGCCGGCGTGCGGTGGCGCCATACCCCGGCGGTCCGCTACTTTGCTGCGCCTAATCGGGGTCCCCCCCAGGTGCCTCACCCCTGGGCTATCCCGCTACCTAAGTAATCGGCCTGCCGCCCGTGGGCACGCCAGAGGCGGAGCCCGGCTGCTGGCTCGCCAGTCGGGGGCGACCCCCGGGCCCGCGAAGCCGCCCCCTGTGGTGCAAGCACCAACGTCGGCGGCCCGCTGCGGCGGGCATAGCCACCCTGGCCGGGGGCGATGCTGCCCCACTGCGGCAGGGCGGAGCCGCCCGGCTGCAGCCGGTGCGGAGCCACCCCTCTGCGGTGGGGTGGAGCCGCCCCTCCGCAGCCAAGTAGGGCCAGCCAATCGGGGAGGAACTTAACCCAACGGGGGGGAAAGGGCAAAGGCAGCAAAAAATGCAAGAAGTAAGAGAAAAGACAAAAACAAGAAAATGGACTAATGATAAAGTGTTTGTGTATGCAGAGCTTTAAGCGGTTACGAGTGCATAAGCGACGGTCTGAGGTGATGGCGGCATCGATAGCAGCGATGAACGGGGAGGATCAGGCAGCGTTGGATCACGCAGGTTTAGTTCACTGTGTTCAGTTTCCAGAGGTCAGAGCACATCCGGCGATGTTGACAGCACTGATAGAGAGATGGAGCTCAGAGACATCCACATTTCATTTCCCTACAGGAGAGATGACCGTGACGTTGGAGGATGTGTGGTGTATCCTGAGGCTACCGATTGCCGGTAGGTTAGTGAGCGAGGTGGTGTCCATAGGGGCGGAGTTATAGGAGACCTTGAGAGTTTTGTTCGGTCATGTGACGCTGTCCCTGGTGAAGGGGCAGTTGGATTTGGACGGGTGTTTGGCAGTAGGGGTGCCAGCTTTATCGTTATTCCTGTGTGGGCTGATTAGTGGGATACTGTTACCATATCGGAGCAGACGGCTATGTAACCTACGCTATATGGACGTGATCTGACATATTGTCGAGTGGCGAGGAGGGTCATTTTCGTGGGGTTCATGTGTATTGGCTCAACTGTATAGAGATATGCACAAGATCTGCTACCGGGAGGTAGCGAGTGTGACACATGTGACGCTACTGCAGATTTGGGCATGGAAGCATATTGCAGTGACTTGGCCGATAGTGGTGAGGAGGGGGACAGTGGATGACCGTGAGCCCGTAGCGTGGGAGTATGGGGAGGAGAGAGGGTGGGTTTTTCGCTATGAGATGCAGGGGGAGATGGAGGGGTGGAGGAGAGCATTTGATGATTTGCGTTCGGGGGACATAGAGTGGTGGCCATATAGGGCGCGGTAGTTCAGGGGATGGACGGATACGAGGAGTCGTGAGGGGTATTTTCTGAGTCGATGTTTTATTATTGGTACTCTACCGCGCATAGTAGAGTCTCATCGACCAGACAGAGTGCTGAGACAGTTTGGTGTGATACAGGATATTTCGTCGGCGCCTATCCTATTCCGGCGGTATAGTAGAGAGCTACCATGGGGAGGCCGCATAGCACCAGTGACAGCCAGGGCGTCATGGAGGGCAGCAAGACAGGTGGCTTATCCAGGGAGAGTAGGAGGAGAGCAGGTGCTAGTGGTGACTGAGCGATATCGGAGGTGGTTCCAAAATAGGTTATGGGAGAGGATTACTCTTGTTCAGCCTATTTTGAGGGTAGCGGGTGTCAGAGCAGAGGATGAGCAGAGAGTACGGAGGGAGAGGAGAGGAGGGAAGTAGCAGCGACGAGAGGGTGTGGCAGTGGTAGACAAGGGGGGACAGGAGGAGCCCGAGGGGGATGAGAGAGAGCAGGCAGGCAGAGCAGGGAGGAGGAGGAGGAGACATTAGAGACGAGGCCGGAGAGAGGGTCGGCAGGGGGAGAGGAAGCAGCCACAGATAGCCCAGGGGGAGTAGAGGGTGGATAGAGAGGGTTGGCAGCGGGAGAGGGGGCAGCCACAGAGAGCCCAGGGGGAGCAGAGGGTGGAGGAGGTGATGGATGTGGATGATATGGAGGATGTGGAGGTGGTAGGTGCGAGGGACACTGCAGAGGAGGGGAGGAGACAGTTTGTGGTAGGACGACATGGTCAGCCATGGCGGTTGCGAGTTCGGCCGACTGCAGAGAGTCATGAGGCTCATCAGGAGCCAGAGAGCGGAGAGGAGGAGGAGGTGAGAGCAGCACCAGGAGAGGAGAGGAGGTCACCACGACATCGATTCGTGGTTGAGAGACAGGGAGAGGCGAGACAATTTCGGGTTCGCCGGATTGTGGAGGACCAGGAGGAGCGACAGGAGCAGGGGGATAGGGAGCAGCCAGCAGGTGAGGAGGATGAGACAGAGCAGGTGGTTGGAGAGGAGGATGTGATGGTTGGGGAGGAGGATGTGATGGATGTGGACAGGGATGCGGTGGAGGAGGATGTTACAGCAGCAGGATCATTAGCTTTAGTTCCTTTTGTACCGTAGGATCCCATTGTACAGGCAAGAGGAGCAGAGGTGAGAGTACAGATGGCAGAGAGGAGAGTGAGGGCTCTTGAGGCCGAGCTAGCCAGAGTAGAGCGAGAGTCATTAAGAGATTATGAGGCCATGGTTTTCGAGCTAGGGGGAGCGGTGGAGGAGAGAGACAGGGCACAGTCAGAGGTGCAGAGGATACAAGGGGAGTTGACTAGTATGACATGGGACCACGACAGATTGCAGGCAGAGGTCGTGGTTTTACAGGCCAGGGGGAGCCAGAGGGGAGGACAGAGCAGGTAGCTGATCAGGGAGCAGGAGGTACTAGTCAGCAGTCGGGAGATCTCCAGCGACACTGGGACGAGCTTCAGGATAGGGTACATTGTCTTGAGCAGGCAGTTGGAGAGATGGGGTTGGTGCAGGAGAGGGAGGTTGTGGCAGTGGAGCAGGCACGGATTATGCGGGCTGAGAGGGACGCAGCACAGGCGCAGGTGCAGGTGATGGAGGCAGAGAGGGATGCGGCACAGGCGCGTATTCAGAGTGAGAGAGCCGTGGCAGAGGCAGAGATACAGTCATTGCAGAGGGGGAGAGATGAGGCAATAGCAGAGGTAGCGACTCTCTGGAGAGAGAGGGATGTAGCAGAGCTGAGGGCACAGGCTCTTCAGAGGGATAGAGATGCGGCGATGACTCGAGCACAGGGGGCTGAGAGGGAGAGAGATGTAGCAGAGATGCGGATGCAGACCCTACAAGTAGAGAGGGATGCCGCGATGGCTCGTGTTTCGACAGGTCAGGGTGTGGGTGGGATGCCAGGAGAAGATGTGCAGATTGTGGAGAGAGAGAGGGATGCAGCAGTGGCATGGGCAGCGGCTACGGAGGAGATGAGGGATCGACTACAGGCAGAGCTGGCACAGAGTCGGTTGGCTCAGGAGGCCTGGGAGCAGGAGAGGAGAGCTATTACCAGGGATCGAGACAGGTATCGACATGAGCGGAATTCTGCTCAAGTCCAAGTTGCGGAGAGAGAGGAAAGCATGAGAGAGGCAGGTTTTTGGATGGCTGCATATTATGATGCAGTTCCTGATCCAGCACAACGGAGATTCCATTATATCCGGCAGACACCGCAGATGCCAGCGCCATCTCAGTCATTGGGGACATGGACCCATGGTTACAGTGATTCTCCAGGGGTTTCACCAGGCAGGGGAGCAGGACCTGAGTCGCCACAGAGATCAGATGTGGGGAGTTCATTCGGGAGGTGACAAGCTACTAATTTTTTTGATAGATGCAGGGTGGAGTGTGTAGGATTTATTGACAGAGATCAGAGATGTTCCATATCTCTGGATTTTGTATTTTATCATGTGATGTATAATGGACATGTGACAGATATCATATTATTTTGATATGGGACAGTTCTTATTGACACCATGTAGTATGTTTCTTTTTATGATGGGTGATTATATGCATGCGTATATGGTATTACGTGTTTATGTGGATGGATGCATTGGTTTATTTATGCTCATGTGTTGGTTTATTTATGCTCATGATATGAGATGTTCATGTGGATGATTGGATATATGTTCTTGTGGAATATGAATAATTTTATTGATGCAAATATGCGCATGGTAATATGTTATATGTTCATGTGGGATCTATGATGATTTATATGTATGGATGCCTAGTTGACTTGTTTGTCATGTATGCATATGTGTATGATGGATTTTGTATGAACATTTTATATATGCAGGATGTGATGTATTATGAGTTTGACACTTTGTGATGCAGGTGGCAATGTAAGTATGGATTTAACATGTGGTGATGCAGGTGACGATGTATGTATGGACCTAACATGTGGTGATGCAGGTGACGATGGATATATGTAATAGTGCTTTTGTAATTTTAGAGGAAATAACACATGACCATAAGTGCCAATAAGAACTGTCATGATAATGGGAGGTGGGTATGTGGTGATTGTGAAGATGGATGTCATTTGGCATCTATCAAAAAGTATCAGTATCTTAAGAAGAATGGAAAAGAATGGGGGAAAGTATTTGCGCAACCAAAACCATAGGGTGAGTGTTAATGCAATGATTATGAAAATGCAATCCTAATTCAATTCGCCATCTTTGGAGCACTGGTTTTTGCTATAGCATAAGACACGATACACCAAGGTATGGAGGACCGAGGTAGATTAGTGTCTAATGCATGAGACAAACACGCCAGACAAGAAGGCTATCCCAATACCCCAAAGTTACGAAGACCTTGTTCGGGTCCGGTATTGAGATAACCACAAGCACAAAAGGATGCCCCAACATAACACAAGATCTCGAGGATCTTGGTGGGCACTATGTGGGACAACCAAGAAGACACAATCAAAGACAAGATCAAGATATGCCCCTATGTGGACCAATCAAAACATGCCATAATATAATGGATTATGGCGGCCTTGATAAGTGATGATAGGGAGCCCAAATGATAAACAAAAACCAAAAGCATCAAAAGATCGCAATCAATTTCAAATGTCCATTGCCATAGGATCAAGGGGATAGATGGAATTGATGAGGTCTGTTAGGAAGGATGTATCCTGATGAGACCTATGATGGATACTAAGCGAAAAGATCGATATGATATAGGATATTCAAAATTGATTAGATTCGTTGGTACAAGTGGGTCTTGTTTGTTAAGGACCAGCTGGATAAAGGCATAGCTTGATGACACAACACAAGGGAGACAAGACACAACCTAAAGACCTAGGGGCTCGGGGGCCGATCAGAGATTAGCCTTGCCTACGTGAAAGCGCAAAGCCCTCATAGTTCATGGAAAAAGACCATGGATAAAGCGGAAAGAAGACAATGGTGACCGGTGATGAAGGACACAGAACACGACAGACAAATGCCCCGGGGGAGGATCAAATGACCAACCTTGCCTACGTGAAAGTGCAGGGGCAACGTAGTTTGATAAAGGATGAAAAAGACGCAGGAGGATGAGATCTAGGTGGAGACTGACACGATGGATGATCCTACATGATGACACGAACCGACCAACAAAGGGAACAAAAGACAATAAGCTCAAAGTGGGATATATAAAAAAGCTCAGGATGAGGGATAGGTAAGGTGGGTCGTCCAGTGCTCAATTCATAAATACCAAGTGGCCTAGGTTGAGGTGGGCGAGGATGATAGTGCGGATGACAACATAAAATAACTAGGATGCCAGGTAGATAATGATTAAGCCCTCTATGGATGACGCCTGCTAACAGGTTTTCACCATCCATACTTATCCAAGGCGCCACCAAAAGGTGGTTTTCACCATAGGACGAATTTATTTTTCTTTACTATTTTTTGGATTGTTTAATACTTTTCTTTTTTTTTTGATTTTATGATGGGGTCACCAAGCGGACTTAGGCATAGAACCTCTTCAGATGGAGGATATTGATGGGTTCTTCAAGGGGTCTCCTTCAAGAGTAGTTAACCGGTAGGCCCCAGATCCATATTTGGCGGCTATGATATAAGGCCCTAACCAATTTGCTTCAAATTTTCCCTTTTTATCACGGTTTGGTTGAGTGCGTTGGTTTTCTTTGAGGACAAGCTCACCAACCTGGAATTGTCTAGGACGAACCTTTTTATTGTAATGACATTTGAGATGATTTTGGTATGCTTGCAGATGGTCATAGGCTCTTATTCTCCGCTCATCCAGTAACTCTAGCTGTGCAAGCCGTGCAACACGAGCATCTTCTTCGCTGATAAGGTTCTTCAAAGAAATTCTCAATGAGGGGAGCTCAACTTCGATTGGCAAGACAGCTTCAGCACCATATACTAAGGAGTAGGGGGTGGCGCCTGTTGGGGTGTGGATGGATGTACGGTATGCCCAAAGGGTAGGATGGATGTGGAGGTGCCAATCTCGTCTAGTGTTATTGACAACCTTTTTGAGGATGCGGATGAGGGTCTTGTTGGTTGCTTCTACCTGACCATTACCCTGAGGGTAATAAGGCGTCGACCAACGATGTTGGATATGGAAGGTGTCGCAGAGGTGTTTCATAGCTTGGTTTTTAAAAGGTTTTCCGTTATCAGAAATGATGGTGGATGGGATACCATATCTGCAGAGAATATGGTAGAGGATGAATTTGGAAATCTGAGTACTGATGATTTGTGAGAGTGGCATTACTTCCACCCATTTGGTGAACTACTCAGTTGCAGTGATGATGAATGTATGGCCGTCGTATGATGGTGGGTAAATCTTGCCAATCAAGTCAAAACCCCATTGAGAAAACGGCCACGGTGCTAGGAGAGGCTGAAGATCTTGCGCTGGGGCGTGGATCAAATTTGCATGTTGTTGGCATGGAAGGCACTTCTTCACAAATTCACAAGCATCATGTTCCAATGTAGGCCAATAATATCCAGCTCATAGGATCCTTTTGGCCAGAGCCATACCATTTGAGTGAGCCCCACAAATACCACCATGGACTTCCGTTAGTACCGTTTGGGCCTCGGTCTCATTCAGACATCTAAGGAGGATTCCATCATACCCGCAACGATAAAGCATATCACCAACAATGATGTATCGGGATGAACGATGGATAAAGGATTTACGTTGGTTGCGTGTAAGTTCTGGGGGTATGATATTATCACGGAGGTAAGTGTATATGTCTTGGTACCACGGGGAGGCGGGACCTACAATATCGCACACCATGTCAGTCTCAGGAACATCATATGCAGGGATTAAAAGTTTTCAACAAGAAACTCACACTCTGTTCGATCCTTGGGCATGTCAATCAGGGAACCGATAGTGGCCATTACATCTGTCGCTTTATTCTGTACCCGAGGTGGTCAAACTGTATGAAGGTGAAATATTTTTTGAAATCATCCACCATGCGTTTATAGGGTAATAGTTTATCATCTTTTGTGAGGAATTCATCATTAACTTGTCTAATAACCAGCAAAGAATCACCAAAGACTTTCAAATGGGTTATGTGCCATTGTTTTGCAATTCTGAGGCCGGTGAGGAGAGCTTTGTATTCTGCCATATTGTTGGTACATGGAAACGCTATCCTAAATGATTTTGGGATGTAGTCACCTTGAGGAGTGACTAATAGAATTCCTGCTCCAGATCCACTATGAGTGTATAAGCCATCGAAATATAACGTCCAAGCTAGTGCTTCTGTCACTGTGTAGATTTCTTCATCGGGGAATTCAGTGTCTAGTGGGTAGGCATCTACTAATGGTGCTTCAACCGATTGATCAGCAATAACCTATCCTTTTATGGCTTTTCGCTCTACATACTCTATATCAAATTCGCTTAGAAGCATGACCCATTTGGCCATGCGGCTAGTCAAGGTGGTTCTAGATAACAGATACTTCAAGGGATCAATTTTGGCAATTAATTTGACCAGATGGCTGAGCATGTAATGACGGAGTTTCTGTGTGCTGAACACTAGTGCAAGGCAAGATTTTTCCATGGGGGAGTAATTTAACTCGTAGCCGACTAGTGTTCAACTGATGTAGTAGATTGCCCTTTCTTTGAATGACTCATCATGTTGTGCCAATAATTCCCCTAGTACGACTGAAGTAGCAGAGATATAAAGCAGGAGGGGTTTTCCTGGGATAGGCGGCATCAAAATCGGTGGATGAGCTAGATATTCCTTAATTTTATCAAAACCCATTTGACACTGTGGAGTCCATCGGAAGGTAGAATCTTTCTTCAAAAGATGGGTGAAAGGCTGACATTTATCTGCTAGCTGGGCTATGAACCGTTGGATGGACTGCATCTTCCCCTAGAGGCTTCTTAACTGCTTTAGATTGCGTGGAGGTGGCATGTCCAGAATAGCCTTTACCTTGGCGGGATCGACTTCAATACCTCTGCGAGAGACTATGAAACCCAGCAACTTCCCTGACATGACCCCAAAGACACTTTTTCGGATTTAGCCACAACTTATAATGCTCTAACTGCTCAAATATCTTTTTCAGGATGGCGGGATGTTCTGCTCGTGTTCTGGATTTCCCTAATAGGTCATCAACATAGTCCTCCATGATGATATGTATGAGGTCATGGAAGATGACCGTCATTGCTCTCTGATATGTTGCCCCTGCATTTTTGAGACCAAAGGGCATAACATTGTAACAGAAAGTGCCCCAAGGAGTTGTGAAGGCGGTCTTGTTGGTCTTTAGGTGCGATTCGACATTATAGCCGAGAAGCCATCCATAAGGGATAACATCTCATGTCCCTTAGGTCGACCAACATGTCAATGTTAGAAGAGGGAAATCATCTTTGGGAAAGCTTTGTTAAGATCCCGAAGTCCGTGCAGACCGAATGTCTCGTTTGGTTTGGCAACTGGAACTATATTGGAGATCCACTCGAGTAGTCAATCGGTCTGATAAAACCCGCCTCTAGTAACTTCTCCAATTCCTTTTTGACTAATAACGCGACTTGCGGATGCATCTTGCGGAGCTTTTGTTTGACAGGCTTGGCGTCTGGGCGAATGTCTAAGTGATGAACCACTAAGGCAGGGTCTAAGCCTGGCATGTCTGAGTATGACCAAGCAAAGTTAACGATTCCCTCTTGGAGTAGCTGCACAAAGACCAGATACTCTTGTTCAGAGAGTGACTTAGCTACATAGGTGATTTTAGGACTTTCAGCAATTCCCAAATTAACTTCTTGCGTCTCTTCAATCAGAATAGATGATCGGGCAGATAACTGAGTTCCCATAAGGGGAAGATGAACATCTCCATCTTCCAGCGCCTCTTCGAGGTTTTCACCATCAGATGCGTCCTTTATTTTTACTTTTCCCAAGTCAGGAAGTGCCTCAAGGAGGTTTTCACTAGATGACCGCTTTTTACTTTTCTTATTTTTATTTTTGCGACTGGAGTGTTCATCCTCTCCCAATCCCATAAGGTTGACATACGTGTCCGCAGGCATACTGACAAGTGTGGTGTTATGTAGGTTTCAATCAATAAGTTCAGGGTGACAAAGGGATAGGCTAATGGTGTAGACGGATAGGCATTCGAACATGGATGATAAGTTGGTGTGATCGACGTCATCGTACGCATGTATGATGGATTCCTCCTCGGGTATGTCTTCCAATGAGCCATCGTCCATAGTGATACTATTGGAAGTATTAGATGATGTTGCGGGGCTTTTCTGTTTCTTATCATACCCAATGCCTGTGTTTCTTGGTAACTTTGGTGTATCAATGGGTTGCAACCGCCCTTGTTCCTCTTTACCTAGGCCTCTACCTTGATAGTTCTGTTTTTCTACGAACTTTGTCGGCCAAGGATATTTTTCCTAAAAATATTTATTTAGAGGAGTCTCTGGTTCGGGCTCTTCTCGGTAGACCCATTGGCTTATGTCCTCTTCTGGTGCATCGATCTTGACACTCGGAGATCTGAAAGTGGTGGTAGGGATGTCTTTACCACTGAAGGTGATAGTCTTGTCATCCTTTTGTGTAGCATGTGAAGGTTGACCATATTCGTGCGGTGACAGTGGCATGGTGGCTACATTGAGAGCCGTATGCATTTTGTATTCGCCACACCCTTTGTCAATGATCTGGACTTTGGTGAATGAAGGATCAGTGGTGGAGGATGGAGTGGTTATCACGGTGGATGGTGGATTAGAGGATGATGACTGGGATGCCCCCATTTCAACCCCAGGACAATAATGTAAATGGGGAAAAGACGCTTCTAAAGCACGACAATATTCAAATGGTTGGGGGTCGGCATAGATGGTGATTTCTTGTCCATTGACAGGGAATTTCAGGCATTGATGGTACATGGAGGGGACGGATTGCATAGCATGGAGCCATGGGCGGCCAAGGAGGAGATTATACGGTAAGTCCAGATCAAGGACATGACAGGTAGTATACTGAAGCACAGGTCCCACTTGGATAGGAAGACTAATAATTCCTTCTGAATTTCTTTCTGCATTATCATAGGCCTTGATTGTAATGATCTGGTTGCTTAAGTCCGCTTGAGTATACCCCACCTGTTTTATGAATTTCAAAGTACATAAATTGAGGGCAGAGCCATTATCTACCAAGACCCTTTTTATTTTATGGCGAGCAACCACGACTTCAATATGTAAAGGGCGATTATGATTGACATCGATGTTTGGCATATTGTTTTGGCTGAAGTGGAGGTGATGAGACAAAGCCAAGTGTCCCACCAAAGCTTGGAATTGCGTGGGGTCGATGTCATTTGGCACATGGGTTTCCTGCAGGGCTCTATTGAGGATTTCTTGATGTATTGGGGAAGACTTAAGCAAATCCAAAATGGATATATGAGCGGGGGTCTTCCTTAAGTGATCAAGGATGTTGTACTGAGAATTTACAGGAGTCGGTTGGGTGGGTGCAGAGGCTACAGGGACGGTGATGCGGGCTCGTCGTGTAGTAACAGCACATTGAGGGTCTTTGGCTTTAACGTGTATCATGGATACTTGGGGTTCCACCTGCTCAATGTAATGAATAACACCTTAATAATTGAAGGGCACATTCTTGTAATTCACATTATTTGTGCTGTTGTTTTGAGGATTACTGTTGGAGGTGCTAGGGCCTTGATTATGGTTTGGGAAGGCGTTTTGATAGATCTGCAGTTGAGCATTGGACGACGAAGGTTGACTGGGGTCAACTTTGATATCTCCTCGATCAATGAGATCTTGGACATAATTTTTCAAACCCTGACACTTATTCAAAGAGTGTCCCTTGATTTTATGAAAGTCACAATACTCATTTTCTTTAAACCATGCCAGCTTGGGTTTGGACTCGTCAAATGGCTTGGTGACAGGGTATGTGATGGGGTAATTGATTTGTAGCAATTTATTAAAAACAACACTCAGGTTTTCACCCAATTGGGCGTATTAACGTTTGGTGTTCCCCTTATTGTTTTGGTTTGACTGTTGAGGGGGACGAGGTGCCCCCTATGGTACAGATATGGCGTTGGGTAGTACAGACGGTTGTTGTTTTTGGGATGCATTAGCTACTTGGACATGTTTAGTGTTTGTCATGTCGTCATTCACCGCATTCTTGTTCTTGTTCCAGAATCGTGGTTTATTAGCAAATGACCTCTCTTTATCATGACTGTGTATTTTGATGTGCCCTTTGGCAATAAGGGCACGTTCCAGGATGGGTCCTTTTTCCACTATCTCCACAAAGGTGGTGACAAAATGTAACCTAAAATTATGGGCCATGTCAGGATGAGATTTTTCCACGAAAAGAGTGACCATGTCTTTTTCTTTCAGAGGGGTCTTCATTTGACTTGCTAATGCACGCCACCGTTGTAGGTAGCTGGTAAAGGTTTCCCCCTCACGTTGTTTCTCTTTGAGGAGATCTAAGGTGTCCGTATCCTTCTCCAAATTGAAAGAGAAGTAGGATACAAACTTTTCTGACAAGTCTGCAAAAGTTTTTATGGACCCTTTTTTGAGAGTCATGAACCAATCTAAGGCGTGGCTTGCTAGGCTTCATGGGAACAAACGCAAGAGATAGTTTTCATTATACATGACTTCTTGACACTGAGAATAAAACTCTTGTAAGTGAGCCTTAGGGTCTTTGTTGCCCTTGTATTTGTCAAATTTTGGTATCTCGAAATGTTTAGGAAAGGGAATTAATGAGATGGAGGGATCAAACGGATATGGGCATATGTCTTCAAATTTAAATGATTGTTTTGTAGCCCCGACTTGAAGATCCTTAAGTGCGGCTTTGATTTCCAACAAATCCGAGCTAGCTGGTGGTGGGTTGGGGGGATATTGGTGATAGGATGACAAAGGATCCTGCTGAAAAGGTGTCGGATTGTTGAAATATGGGTTTGGATGATTGGATGATGACATGGCTTGCTGGTAAGATGGAAGATTTTGTTGGTACGAGGGTTGTTGTTGTGGGGTATAATATGGATTTGTTTGATAAAAGTGTGGGGTAGGTTGTTGAGGAACTTGGATGGGACGTTGCGTGTTGGTTTGTTGGTGTTGAGGGTATTGTTGTGATTGTTGGGAGGTTGCATAAAGCGGTTGTTGGTGAAATTGTTGTTGATTGTGATAGTAGTATTGTTGGGGAGGTTGTTGTTGTGACGTCAAATGTTGTATGGGCTGAGGTTGGATATTGTGTTGTGGTTGAGCCTTCGGACGCAAAATGGATGTGAGAAAGGGGGATATGGTCTGAGCGATAGGTCGAGATGGATTGCCTTGTGATAGGTAGGGTGGTTGTTGTGAAGAGGCCAAAGTATTGTGTATAGGTTGTTGTTGATGAGATGGCAGAGGTAGCGTAGACGTGTTTTGTAAAGGGGGTTGTTGGGTACCACTTGGAACGTTCAGCTGGGGTGTGCCTTGTGGAGGTAATTGAGGCAGAATGTTGGGTTGGTGAAGCTATTGAGATGGTGTATTTGTAGTTCCAGGAGGTGGAAGTGATGTGGTAAAGGAGGTGCCTCCAATGTTGACTGGAGGTTGGTTGGAAGGAGGGGGTGTTGTTAACGTTAATGGCGGAGGTTGTGGAACATTCTGTGGCATACCATAGGCAAAAGGATTATTGGGATCAGGCAGTTGAGGTCCTCCTATAGCTGAAGTCGAAGCGGGTGGGGGATAGTTAACTTGATAAAGAAAGGCATTGCCAAATTCAGGTTGATGCCAACCCTCAACTGGAGGAATATTAGAGAAGTATGAACCTTCGGGTGCATTTTGTGAACCTTGTAGTACGTTGGATGGGGCACCCCTATATTTGGACAGGTCAACATTCGAGGGGGGTTTGACACCCTTCTCAATTAGGTGGGCCAAGATTTATTCCCCATGTTTTTCGAGCAAACGATCAGTCATTTGCACATTGGCGGGATTACTAAAATGTTCCTCAAGTGTGAGTTCAGGTTGATTAACCATACTCTCTTCACCGTGTGGTGAGTTGTTCTGATTCTCGGTGTTAGAATGTGATGAAGTACCATTATGAGGATCATGAGGGACGTTGATACCCTTGTTAGGATCTGATGAGACGTTGATTGTGTTTTTGGGATCTTGAGGGTTGTTTGATTGGGCATTCTGGGTTTGTTGTTCGGCCATCTTCTTTGCTTGTGATCGGGTCTGAACGGGCATGCAAATGTGCGATGAGTGGATTATGAATGATTTGATTATGATTGGATGAGATCTGATTTAGACGGGGTTTGGATTTGGATCAGGCTTTGTTTGGATATATTAGATTGGATCGGATTTTGGTTGGATTGGATTTGGATTTGGCAAGATTGGATTAGATTGGATTGGATTGGATTGGATTTGGCACGATTGGATTAGATTGGATTGGATTATTTGGATGAATGGATGTGATTTGATTGATTGGACAATTTGATCAAATGATTGGTTTTGATAGATTTGGATGATTGGATGGGTATGATTGGATGATAAAAGATGAGAGGAAGACCTTGAGTTTAATCAAAGGAAGTTACCCTTAGCAACCAAGAGCCTTAATTGATTAAGAGGATGATCACAGCACCGAATCCACCTTAGGATAGGAATGGATTGATTGGGCCGAAGATGATAACTTACGCCACCGAATTCACCTCAAGATGGAAGCAAATTGATTGGGGTCGAAGTTAAAGGCTAATAATCAAATTCAAGTGCTATGGTCAATTTGGGTAACCACTTTGTAAAGTAAGGTTAAGGAGGTTTGGTTATGAGTGGTGTTTGGTGATGTAAATGGTAAAATTATGATGTTTGCTAGGTGATGGTATGGATTTTTGAATGGAATACAAGGAAATTAGAATGAACGGGTGGATTGAAGATGATTGTGGAGAATGAGTGGAGATTTAGAACGGTCAAATGGAAGCTTGGAACGATAGAATGAAGGTTTATACGGACCCAATGGAGGTTTTGGGAGGCTTAGAGTGACAAAATGAAGGCCTAGTATGATGAAATAATGGTTGGGAACGATTAAATGATGGTTTAGAGACTAAACGGATTCAAATGGGGCAATTTCGGGTGTTCAGGAGGGAAAATCTGCCCCTCTGCAGCAAAATCAGGGGCGTTGACAACTTTCTACAGCAAAACAGGGGCGCTGCCACCTTTCTGCAGCAAGATCAGGGGCGCTGCCACCTTTCTGCAGCAAGATCAGGGGCGCTGCCACCTTTTTGCAGTAAAACAGAGGGCGCTGCCGCCTTTCTGCGATAAGAAAAAGTTTGGTTTTAATAGCAATGGCTATGGCAAGGACACAAAATGATAAAGTAAGGCCAAAGTATCAAAGATTTGACAGATTTTTCACAAGAAAACACTTCAAGCAAGCACAATCCTATGATTAATATTAAGGGTATGGCCAGGGTCTTAATCTAGGATGCACAAGGCTTCTAGGAGTCCTCGATATACTCTCTCGACGGAGGCCAACCGAACACCACCCATTACAAGCGTGGGGAACCCCAGGAGATACCGAAAGGTTCGGACTAACTCTTCACGCCTATCTGGTATCACCCTAGCTTCGACGCTCCGCCAATTACGACGTGACTGGATTGGGGTACAACTTTCATTCTCCCCCCTTTATATACCCCGCCGGTACACGTGGTTGGAATTGTCCCTTGGGGTGATGAAATCCCCAAGCAGGTCCCACTAAAAAGAAGACACTAACTGCTTCCAACTACTCCCCAGGCTCACACAAAGTGCAAGGGGAAAGTGAAAATAAATTAATGCCCCCTTGGGTAACACAAGAATAAACAATCACAGCAAGCAATGAAGTTTATTCCCCCTAATTAGACTATGTTCCAAAACAACAAGGATAAATTTTTTTTGCAGATCTGATCAAATAGATGGCCCTGCAAACAAATGTTAGCTATCTTTTCCTTCGTTCTTGGTCAATCACACCCTAATACACTGCAAAACGTTAACAAAAAAAACCAATATCCTTGTCAAAATAATGTTAGAGGGTTATTACTTGACAATAGCAAAAAACTAGAGCAAAAACGAAGCCAAAATGACTATTTTACCTTCCAAACTGTGTTGTTTTGGGGCGCTGCCGCCTTTTCTGCAGCAAAATAGAGGCGCTGCCGCCTTTCTGCGGTAAAGTAGAGGGCGTTGCCGCCTTTCTGCGGTGGACAAGAGGGCACTGCCGTCTTTTTGTGGTAAAGCAGAGGGCGTTGTCGCCTTTCTGCAGCAAAATGGGGGCACTGCCGCCTTTTTGCGGTAGAGCAGACGGCGCTGCCGCCTTTTTGCAGCAAAAGGTTAGAGGGCGCTTCCACCTTTCTGCAGTAAGATGTTAGAGAAAAAGAGCCCTTCAAAATAAAAGGACGTATCCACCCCTCTGCAAGAAAGTGTTAGAAAAACCTTCCAAGTACACACCTGACTACAACAAACTAATAGAAGAACATGAAATTGACAGACATAGGGCGCTTCCACCTTTCTGTAGTGGACAAGAGGGCGCTGCCACCTTTCTGCGGTAAAGCAGAGGGCGCTGTCGCCTTTCTGCGGTAAAGCAGAGGCTGCTGCCGCCTTTCTGCGGTAAAACAGAGGGCACTGCCGCCTTTCTGCGACCTTTTCTTGCAAAATTCTTAGCAAAAAGGAAGGTTAAATGCAAGAACCCGTTTGTGGGTCCCACCGGGCGTGCTAGAAATGTGATCCTAAGAATTTTACCCTACTCTAATGTGCAAAATAACTTAAAAATGCAAGTGATAAAAGACTAAGGACACTTCAAGATTAGCCTAAAGAGTGATGAAACAAGAAGAAAAATGGATAAAACAAGATGCACATGATTTCACCTTCCTTGCTGTTGAAGACTCCTTGATTGGCCCTTGCTTGGGATGATTTTGTGTGCTCCTTAGATGGCTTCTTGAGCAGCTAAATGCAAGATTGAATGTGCAAAATAATGGCTAGATGATAGTGAAGGCAAATTGGCAGCATGTAGTTATCAAATGGCTAAGTGTTGAAAATGCTCTTGAGGAGGGGGTATTTATAGGAGAATTTGAATTCTCTAGAGAATTCAACGGTCAAGATGCATCCAACAAGGCCAAGATGAAGGGCTATGGTGGGTTGAGAACCCACAAGCCCTCACATCTTGACATGTGGATGGTGAAGTGGCCAAGAGAAGATGAAGTGTAAGTGAGGTGTCAAAAAGATACATGAGGTGGAGGAAGGACAAGCACCTTGGGGAGTGAAGAGATTTCCTCAAAAAGGGATTCCTTGTCCCCAAGTGGGAGTGAAAGGGACATTTGAGAAATTTTGGAATTCCTCAAAAATCTACATGGGAAAAGGAAAGATGGTTGGGGATATAAATGTGAATTAAAAATTCACATTCTTAGGAAGATCTAAAGGGTAAAAGGTGGGCTCCAAAAAGGTGGGACTTGGTCACATGTAGAGATTGTGACAAGTCCAAGGTTCTAGAAGCCTTGGAAAGATGGAATGTGAATTAAAAATTCACATATAAAAGAGGGGAATCTAGGATATATAAATGTGAATTAAAAATTCACATGGGAAAGGGGGGCAATGCTAAAAGAAGGTAAATGCAAAGGTTGGCTAAAAAGTGGTGCTAAATCTAGCTAATGACCTTGGTTAAGGTTGTGCAAATATTGGATTAGGCTAATTAATGGAAGATTAGAGGCAAGTGGCAAATGTAGGAGGATGTGACATTAATCTTTGATTATCATAATCATGAATTAATTAAATTAATTCATATTAGGGCAAGATTATGGAGGATGTGACAAGGAGAGAGAGAATGAAGAATTTTAAATTGATTTAAAATCAAAAGGGGTAAAAATGACTAAATTAAATAAATTAGTGTATTTATTTAATTTAGAGAGGAAGAAGGTGACAGATAAAGCATTTAATTATTAAATCAAATACTTCACAGATATGAGATAAAAGGTGTAATATTAATTTAGTAAATTAATATTTAATATGATAGACGAAAAGGGAGTAAATTTAATCATATGGGAGTGATTAAATTTAGGTGTCTACAGTTTCCATTGATCCTCTCATGTTTAACTATATGTGAGCTTTTTGCATGCCAATTTCTAGTTGTTTACCAATTTTGTGATTTTTTACATTAGGTGAACTTTCATGTGTTGATAAGTAGAACATAATGACCATTAGAATGTCAAGAGACTTAAAAAGATGATTTTACAAAATTTGATGATGTGAATTAGTTTTTAGGCTTGCTAAAAGTGTTAAAAGTGAGATAGGGATAGTGTGCATGGTCCTCTAGTGTATTTCCTTACAATATATGCTTGAAGGTCATTAATAGAGGAAAATATATGTACACAAACATAGATACAAAGATAAAACTCCCTCACATAGAGTTGAACAATAAAGAGTCAACCAAAGGTCAAATATACCCCTACCTTGTGATTTATGTGTATTTTGTATTTGTGTTTAATTTTTATTTTGGGTTCATGATGTTTATGTATGTGTGTCATGTTTCCCTATGTCTATTTATGATTGCATTTTTTTTTTACATGCATGGGGTTTGTTTTTTGTGAGTCATGTTTCCCTATATCTATTTATGATTCCTTTGCCAGCAAGGGCCTCAACATCAAGGATCTCGTCATTCTATCAGGTAACAATACAAGGGAACTAACCAGATTTGTTGGAACACTAACATAATATACCTAGTAGTTTATTCTTACTTCAGTTTTGGTTCTTACAGGTGCTCATACCATTGGAATTTCCCACTATGGCCCTTCGTTTAGTAACAAAATGTACAACTTCACAGGCAAAGGTGATGAGGACCCTTCTATGGACAAGTACTATGTAGCCAACCTGAAGAAATATAAATGCAAGGGTCCAACAGACAATAGCACCATTGTAGAAATGGACCCTAGTAGCTTTAGGACTTTTGATATTAGTTACTACAAGTTGTTGAAGAAAAGAAGGGGGCTTTTCCAATCAAAATTTGCACTTCTTATCAATGCCACCTCCAAAGCATATGTTGATGAGGAGGTTGTGGGTTCAAATTATAAGTTTTTCTCTGACTTGCAAAGTCTGTGGAAAATATGGGGCAAATTGGGGTGTTGACAGGAAATGTTGCAGAGATCCAGCATAACTATGCTTTTGTTAATTAAGTGTCTATCATATATGTGTGTTAACCAATGCAAACTATTTTTCCTTGAGAATAATGGAAGGAGGAGGACCTCAATTCCAATTAACCTTATATACAAAGCATGTACAGTTGTTTTGACACCAAAATAAAATAGATACTTTTTATATATAGAAATACCTTTCCCTTGTTTCATTTGGAGGGTAGTTTTTAACACGATTAAATTGTGTATTTTTGACCAATCAAAATCATTATAATATTGTTCATAAAAAATTTATACAAAGTTTAAAGAGAATAAGATAGTAAACAATATTTCTTCATTTTCATTGGACAAATTATTCTTCTCTAAAAAAAATAATAAAAGAAAACCTACAATAAGAATAAATGGAATGACATCTGGCCTCGGATGAAGTCATATTTTTTTCCTATTATGAAATTTAGTTTCTTCCTCCACTATGCATATTGGTGTGTAAATTTGATTTTTTAATTTGTCTCTTGTTTTAATGGGAAAGGAGGTCTTTACATGGTATTTCTAATAACATATATTTACAGTGATCATTAGTGCCATTATATGTATTTGATTCAATGCTCAAATGATTAATTTTTATTTATTTATTTTGGGTATAAAGAAGTCATACTATTGGGATTTCACTATAAGTGGAGTTAGGGATATTCTTACAATAATTCATTATCTAATGGGTATTTAATCACGTTTATTAGTCCTTAGGGATAGTAATGGTTTCACCTTTTGCATTAATTTATCTCTTACTATTAGTCCAAAGTTAGGGATATTCTTACAATAATTCATTATCTAATGGGTATTTAATCATGTTTATTAGTCTTTAGGGATACTAATCGTTTCACCTTTTGCATTAATTTATCTTTTACTATTAGTGGAGTTAGGGATATTCTTACAATAATTCATTATCTAATGGGTATTTAATCCTGTTTATTAATCTTTAGAGATACTAATTGTTTCACCTTCTGCATTAATTTATCTTTTACTATTAGTGGAGTTAGGGATATTCTTACAATAATTCATTATCTAATGGGTATTTAATCATGTTTATTAGTCCTTAGGGATACTCTTGGTTTCACCTTTTGCATTAATTTGTCTTAAATTTTTTCAAATAAAAAACTAATCAAATTTTTTAAAGTTACTCTAATTTTGGTATTTTCAAGATTTTTTTGTTTTAAAAATAATTGATTTGTAGTTTTTTGATTAGTTTATTGGAATTTAGATAATAGGTTTTTTTTTATCAAAGTAAAAGAAAAATCTACAATCAATCATGTGTCATCTAGCAAAAAAATAATTTATTTTCTAATATTTTTGTACATGCATATTGCATTTAATTTGCATGGCCGAGTCAATAATATGTTCTCTAGAAAAAAACTAATCTATTTTCTAATGTTTCTATGTATGCATTTGTAGACAGGAAAAAAACTAATTTGTTTTCTAATTTGACCAACTTTCTTAGTAGTTAGTTAATCAAATGCCCATTTTCTTTAAGATTTATATGTATGCATATTGTAGGCAAACAAAAAATAAATCTATTTTCTAATTAGCACAACTTGTCTAGTGGCAAGCTCATCAAATTAATGTTGCATGGTGAGGACATCAATTTTATATGTTTGTTTAAGTTTTTATTCATATTGTATGTGATATAGTTCGCATCACATAGATAGCCTAAATGCAAAATGTGGAAGCACCTATAAAGTTGGAATGACACACAGGGGGTCGAGATTGTGAAAAAAAGATCAAGAATTTTGTGATTGTACCTTCAAATATTTGTGTTTAATTTTCATTAGTGAACTTGAGTTATAGTTGTGCCTATTTATAGTTGTCTTTTAATTTGTACTAAGTGTGTGGTTGGTTTGAAATGGAAATATTTTTTTATGGTGTAATGGTCATTGGTCATACCTAATCAATAGAGCAAGTTTGGGGTTTTGTATGGTAAGGGTTTGAAGGTTTAATGTCGTTTTATAGAGTTGTTCTTTTCATTGCATTCAAGCACATAAATTAAAATTATTTGCATCTGTCTTTTTTGCAAGGTGTATGGTTGGTTTGGAGTGTAAATTTTATTTTTCTTATATTATAGTAGTCATGACTAGGTCAGAGAGCATGTTTGGGGCTTGGGGCTTTGCACAATAATATTTTGAAGGTTTACTATCATTTTATATAGTAATTATTTCATGTCATTGTTTCAAATAATTTTTTGTTTGGTTTGTGTTCATCTTTACTCTCTTTTCTTTTAATGTTGAGGAATGTAAGAGAATTAGAGGATTTTTCTAGGGGTTAAGTGTTAGGTGTTGGACTAATCGCCAACGTCTCCCTTCGAATTTGGGACATAAACTAACCACCTCCCATGGATCTGTTTATCTCTAGCATTTTGTACCGAGTGTTAGCAAGTTGATATTTTGGCACAATGGCAAACATGTTCCTACAAATCGTATTAGAGTTGTGGTCATGGGTTTGAATTCCCTCAGGTGACGCTGAGGGGGGGAATATTGGATTGATCGCTAGCATCTCCCTTCAAATTCAAGACACAGACTAACCACCTCCTATGGATCCATTTATCTCTAGCATTTGTATCGGGCATTAACAGGTCGATCTTTTGGTGCAACAACAAACGTGTTCCAACATTAGGGTTTTCTACTTGTTAAGTAGTATCACAACTAGAATTATAACCATGTCCCTCTCCAGAGATAAATAGGTTGTCTTCACTTTATGTTTGTATTTTTTTATTTTACATAGAGAGTGCAATTTTTCTAGAGGGAAAATTATTTTCTTATGATACAATAATCATGATCGATCTAGAGAGCAAGTTTTGGGCTTTGCACAATGAGGGTTTGAAGGTTTATTACGATTTTATACACTTTTTCTTTCCATATCATTGTTGCAAATAAATTTTTTTTGATATGTTTATTTTTAATGGCTCTCTATTTTATTTGTATTAAGTTTTGATGATTATTAGAAAATTAGAGGATTATTCTAGAGGTTAAACATTAGGGTTAAGTGCTTGTTAAGTAGTAGCATGGTAAAAGTTTGTTCCTATCACCATAGGCATATTGGTACCATTTTTTGCTATAATATCATTCATATATGCATGTTTGATTTAATACTTTTGTAATTTCATATACAAATTGTTATTTTCATCTTAATGCTTTATAATTATTTAATTTACTATATTATAAAATAGTTTTAAATTTTTACTCTTTTTTTAGGGTTTTTCTTGCTTTCATGTTTGTATTTTATAAGTTGTTAAAGTTTTTTTTTAATATTTCTTTAAAATTCAAATTTATCCTATTTGTTGATGTTTTTTTAAAATATTTTAAAAATATTAGACTATTTATTTGGGTTTGTATTATTGTTGTTGATTTTTATTTTGGTCTATACAATTTGGGTTATTTGAAAAGAAGAGTTACAATATTATTGTAACTTGGATACTATCATTATTGAAGTCTTTGGTTGTGGTTGAACTCTACTAAACCTTTGAATTGCTACTTCTCTAAGGTACTATCTAATCTTGAGAATATAAGTGTCATTTTATTAATTATTTTAATGAAATGTAGGGGTTGGTATCAATTGTATTATTATAATTATACATAGCCACTTCCATTTCATTATCCATGTTTCTTATTAGAATAAAATGTTTGATTAACCCTTGGTATTGCTAAATGAGTTGGTTGTAGTTTCCCTTCTATTATGTAGCCTAATAGGAACCAAAGATTTAGATAAGGGTAGAATATTTTGTTAGCCTCTTTATTTATTTGAAAGATGATTTTGGTGACATATGTTTGATTGGTTGAAGACTTTTCTTAAAGATAAGTAATTTATATCATGCAAAAGCACCAAATGATGTTCGTAGGTCACAAATAAAAGATTATTTATACAAGTTGCTGAAAAGTGTAGCCTCCAATTCAATTCCATAAAAAATGAACAAAAAAACAGTAAATAGCATTATACATTTTGGTAATGTGTAACATTGTTGATTATATCATTAGACAAGAAAACTATTTTTTTATAATTTTAAGACTATTTAATGGCTCAAAAAATAAATATGGGAAAAAAATAAAAACATGATAATATAGATACCACTTGTACATGGATAATAGAGATGTAAACCAAATGCATTTAAAAAATGAAATAATCTACACCAACTATAAATTATTAGGTGGAAAAAAAACTCACTATTGATATTTTAAAACTAAGTTGAAAATAACAAACTTAAGAAATTCAAAGGCCAAAACATCATGGATAAGAGCATAAAATGTGTTTGCATAATATTTTTTGGAAGGATTACATTTTTAAAAATGTCACCTACCTCTAAAAATAAAACACTAAAATGTCAATTTATAACAAAGATTGATTTTTATCATAAACACCTTTATGTTCTCTAACTTAATACCAAGTTTCTTTGCTTGTAGAATAATCTTGGATTAAACCATCCATTAAAATGAATAAGAGTTGAAGAACCCCTCAACCTAAATCTTTAAACTTAGATCTAACTTGTACAAATGTAATAAAACATCCCATTTAGGTATATAATACATATGTATATAGATACTTTACATAAGTGCAATTGAATCCCATTTCTAATAGCATAGAAACTTGCAAAAGTAATAAGAATTTCAAAGAGTAGCAAAGAGAATAGAGAGATTTAAAAAAATAAACACACAAAAATATTCTCAAAAATGATATGAAAAGATCAATTACATATAGAATATATTCACACTCTTCCATCTTATGAAAAAAAATCACCATCTTCTTCTCCCTCTTAGCCTTCGTGAGCCTTTTCGTTGATTTTAGAGATTTTCAAATCAACCTTTAAATCATTACTATTTTTCTTCAGAAAACTATCTACTATTTTAGTTTTGTTCCTTCTCCCAATATATCCTCACATATTACACCCTTATATAACTCTAATACCTTTCTCTACAAAATGATGATAAATATTCAAGCTATCATAATTTAGTGAATGGATATATTTATTGGGCTTATCAAAAGCATGCTACGTAAAATTCAAGTTGGGTATTGCCATAGGTTATGGGCATGCAAGAAAGCATAAATGAAAGAAGAATATTATTGAA
The DNA here is from genome assembly GCA_007258455.2 of Sequoia sempervirens. Classification (NCBI taxonomy): domain Eukaryota; kingdom Viridiplantae; phylum Streptophyta; class Pinopsida; order Cupressales; family Cupressaceae; genus Sequoia; species Sequoia sempervirens. Next base: position 409,357 of record VDFB02121304.1, read on the forward strand.
TGTTGTTGTTGGCATTGGTATTTTAGACGTGATTAAAAAAATGGGTGTAATATTGTGTTTAGTTTTCATTGCGCCTATCATGTTTAATGATATGTGAGAGCTTTTGCATTCCAATTTCTAATTGTTTTTACCATTTTTGTGATTTCCTAAACCAAGTGCACTCCCATGTGTTGATAAGCATAACATAATGACCATTAGAATGTCAAGAGACTTAAAAACAAAATTTGATGATGTGAATTAATTTCTATGCTTACTAAAAGTGTTAAGTAAGATAGGGATAGTTTGATTGAAGTTTATTAATAGAGAAAAAACTGTGTACATGAACATAGATAGATACAAAGAAAAACCTCCCTCACATAGAGCTGAATAACAAAGAGTCAACCAAAGGTAAAATATACCCTTGTCTTATGATTTATGTGCATTTTATATTTGTGTTTAATTTTTATTTTGGCCTCGTGATGTTTGTGTTTATGTGAGTCATGTTTCCTTATGTCTATTTACAATTGTGTTTTTATTTTTTGTATGAGGTTTGATTGGTCTGGAGTGAAAATTTAATTTTCTTAAGGGTGCAAGAGTTGTGGTTGGTCCAAAGAGTAGGCTTAGGGTTTTGCATGATGAAAATTTATTATTATTCTATACATTTGTTCTTTCTATGTCATTTTGTTTTATTATTCTATTGATGTGATTTATATTGTTCAACACACTAATAAATATTTCTCATTTGCAAGAATGAGATGCTTGGTGTATTCTATACAAAAAAACAACTTACATAATTTAGAAGAATATAATATGAAATATGTTGCAAAAACTTAATAATATTCCACTTTGAGGGGAAAACCTCCTAATCCACTTTAAGGTGGATGCTTCAAATAATATTTAATAAGAATGTAATACTCAACATGATCATAAATTTAACTAATCTCCAAATTATATATATACCATTTTTTATGCTTTGGATTCTACCACTTAGATACTTAACTAGATAACCCCTAAGATGGCCTAAATACCTATATATGATTATAATATTGATTATGTAATTATTTAAGATTTAAGTTAGCCATAATCCATATAATCATTTAACTCAATATACACTATAGGATTAGGGTGTATCATTATGCACAATTGTTTTTTTTGTGTCAATGTTGTAAATTCATTTTGTTACATGTGTTTTTAGTAGCTCTCTATTCTATTTGGTGGTCTTGAAACACTTTTTTCTTTTGCAAGTTTACATGTTAGAAATGGGACTAGATTTATGTATGCAGAGCGTATATGAACTTCATAGATGTTATTGTTTATATGTAGTGTATACTATTATGAATGTTATGCATGCTTCTCTTTGAAATCCTTATCACTTTTATGTCTTTATATGTTATGATAAGTGGGATGGAGTTATTTGTAATTTATCTAAATACCTATATATGATTATAATAATTATTTTGTAACTAATTTAAGATTTAAGGTAGCTACAAGATGACTACTTATAATCCATTAAACACTAGATAGGATTAGGGTTGTATTATTATACACAATTATTCTTTCCTTGCCATTGATGTAAATATCTTTGTTTTGAATGTATGTTTTTAATAGCTCTCTATTCACTTTGGTGGTATTTGAAACACTTAGTTCTTTGTAACTTTGTATGTTGTTAGAAATTTGGGACTATATTTATGTATGCAGAGTATATATATGAAATTTAAATAGATGATTTTATTTATATGTAGCATTACTATTATGAAATTTATGCATACTTCTCTTTAAAATCCTTAGTACTTTTATGTATTTATATGTTGTGAAAAGTAAAATTGAGTTTTATGTATATAGAGTATGAATATACATATGTATTTTATATATGTATGTAAATATATTAAATGTATATATGTATGATATTAATGTGAAGTTTAGAAAAATCTGACTTGACAATGAAAATTTTTTACGTAAAATGACAATAAATCTTTGAGCTCTCAAAAAACAATGGATATGTGTAAATGTTAAGTATTTTTTTTTTTTGTATATTTCCAACCAGAATGTAATAAACATTAGAATGTTAAGATAATTAAAAAATACTTTCAAAACTTTGCAAGTTAAATGTCATTTTTTACTTGGTGAGTTGTGTAAGTAGAAAATTAAGAGAACTTTATAATGCTATTACATACATGAGTAACAATTCATTTTCATTTAATCATTTATTTATTTAGGGTACATATAATATTGATGGCGAGCGGGCGAGGGAGTGGGAGCTCAGGCGGGAGGGCTTTTTTGAATTTTGAGGGTGCGTTGGACGAGGAGGGAACACTAGATGAGGATGATGACCCGGATGCGGGTGCATTGGTCCTTGTTTGCAGGGTGTTGGTGTTTGGTGAGCCGTCAGAGATCCTTCTCTATGGCTGGGGGTCTCCGTTGGAGGTCCTTTTTTGTGGTTGGGAGTCTCGCCTGTTGTCTGGTGATGGAGGCCCTTGGCTTGGCATTCCTCGGTGGTTTTTTGTTGCGGTTGAAGTGGTGCTCTTTGATGCTATGTCTTCAGGGGTTTTCTATGTGGAGGGCTCTAAATCTAATGTTGTTCTCGTTGATTCTTGGCTGGAGGCTCTCATTTTTTCTTTTGAGTTTGGCTTTCTAGAGGTGTTGTTGTCCTCTTTTCCAATCCTTGTTGTTGTGGTCGGGGGTGTGGTGTGGGGCTGTAGCAATATTTTTCTCTTGAGGTGTCATTTTTTCTTTGCTACTATTTTTTCTTCGACTTTGTCTTTGGTGGACAAATTCCTATTGTCCTTGCTCTCTCTTTACTACGTTGGTTCTATTTCTAGAGCCTTCATTGCTTATACCTCGAGGCATTCGAGGGGAGCGTCTCTTTCTTTGGCTAAGGGCTCCTATTTGGTGTTTGTCGCTTGGAGCATTATGTTTCTTTGGAAATTTGTGATCTCTTTTATGTGCTCTTTGGAAGAGATGGTTGTTGTTGTGTGGAAGGATTTCCTAGCTTTCATGCCTAGAGGGATCTTTCAGGGAGAACTTTTCAGAGCTTTTGGAGCTTTTGGGTACCCATTGTGGGTTCTCTCTGCGGAGGAAAGGGTTTCTGATGATGGAGTTTTGGTGGTGCTTGTTGGGAGGTGGGTTTGTGTTATTCTTGTGCTCTAGATCAGAGCTTTTGGGTTCCCTTTATGGTTGTCTTAGATATCTTTCTTGAAGGGTGTTTTCTCTTGCTTTTGGCTCCAGGCTTTCTCTTGGAGGTGTTCTCTAGTTTTGGGTTTGACTTGGATCCTGGGTGGTGTTTTATGTTGGTGGAGTGGAATGCCCTTCCCTCTTGCTCCCTTGGAGATTCCTTTTGGTTTGGGTGTGATCTCTCTCTTGGAACTCTTGCATGCTCATCCAAAGGATGGTGTGGCTCCCCATTTTTTTGGAGCTCTGACTCTCTTCCATTTTTTGTGCACTATGTCTTCTATTGAGGTGAAGACAACTCTTGGTGGTTAGGAGTCATTTCCTATTGAGTTGGAGGTGGGTGTGTTGGATATGGATGGTTTTCCTCTTTTATGGTTTCCTCTGGTGGTGTTCCTTTTGAGGTGGAAGTTTCTCCTATCAAAGTGGAGGTAAAGGTTGTTGGAGAGGTGTGCTCTTGGTTTTTTGGGTTTTCACAGTATCCTCTCCTATAGAGGAGAGCTCAATCCTCTTAAGGTGGATTTGGAGTTGGTATGTGGTGCACTTGGGAGCTTCAAGGGGTGTCTCTCCTCTTGTGTGTTGGTGTTTTTGATTAGGTGGTTGGGGTTTTTGGTGGTCTTTACCACTAATTTTTCTTTTCTTTTGTTGGGTTTTGGTCTATTGTTTCTAAGCAGATGGTTGGTTGTTGTTGTGTTGGTTTGTTGCCTAATTTTTTCAGGTGGATTTCTACAGTCAAAACTTAGGTGGGGTTTCTGGTCCTAGATAAAACCAGGTTGTATCTGGGCTTCAAGCCCATGCTTGTGTGTCTTTTGTAGCCTGTGATGTCTTGATTATCTGGTAGTGGTTGTTGTTGGGCTAATAGTGGTATGTGAGTTCTCTTTTAGTAGCTTGTTGTTGTTGGGTTGATTCATGCTTACTGTTGTTATCTTGAGTTTCAGTTGTCTTCCTTTGTAAAGGGTTCTAGACCCCTTCAAAACCCATTCTTTACCCCTAATCAAAACAATTCATTTTCATTCTAAGATATTTTGTGTAACTTGAATCAAAATGAAAATCATAAATATGTATGTGAGGGTTTATGGAAACATCATCTTTTATAGTCAAGTATTTACTTTTATAAATCATGTTATATCCAATTTTATTTTCATTAATCAAACTTGTTGCTTTATATTACACTAGTTTGTTAACTAAAATATGTTATGGCTATGTGGTAGCAAGGTCAAATTATCCATTCAATTAAAATGATATTATACTTGTTGTATGGTAGCTTTTTTAATTTCCTTCCATTATGCTTGTAAATGTACACTGAGAGATATTCTCTAAGATCTATTGAATAGTATAAAACTTGTTATTTGCTACTCAATAAAAAATGAAATATAAATAGGTTTATTTTTCATGATGGTTGTATTTATTTTTTTTATTTTACTCATTAACATAAATTAATTTTATTTCCCATTCTTAAATTAGATACTCTTTTTGTTTTAGATTAGATTTATTTTTGTTTTAGTTAATTTTCTTATTTTTTAATATTTAGTTTAATATTTTTTGTCTTGGTTAATTTATGTTTTTAGTTAAATATTTTTTTCTATAAAATAAATTATAAAAAAATATCTATCTAATTATTGTTATTTTGATTTTTAATTATTTCATACAAGTTAACTATAATGCGATTATCATGTTAGCTAATTAGATGACAATGTAATTGAATTACATTATTTTAAATCATTCATTTTATTTGTGAGCAAGGTAAATTAATTATAGTTTTCTCTTGTCATTTAAATTATAACATAATTTCAAGAGGTCACGAGGTCTAGTCTCCCCCCAAACCCGTGGTACTGAAGGGTGTGTCATGCCATCGCCCCCGATCATGTGAAAAAAGTTTACCAAGCGCACTGTAGTTTATAGGGGGGCGGATACCCAACCAATTCCTACAGTCTAAAAGAAAATTATAACATAATTTAATCAAAGAATTGCTAAAATATACTTGGTTGATTAGTGTACATTTGCACTTAGTTTAAAGCAATTAAATTATCCTCTACACCTAGAACTATGATTGTTTTTATAGGATGCATCAATTATATTGGTAAGATTTTGTTTTAACCAACATGATAGATGATTAGGCTAATTCATTGACCCATAATTATTTTTAGCATAAATAAATTTGATAACTATATTGGGGATCTCTTGGGTTAACCTTCATTTTAATTTTTTTCCTTACAATTTATGGTGATCATTTCATTCTTTGGTTGATTTTTTTTATGGTTGTCCAGTCATTAATGATTGGTTGACATAATCTTGATTTTATTATCTTTAATCTAGTTTACATAAAATCTTAGCTCAATCACAATATACATAACTTCCTATGTGAGTGGGATTTTTCATTAATTTTATTCAATTTTGACCTCATCTAAACCTAGAAGCATGGCTTGAGATTTCTTGACCTATGAGAATGAAACCCTTGGAGAATTTTTATAATATTATATTTTGAAATAATTAAAAATACCTCCTATCACTAAACTAGTCAATAATTTTATCTTCATAAGTTAGATGCATCGTATTCCTGAA